>OY759177.1:16848570-17256070 GCA_963662085.1 Eupithecia inturbata | reverse complement strand
TGCCTACAGCTACTGTGTGGGCATTTTTCTTGTTTGGTTAGTTATTTTGGTAGGGGCTTCAATTATTGTTAACTCTGTGTTTTGAAATCAAAATAGTGATTATTGTTTCTTTGATAATTCTTTTAGTTTTGCATGAAATAAGGGATTACACTGCTTACCAATTTCACTTCAATGTCTGTTGAGGTATTGGTTTGCATAACTCTGTTCTGTTTTTGTTGTTGATTTGCTTACAAAATTATAATGTTTACATGTTTTTCTTGTGATTGTTTTGTGGTCCAAATTTATTTTTTCCTGTTTTTTGCAATGCGTTTTCACATAAAATTCTGTTTTGATTGTATTTGTTTTGTTGATAAATACTTAGGTACCAATTTACTGAGCGTGCTGTCACCTGCTTAATGCCCTCTACTTGTCAATAGATGGTGGTGTTAAACAGCAAACACTGCGAGCTTGTTTTGCGGATTTTTCCGGTTATTTATCATCAATGCTTTTGTGGTGGTTTGTTTTGCTGTAGGCGGTGAATATAAAATGTTGTTTAGTGTAGTTTTATTATGAATTAAATGTTGCGTAGTGTAGTTTATTATTTAAAATAGGCTCTAGATAAGACTCTTTTCAGATGTATTTTATTTAGGTTGGATCGTGGCTTTGATTCACTAGCGTTCTGGACCGTTCGTTAATCTTGCGCTAATTCGTTACGATCAGCCTTAAGGCACTTTTTGTTAGCACTGTTTGTGATATTTTTATTTTGTGAACAATTAAATAAAAATTATTTGTGGAACTATGTTATGCTACCCTTGTTGATGGACGCAGTAGTCATGATTTGTTTCGCTAATCATACGGATTGGTACCGGTTCTTGATTAATACTGCTGGTAAGCTATTTTGCACTATGGTAGCACTACGAATGCTTGAAGCTAGAGCGTCTATCTACTCGCCGCTAGTGGCATTTTTGTTTTGTTTTGTGGCGGTATATTTGATTTGTTTATATTTGAGTTGTGCAAGTTATGGCCATTTATTGAAATTTTTGAACATTATTCTTTATAATGATTTAATTCAGTTCGCATTTTGTGTGTCGTAGGGGGATGGAATCATTGTTTTTCATTGGGAGAACATAAGAGATTAGGTTTAGCTGTTTGATTTCATATGTTTTGTAGTGTTTTGTGTGTGTGTTAGTCTTTAGGTATATGATGTGAGTCTAAGCTTGGGTTCGAGAATCTTATAGGCTTTTGCAATGATTTGTGTGTTAAAAACTGTGTTGCTGTGTGGGTGTTTTAGTGGTGGTTTATTTTTATTTTATTTGATTTTTTTTTTTTTTAATCAAATTTTGTTTATTTATTTAAAATTAAAATTATTAAAATTGGTTAAATTATTAATTAAAATTATTTTTTATGATAATGATCCATTGGTAATTTTATTGATACTGTATAATAATTGTTATTTTTTTTTCTTCTTTTCTTTTTTTATGAACGTTGGAATGCTTGTGATTACTTACACATAATATGTAATTTGCAGTTATGTACCAGCGTTGATGTATTGTTAGTATATAGTATGTACCTATTATTATTACTATAATAATATGTAAAGGATCTATGCAGACATAAAATTTGTTAAATTTTACATGTATTGTTATAATTTATTATTTTTATAAATTTGTGGGTAAATTATTGATTAAGTTTTATATTGTTGTGTAAGATGTTAACAGGATTATAAAAGATAAAAAAAAAAAAAAAAATAGGTAAAATATAATAAAGTAAAATTTAAAAAAAAAAAATAAGAAATAAAAATAAAAAAAAAATAAAGGGAAAATGTAATAAATACGCATGAAGTAAAAATTAATTGAAAATGGCTACGAAACGTATTTTTAAATGTAATGTATTATAATTGTAGTTCATGTAATAATTAATTGTATAAGCTTGATTTTTTTTTTGTATATAAAATTTTATGTCGTTTATGCATGAGAAAGATTATGTGTGAGTCATGTGGGGAGTGTATGTTTGAGTGTGGTTTGTTTTATGTGAGTCTAATTTGATTTCGGGATTAATAATATATGATTTTTGTAATAGTTTATTAATTATTGGAAATGTTTAATTTTCTTTAGATTCTATTTTTGTTAATGTTTGTAATGGTCATTATTTTTAGCGAGTATGACACATATTAGGTTATTTTGGCTGAATATTATGTACCTACTATTATTGGGTGTATTCTGGTACTCTGTGATTATGTTTTTCTGTAATCTGCAGTATGTGCCAGTGTATTATAAAAGTAAATAATAAATAAGTGTAGTAAATAAATAATATATGTGATCTGTGTAGGCATAAATGTTGTTAAATTTTTGATTATTAATTTCATACGTGTTGTTATAATTTATTATATAATTTTATTTCTTAGTTAATTATTAATTTCATGTTTAAATTGTTGTTGTTGTACTCTGAGGATTATGATTGTTATTTCTACAGATGTATTAAAATGTCATATTTGTAATATAAATAGTACTTAATAAAAAAAAAAAATAAATAAATAAAACGCACGTGGAATGAATTAATTGATAATGTTTATATTATTATGTGAAGATATTTGAGCGTGATGTATCTTAAAAGTAATGAACTTTTATTGCAGTTCTTAAAATAATAAATTGTATTAGATTATTTTGTGTATGTCGTTTTATGCATGAGAAAGATTATGTGTGAGTGATGGGGGGGAGTGTGGGTTTTAGTGTTATTTTGTGTGATTATTTGATGTGTATGAATTAGTATCAATTGTTAGTTAAATTCAAAGACGATGTATATAATGATGTTGCATTTCATAGCAACAGGTTATAAAGGTTTTAAAAAGTAAAAGCAGACTAGCGAACTCACTTATCCTTTGATGTGTTGAGTCAACTAGTCAGCGACATTATAAAAAAAAAAACCTAACCTAACCTAACCTAACCTAACCTAACCTAACCTAACCTAACCTAACCTAACCTAACCTAACCTAACCTAACCTAACCTAACCTAACCTAACCTAACCTAACCTAACCTAACCTAACCTAAGATAAGTTTGATTTTGTGAAAATTAAGAAATAAAGAAAGAATTCCCCTTTAAAAGAGATAGACAGATAAAGAGAGTAGTTAGATAGCAGCTCGACCCATAGGCGGGCATCCCACCCGTTATAAGTGTATCAGACGATGAATGAATGGAAATGGTATATGTATGAAAATGCGAGAGGAATAAATGCGAGAACTTGTATGAATCAGGCTCAAGATAGAAAAAGGCTCCGATCACGTTGGAGGAATAAGATCGAAAAAAAAAAAAAAAAAAAAAAACCTAACCTAACCTAACCTAACCTAACCTAACCTAACCTAACCTAACCTAACCTAACCTTACCTAACCTAACCTAACGTAACTAAATGTGTAATTGTCCGAATGTAATAATAATAATAATAATAAGATATTTAAATGGTACAGGTAGAAGGTAGAATAAACAATATACAAAGTACTATGGGAACCTATACGTGTAAGAGTTAATGACACCTCGCTCTAACTAAGTTTAAATTAAACTTGTGTTTAGACACGAGGGCTCAAACCTCGGGCTATATGAACCTAAAAGTTCATATTTTAATAATTTATTTTGTACAATACTTACTATTAATACTTATAATAAATGCTCTAAGTGTAGCTAAAAAGGAGACTTATACCTAACACAGAAAATAAAAACTCATTATAGTAAAAGTAGCTTGAAAAAAAAAAAAAAATAAATAAATAAATAAAAAAAAAAAAAATATTAATACATAATGCCTTTAAACACACAAAACAATTAAACACACAAAGCCAAAAGTCTAAGAATGGATATCTAACAACTGCTCTACCTGGGAGTAGTCAAGGTTTTGTAAGTATCGTGTGACATATCGCTTACATTCTAAGTGGGTTTTAAGGTGCAAAGATCCTATTTTATTAAGCTTGTTCAAAATATACGGAGCTAAGAATTGCGCGTGATGGTGAGCGAAGGATGTTCTATATATATATAAGAGTTTATTGCGAATACTTTATTTTTCCGTCGTTTGTATGAAACGTCATAGTGGGGTGTTATTTTGTGTTGTTTGAGAATGAGTTGTTTTATAAACGTTTTCCTAACAGAAAGGATTTGTGTATCCTGGTAGAGTAGGGTTGTTGGGTATCTGTAAGGCTTGCAATAAGCCACCTTCAACACCGCTCTTTGCGCTCTCTCCAGAGGGAGAAGATGCGTCTTTGCAGCCCCGCCCCAAGATCTAATGCAGTATAATAGTAGAGACTGGCAGAGCGCAAAAAACGTGGTTTTTAATTGTCTCTCGGCCGCCGCATGTCTTATGAGCTTAAAAACTGCGATTAGCTTGCGTACTCTAAGAGTTATCGCTCTAATATGGTAATCGTACGTCATATGTTGGTCCAGTGTGACGCCAAGATATTTTATGGTGGAAACTCGTTCCAGAATTTTACAGTTGCAGTTTCCACAGGATGATCGGAGACACTGGTTGGTATGTGCTTTAATGTAGAGCTCGGAGTTAGGTTGACCTGGTTTGCGGAGGGAGAATGTTACACACTTTGTTTTATTCGCATTTAGAGTAAGTATATTTTTGTAGAGATACTTGGAAACTACAAAGCCATCCTGTGCTTGTTTAAAAAGGCCTTGCCAGCTCTCATCTCTAAATAACAGGACTCGGCAAACGCAATAACTCTACAATTTTTGATCTGGAGACTGCATATTTCGTTTATATAAACCAAGAATAGAGTCGGCCCGACTATTGATCCTTGGGGAATACCAAATGTTACTGGTAGAGCTGAGCTGGTAAACTCACCAATCTTGACACTTTGAGTTCTGTCGGTAAGGTAGCTTTTAAATAGTTTTAACTGCTCTCCCCGTATTCCCAGACCTTCTAGTTTATTCAGAAGCAGCGGTATAGAGACCGTATCAAACGCTTTAGCCAGGTCTATGAATACTCCCAAGCATTTCACCCCTTTATCTAAGCATTCCACAATAAAATCATTGAGCTCCGTTACTGCGTCTGCTGTTGACTGCTTTTTCCGGAAACCGAACTGATTTCTCGAGAAAAGGTTGAACTCTTCCAAATATTTTACCAATCTGTTATTAATGGCTTTCTCGAGAATTTTCGATAGAGCCGGTAGTATTGATATTGGCCTATAATTACTCACCTGCTTTTTATCCCCTGCCTTATGGATAGGTAGAATAATAGATTTCTTAAATGCACTTGGAAAAACCGATGTAGAGAAGCTTAGGTGGCATATATGTGTAAGTGGAGCTATTAAAAAATCTATATTTTGTTTTAAGATTCGAGTTGAGATATTATCCCATCCAACGCAGCAGTCGTTTTTAGAGAATTTATTAGAGCCCTAATTTCAATTGGATCGATATCTAATAATCCAAAAGAATTTGCAGCTTTGTTTGCACACGTGTCATTATCAATTATCGGACCTTCGCAGATATTATTTGCCAGATTCTGACCAACGCTAGCAAAGAAATGATTTATCGAAAACAATGCATTATGCGGGTGTTTTGCTGGTAAAAGTTCCTGGGGTAGAGATTTTTTTAATTTAAAACTAGTAATGTTGTTAATAACTTTCCATAATTTCTTCGGATTATCACCAGCTTCCTCAAACTGAGTCTGCTCATATTGACGTTTTAATTTCCGCAAAAGTTTGTTAAAGAAATTGCGATACCTCTTATATACAATCTGCAGAGTTTCATCATCCGGTGACTTACGCAATTTTTGATGAAGGTTGTCGCGATGTCTCATGCACCTAATTAATCCAGGAGTCACCCATGGCTTAATTGGTGTTTTACGAGGGGGCAATTTTTTTTTATCTTATATGCTTATTTATAATGTTTGACAAAGTTTTAACAAGTTCATCCGTGGCACAGTTACAGTCAGAAGAAAAAAGAACTGAGTTAAAATTTGCTCTAGAAATGTCGTCATTTATAGCTTTGTAGTCTATTTTTGTTGTAGCGTGGGCCATGGAAACCAAAGTGTTATTCTGTAGAGCTAAAAGGAGAGGATTGTGGTCCGTGACACTGCTTTCAACAATTAATGTGAGTGCAGTTCTTTCAGATTTTAGAAATATGTGATCGAGACAGCTTGTTCCTCTGGTAGCACAAGTATGCGTTGGTAAGAAACCATGAAATGCTAATAAATCGAGGTAGTCCGTCGTTTTTTTTGAATTCTGATTTTCTATTATATTAATGTTTATGTCACCAATAATAATGGTGGTTTTGTATTTGGATAGTTTGAGTAATATATTATCCAGTGAAATCATAAAATTTCCTAAATTTGTGTATGAAGGCGATCGGTACAAGGAAACTATGGCAATGTTACTATTAATTATAGAGATGAGACAATTGGCATCTAAGAATGAAGGTTCGTACGAGTGAGATGTGATGTTCGATTTTATATATACAGCTACTCCATCATTTTGAAGTAAGTGTTTTGTAGTCGATGTGGAAACATACCCTTCTATTATGGGTAGATTAATAGATTTGAACATCCAACACTCAGTGAGGATAATAATATCAGGTGAGGTATTTATTCGCTTTACTAGCAATAGAAATTCATTCATATTTTTAGATATGCTTCGTATATTTTGAGTCAAAATAGAAAATCGGTTTTTTAATTTACCTAGATACGACATACATTTTTCTGGGGTGCACACATATGTTTCCGAAACAGACACATTATCTATACCATCATATAATTTATCTATATTCATCATATTATGAAGCCGAAATAGTGACGTACACTACAAAATAACATGCAGTGTACATTATTATGAGTATAGGATATTAATATTAATGTGATAGCATAAAGTCTGGTTCTGTTGCGGATTTGACATGTAAATTTAATTATTTTATACTTGGACTTAACTGGGTATGACGTACTCTTGGTGTTCATTCGTTGAAAGTATCTAGAAGAGGTTGGACAAGTTAGAGTGTTTGACTTGGACATGTTGTTTTGGGCCTTGTGTGTTATGCAAGGTTTGTGATTTAGTTTTTATAACAATGTAAATATACTATAATTTTAGGACTTAAAATGTAGCAGTTAGTTAAAAATAAAATTAAAAAGCAAATAATACTGGAAAACTTATCACTAGGTAATAGCCTATAATATCCTAGTCATTCATTATTTCCTAGTTCAACTAATTGTTCTTCACTTTTAATAAAAGCAATTTTTCCACCATCCTCTTTGCGCATGCATATTTGACCGTTTGAGGTCCAGCAGTGGGCAAAGTTGTTCTGCTTTGCGTATGCTCTTGCTTTGTGGAAAAGACCCTTCGTTTTGTATGTTAAATGCTCACTAAGATATACAGGTATAGGCGGGCCTGGTAAGGACAGGTGAGTAGTGTTGAGTTTATCGTTACTATTCGCTTTATTATAAAGTTTGACACCTTTTATGATGCTGGCTTTGGAATCAGCATTCGTTACTTCCAAAAGAACTGGTCTATGTGCGTTTGATTTCCCCGGTAGTCTTTTAATGCTGCGAATTTCATTGCTTATACCCTCCAGATTTAGTTTTCCCAGAAGGCGTTGGACTATTTGCTGGAGTTCTTTCTTAGATTCCAAAGGCGAGGAAGGTAAGTTTCTTATTTCAATTTTATACTGACATAGTTGCCTTTCCATAGCTTCAATTTTACTTTCCAGCAATTCCACTTTCCCAGAATTTTTAAGCAACTCACTTTCCAGCTGTGTTGTTTTTAACGAGACTTTTTCGGTATCTGAGCTGAGAATTTTCAATTTAATGTCTGTCTCTGCCTTAGAGTTTTTGATTTCCTGTACTTCCTGCTTAATGGCATGTACATCAGTCATAAGAGTTGCAAACTTGTCATCTTGATTTTTTTGAAAAGATGCAAATAAACTTGACATATGCTCCGTGATTTGCTGTTGGAAAGTGCTTAATGTTCCTTCCAACTTGAAAGAGTTTACAAGTTCCGGGCTGCGTAGCATTCTACGTTTAACACGGCGACTGATAACATTACAGTCAGATTCCTGATCAGTTTCGGAGACGCTCGTGCCTAGGTTCTCCGAATCCATTTGATTCGTTTTCGGCGGGGAATGCTGCATCATGGTTATGTGAGCTTAGAACAAGAACGCCTTATGTTTATTAAATCAACCCGTGTTACGAATTGCTTTTTGTAAAATTTCAGGCGTTTATTAATTAAATAATTTTCTTAAGAAAGGTGTTTTATCCTTTTGAAAATGTTAATTATTAGTCTTTGAAAGCTTGCAGCAATCAGTTTGATGCTTGAAATAAAATATCCACTTGCAAAAACAGTACTTCTCCACAAACAGCACAAGCAGTTCTGGTCCGGAATTCGAAGCTTGTAGGATGTGGTCAATAATTTCGAGACCGAGGCTCACTACTCTGGTGGTCTAGTGGTAGCCACCCGACACCAATGCCGAACTTCGAGTGACGAAAGTCTAGCTCGAGGCAGATTAAAGCAACCACTCACCGAGCGGTCCAACGCGATCACTGGGGCCTCCCGAAGGCAGAAGGGCGGTAGCACCAAATGCAGCGGCAGCAGGGCGGAGTCTCCCACAGCAACAAACGAGCAGCCGACGACACGTCCGTACAGTTCAAGAGCCGAGAGGCGACTTGAATGTATTCAAAAGCTAACAGTAAAAAAAAAAAAAAAAAAAGAAGCATTTTAGTTAGAGCACCTAGTTTTGCAATGTAGTTTAAATAATTGTAATGTTAAAAATTGTAGATGATAAGTAAATATTAATGTTTCCCCTGAGTAACTAGATTCTAAGAAATGTAAATAAAATAAGCTCAATAAATAATAATAAATAAAGATCAAAAAAGAGCACGGACATAAAGTCTGTGGTGAACACAATTTAAAAAAAAAAAAAAAAAAAAAAACACCTAACCTAACCTAACCTAACGCCCCCAGAAGAAAAGATCTGCGGAGAAAGAGGCTTCCAAACAAGCCAAAAAACACCAAAAAGATAGAGCTACAAAGAGAGGCCCAATCAAAGCGTTCGTGGAAGCGTTCAGTGCGGCAACAGAAACACTGCTCGGAAGGCCCTCGAAAACATCTGAGGGCTTTACAATGGAGGCAAAGATTCATCCCTCTCTAAAAGCAAATATCGTAAAACCCCCCACAAGAGCAGATTTGGGTCAGGTAAATCGGCCACATCTCAGACCAGTCACTTGTCTACAAGATCATGCAATAAACGCATTCCTTGAGTTCCTTGCTCTCACAAAAGCGACTATAGACGTTAATTCGTTAACCTGTAAATCTATCCTGCAGACGTACGAGCAAGGTAACGTAAACCTATTAAAGGTGAAACTCGAAGAGGCAGAGGCTGCTATATACCACAATGATAAATCCCAGGTCATCATGGGCTCAATGTCAGGGAGTTATATGGCAGCCTTCAGTGCAACAAGTGGCTTCGTGTCGCTAAAAGAGGATGGGATGGGACTGAAAGGACCACCAAAGTTTCTGACTCCAGAGGTTGATCCAGTAGTTGTTACAGCCCGGTGCACCAAAATCATGCTCGATGAAAGAATCCTTGAAAAGGCCCAGTCCATATCAGGGAACCAGGAAATCGAAGCGAGTTGGCTCAACTGGGTGGTACCTAAAATAACATGGATCAATGGAGTTCCAGGATGCGGAAAAACAACCTGGGTTGTTAAACACTTCGATGCGGACAAAGACGCAATCATCACAGCAACAACAGAGGCAGCAAACGACCTGAGGGAAAAGCTATCGCACCGCGTAGGAAATTTGGTGAAAACCAAGGTGCGAACAATGGCCTCGGTCTTAGTAAATGGCTTCAGAGAGCAAGATAAATGTAGTCGACTCACGATTGACGAAGCTCTCATGAACCACTTTGGAGCCATACTCATAGCCTCGCGTTTGTCTGGCGCTGGCGAGATTGTCCTCATCGGAGATGTTAACCAGTTGCCTTACATCGACAGAGAGAACCTCTTCGAGATAAGGTATAGCAGGCCCAATCTGATAGCTAACATCAGCCAAGAGCTTCTGTGCACGCATAGGAACCCATTAGATGTTGCATATGCCCTAGGAGAGATATACTCCGGTATACATACATTCCTCAAAACTCAAGGTTCACTCTCTGTCACTTCGGATGTACATAGGAGCGAAAATACCCAGCTCCCTCACCAATACTCTTTTCCTAGTCCATACTCAGGATGAGAAGGAAACTCTTAAAAACCAAGGGTACGGTGACGGAGACGGGTCTCGCATACTTACAATCCATGAAGCACAGGGGCTCACCTTTGAGACAGTGGCAATAATAAAAACAAAAAGTGGGATAAAACTGCACGAAAGTGTCCCTCATGCTGTGGTAGCAATATCGCGGCACACAAACAGCTGCACTTACTACGCTGATGACACCAACGATGCGATTGGGCACTTCATCAAAAGAGCTATGGTGGTACCAGCAAAAACAATCATAAACTATAATCTAAAAATGGCCATAAGAAACAGAAACGCAGCTGTCGTTGAAAAACTGGCTAACTGGCCAGATCAGGGGGCAGCTTCAAGTTCTACCATTTTATAAGATTATACCAAATGTGTAATTGTCCCAATGTATTCAAAAGCTAACAGTTAAAAAAAAAAAAAAAAAAAAGCATTTTAGTTAGAGCACCTAGTTTTGCAAAGTAGTTTAAATAATTGTAATGTTAAAAATTGTAGATTATAAGTAAATATTAATGTTTCCCCTGAGTATGGTGATCCAATTTCACCTCTTTTGTTTAATTTAGCAACCTACGAAATCTCGAAAATTACTTTATAATTATAATGTAAGCATGTTACAGTATGCAGACGACTTTGTTTTTTATTCACAAAATAATGATTCATGTTTCAATGAGGTAAACGTTCAAAATGCTTTGAACTCGATCGTAGGTACTTTGAGACAATTAGGTTTAGAAATGTCATCAATAAATTTCAATGTTGCAGCAGAAAGGGTACAGGAATAGATAAGGTTTCTTTAAGTTTAAATAATAACATTATAAAATCTGTACAAACAGTTAAATATCTAGGCATTTGGCTGGATAAAGCATTACTATTCCGAAAACATATTAATGAGACACAAGAAAAAACAGGTAAAATGTTAAATATTTTGAAGGTTCTAGCGGGAGCTTCGTGGGGCATACATCCTAAGCGCCTACGAAGTTTATATATAGCGTTGATACGTAGCAGAATAGACTTTGGATGATTTTTATACGACACCGCGGCGAAGACACATTTGAAAAAACTAGATAAGGTTCAAAATACAGCGATGCGCATTATAGGCGGCTTTATAAGAACAACACCCATCCACGCCATGGAATGCGAACTTTGTTTATATCCTTTGCAGTTAAGGCGAGAATATCTTGCCACTAAATATTGTCTTAAAGCACAATCATTATCGAAAAACCCCACCATCGAGTTTTTAGAAGAATTAAAATGCTTAAGTGTATCTAGTTATTGGACCAGGAAAAAGAAACCTTTACTAAATTTAATTTTTGAGCAAACTCAAAAAGAGATAATGAAGCGTTGCAACCCTTTGGAAATGTTTTCCTTGAATATTTGGATGTCTGATTTTAAAATAGATTTTATTAAAGTAGATATTGACGGCATTGATAAATCGAAAAACCAGTATGACGATAGAGAGCTTAAATGTCATACCTTATTTATGATAAATGTAATATACAAAGACTGGCATAAAGTCTACACAGATGGGTCAAAAATGGAAAACGGTACAGGTGCGGCGTTTTACGACCCCAGTCGCAATATGAAGGAAACTTATCGTATTACTTCGTCAGATAACACAATGTCGGTGGAACTATTTGCAATCTCAGAAGCACTGTCATAATAATATGTCACTACTCTAGGCTATAAGAAAGTGGTGATTCTGTCAGATAGCCGGAGTGCTTTACAGCATATAGCTCGATGCGCCTCGGGGATCCGAGGTGCTTCGGTAGCTTATGTGATCCTAAAGAAAGCTTTATTTCTTTTAGACAATGACGTGCAACTGAGATTGCAATGGGTTCCTTCCCATGTAGGAGTAAAGGGAAACGAGGAGGTTGACCTGCTTGCAAAACAGGCTGTTGAGGTCGGAGCTGAAGTGTATATCGTTCCGGAGTACACAGAGGTTACGTTAAGATACAGATATAAGGTTTTCGAAAAGTGGAAAGAATTATTTAGTGAAATATCTTGTACGAAAAGTATATGGTACAAAATTGTTCAGAGTGAACCTCCTCGTGTCCCCTGGTGGGTGAACAGTGGGTTGAAACGTCACCAGGTTGTTATAGCTCACAGGCTGCGGTCTGGACATATTCCACTAAATAAGTTCAACCACCTCATGAGGAAGGTTGACTCCGCTCATTGCTCTTCGTGCGGTGTCACAGAAGACGTTTACCATTTCTTGGTGGAATGTGTTCGGACTCAGTCAATGAGAGATCAATTAATCGCTGATTTTAATTTGAATCTCGCAGAATTAGGTTTAGTTTAGAGTTTACTTTCCAACCCACTGTGCGAGGTCGCCAAGGCCTTGTACATAATGGTATATGAAGTTAGTAGATAAAGTAAGGGTAAGTTTGTGTTTGTATAACGGGACTGGCATATTCGCTAAGCGAATAAAGTCCTTAAAAAACAACTGTAAAAAACAACACAAAAATGTATGTAAGTTAAAATCCTCTGTAGCCAGCCTCAATCGTTAGTCATATTTTAATACACTCAGAAGGAATTTATTGTGTGATATTTAAATCAAACGTTCACTCCATCAACTTTCTCACAAAACTAGTCAGTAGTCCACTAGATCCCTTTCTACCTATCTCTGTCAATCTGTGAGGCATCGAATGATCCAATTTTATCTGCGGAGTCAAACCCTACCATCAATTGATTGACAGAGCCTGACCCCTACTCCGTTCTTTACGGCCAAAGTTCGTGATAATAGGACCTCCTCGTATGGGAGTTTAAGTCCAAGAAGACGACAGCTTCTAATAGTAATATATTTTAAAATTCCAGGATATTTTGAAGATAAAATTCTCATTATAATATAATTGAAGTAGCATGATGATTTATCTGACTGGGATACTCATCTCCCGCAGCTTGTGGAGCGCCTTCTCATTTTGTACTGAGGGCTTCTCTCCGTAGTCTACCGCTCCAAGCTACTGTCAGAATAATCAAGACACAGAAGGGTTCTACCTCTTACAGAGATAAAATAAGATTAATATAATAATCCTGAAACCAGAATACATCACTATGTAATTTTATTAAATTTTAATAATATTACAGCTTATTAAGGCAGAATTTCTAGGTTTCCTATTTAAATGTTAATTATAGATTTATCGAATAAGCATAGAAGTAAGTAGAATAAATCCTGACCATTCCCCTTTTATTAAATCCTATTCCTGTAGATATTTATGTTTAAAAGATTTTTAGATTTGATTTCCTAAAGTACTTCTATTGAAACGAAGCCTAACATCCTACAGAGTACCTATCCTAACCTACTCTAGTTAAATTTTGTATAGCATAACTAGAAGACTGAGCTTCACATGTACATTTAAACGTTTGGTGTGTAATGTAGACAGGCGGAGTGCAATGCCTTGTCTTCTAACTAACATTCACTGGGAATTCGGGGTTGTAAGGCCCGAGTTTGTCCTAGACTATAACAGTGTGCGTGCCCTCTGGTACTGGCTCGCGAGCTTTTGCACCAGAGCAACCTAACAGAGAATAAGTAGTGTATATATAAATATATAAACAAGACCGATACAACTGATGAAGCCCCTCCACGGAGCCTCGGGGTCAGTTCGTCGGAGAGCATCTCGAGCCCAATGCAAGAGGAAACTCGAGCTGAGCCCGCTCCAAAAGTTATTCAGTCCTGCCTAGTCTACCTCAAAGATGGGTATGCATTAGCGGCCACTTACTAAACCGCAACACACAACCAAAGTAAAACTTTGGATTTCCTATGCACAGGAGATTAGCTAGTTAAATTTTGGTAAAATTACAACCTACACAGATATTTTTAAACCCAAGGTTTTAAGCTATGATTTTACAAACCTACTCCCCACAAGAACATTGCACAAATTGATTTCCAACAAACCCAGCCTCACAGTTCTCTAGAGGAGAACTGCAAGAAATCTGTTAATCGAAAACCCCTTTATGCATGATTGAATCCCAACTGCTAGGGTTTTCACTATAATGAACGTCTCCCGGGACTCAAAAACTCAAAATTAATTCTATGTAAAATCGGGCAGCGATTCGACCTACCTCTTCAACTTATCCAACATTTTCTAAAAACTGTCCTAGAATCTTCTCGTACTTTTCTATTTATAACAGTCCTTCAATCATCCCACACCAGAGATTCCTAAAGCTGTTTCGGGATTATCGATGTTTTTCTAATTTTATCGACTACCAAAATAAAATATTAAACAAATTTCAATTTAGATTTCAGTTCATCTTTATCGTCCGTTTCTTCCAATTTATTGACTACAGAAATTTTTAATTAATAAATTCAGTACCAAATTTGTATTGACCTCAACTAACAATCTAAACCTTTCCTTAAATGATAACACAGCAGTTTTACTGGTTAAGTCGACCTAGATCCTTGAGGGGGTTGTAGTTTCCATCACTACTGACTGATTTGAATAATATGTATACTCGTACGTTATTATAAGAAGAAATAAAATCGAGAAATATTTCGTGTCCAAACATGTTGGCACGAGCCAGGTCAAATGGAACATGCAATACTGTTCTTTACTACAGGCAGTCTTTACTACAGTGAGAGACCTCGTCCGTCGCATCACGTTGGAGACAGTAAGTGAGTAGGTACGTGGTGTTTACGTGTCTCTGTCTGATGTGGGGCATCCGACCACCGGAGCGAGCGGCGGCGTCTCTCGAGGGCTATCGGACCTCTCGCGAGGAGATGGTATCGTGCGCCACTAGAGGGCTTCTTATGTGTGTCGGCAAACATCGGGCTACAATTAGTGCAGGTTGTTGACTCGCGTATTGCGCTACAAGGAGCCGCCGATTAGTTCTCTCTAACGTCCCTATGCGCGCGCCGCCGCCCGCGCCCCGCCCGCTCCCCGCTCTCGGAATAATAACGCCGCTAACATTCTCGTACATTACTGAAATGAGTCTTCCCGCACTATTGTTGTCATTTTACGAGGAATATTAACGCTTACTATTTTTTTTTGATTAACACAACATTTACGATAAAAATGAACCCTAAGCTGTTTCGGTTCACTTTACTAATTCCACTGAACTAATGAATCGGAGTCATGCCTTGCGGCTTGCAGGTGCACCAGTTGATTGTACTGTCCGCCCAACATGTCAGGGCAAAATAGGACCTCAACTAACAATCTAAACCTTTCCTTAAATGATAACACAGCAGTTAGATACGAAAACGAGACTTAAGAACTATCCTTGTAAAATTATTATACTATCGAAAATCTATTTTAATTTGAAATCATCGATACAATGCTCCTTGTAGATTAAATTTTCGGCATCTCTATCAATACGAACATAATTCAAAATAATGTGTCATTTATTTTTATTTCCCTCAGAAAGCTAATTTAAAATAAGGTTTGATGATTTGAGTTGTTAGTACGACTACCCATCCCGGCATTTCAAAAGTATTTGATAATGGCTAATTGTTTTTTATATTTGCAAATTAAGAGGCAGGCAGCGTTCTGGCTCGTTACATGCTCTACAAAACTACTCCAATACCTGTGAGGAATGAGACAGAACTCACCATCGTACAGCTAAAGTCACAGTATGTTGCTGTAAACTTTAAGAAAAACTCCTGTATCTCACCATCTGAAAAGGAAATAAAACTGTGCATTGTTATGAAACAAGATCGTTTGATATGTAACAAAAACATGCCGATATATAGCTTAGAGAGCAAGAACGCTCCCTGCGAGGCGAAACTACTAAGTCACAGTTCAACCACTCCCTGTGACGTCAAAAAAACGTCATGCAGCGACGTATGGGCCGAGTTACATTCGCCAAACACCTGGCTGGCTGTTTGTTGCGGAGCTTGCACTTTGCGCACTGTGTGCGATAATGACGTCAAAACATATGCTACTCCATCGTCTAGCATTGTAACTTTGAAGCAAGGGTGCTTGTTACAATCCAACGACTTCACCATCTACTCACGCAACGAGTACAACACCAACATGAAGATGGAGGCTAACTTCAACATCACACTACTGAACTCTACAGTGAACAACATGGTGAACCTGACCTACCACAATGTACCATGGGAAATCCAACTACGAACGGAGGAAAGCCAAGACATCGAGACGACGAGATCGCCAGACGACTACTGTTCCAAAAAGAAAGAGAGCTCCTCCCCGATACGATTTCTACCCATGACATACATCAATACGCGATATGCTACACTCTACTCGCATTCGCCATCATCATCACTATCATCTGGGCAGTTAAAAAAAACCTATCTGACTGCTTTAAGAGCAAACGAGAACGCTCAAGAGAGCCACACAATCAAGACATAGCGCTTCAACAACGCCCCATTCAAGAGAGGGCAGTGCAGAAAGCACCTAGCCACGCAACATCAGCGGTGATGACAACCACGTCGACGGCACGGGTCGCGCGGCAACAATCGCCTACTGAGGCAAAAGACAATATCGTGTTCACTTTTGATGAATAATGTTTCTTTGCTTTGTACTGGCAGATCTTCTCTTGATAGTCATTTACTTACCTACTTTTAACTTTAGTTTACTTTCTTTTGGGGTTGCCAACATGTACGGTTTCACCATACATTGGCATTTTAACGCACGCGGCGATTTAGGTACTCTGTGTCGCACGCGCTGCAATTACTTTACCTAGATAAGTATGATAGAAATAAAATGTGTAAATCATAAAATATAAGAAAACCCATTGTAATATGTAAAATAGTGTAAAACTAAATTTAAGCCAATAAAAAGTGTAAAAAGTCTCTTAATACCCCTGTAGAAGTGAAGTATGTAGATAGAGTAGGTAATAATGTATGTTTGGAGACGGATAAAAGAAAGATAAAGTATGAAGAATGAAAGTGCGAGAAGCATTAAAGTGAGAACTGGCATGAATGAGTAGTGTAAACCAGGACCCTGGTAAAGCTAGGGGCAGAACTATAAAAAAATTATAAAAAAAAAACCTAACCTAACCTGACTGAAAGCCCTACCTACCAAAAAAGTACCTACTAAATAATAAAAATGGGTCGCCGACTTCTTTACGGTCAACGAAACGAGAACTGTTTCATTTTCGATTAGTTTATGGCGTTTAGGATATGATCGATCGTTGAACGTTGATTTGATTCGCTGATTGGTAAACGACGACTAGAAAAAACTGTTTAGGATATTCTAGTCAATATGCGTATACAATATTAGTATGCGTAAAACAAAATGTGTCATTCATTGTGCGAGTGAGACAAACTATATACATATAATGTTATCGCTTGCCAATCGATGACGGATCGACTATTTTAGTTCGAATAAAATTAATTTCCCTTCATACTTTTTCCAGGCTTAGGACTGGCAGTAAAATTGTTAGTTATCAATCATACTACTGTTTGTACGGGCCGAGGCCGATAAAAAAAAAAAAAACAAAAATAGAAAAGGTATTACACACATCTTTACTCTTCACACTATAACTTAGTACCTACTATAAACAGTTATTTACACTTTTTAGCTGTTCTTTAATTCAACGACTACCACTACTACAAAACTACATACTTATTAAAAAAAAACCCGTTACGCACCTACGCTAACGAAGTGAACTCGTCAGCAAGTTCTGAATGCAGTCGATAGATAGGTGCCTTTCATAATTATACAGCATGATTGTCACGCAACATAACATATGTCATAGCGTCACGCCCACCGGCCCGGTTCTCTACCTCTATAAACAGTAGTAATTAAAGCTTCAAACATTAATTACCTCAATGGTGGGGGTAGCGTATGAATTGCCCTACCATTTTACTTACAAATAATCGGCCCCCACAAACCACGAAAACGTACAAACAAACGAGATGGAAGTCGACGTCGGTCACACACTCACAGTGGAGCGATACAGATCAATGCCAACAGCTACCGTCACTCTGGCGATGCGGTCCCCGCGCCCGCTCGGCGGTGCCGGCGCCGGTGCCTGCGTGCGGCCGCACCTGCGCGTGCTGCGCGCCGTGGGCTTCTGCCGCCCCGCGCGCCCCGCCGCCGCCCCCGCCACGCGCCGTCTCCGCGCTTTCTACCACACCTTCGCGCTCTGCGTCACCTCCACCTACGTACTGCAACAACTCATCTACGCCTATCAGGTGTGCTACTCAGCTGCTAGATATGACTGTCTTACAGTTAATTAACGCTGCTATGCCGTGTAGATATAATGATACATATACAACGTATTACTAATTAAATTAAATTATAGTTAATAGTTTATATAAGTACGTCGATATTGTTGGCAATGATCATCGATAATGATTCACCGTGATAATGTAATTTGGAAGAGGTCCTATGTGTTTGCAGGAGATGGAGGACATGGAGAAGCTGTCGGGGGTGTTGTTCGTGCTGCTGTGCCACGTGACGTGCGTCGCCAAGCAGCTGGTGTTCTATGCGGACGCTGCGCGCGTGGATCGGCTGTGCGCCACGCTCGACGGTACGCTGCGCAGGGAGGACGGCCGACCGGCACATGCGGGCCGGCCGTAAAGCGCACGCGTCCCACGTTGCAGATCCGCTGTTCAACATCGTGGGTGGCGGCGCGGCAGCAGCGCGGGCGCGGACGGCGCGTATGGCGGCGCGGATGCTGGCGGCGTACGCGGGTTGCGCGGAGGCGACCTGCGTTCTGTGGACGGCGCTGGCGGCAGCGGGCCGGCTCCGGGACGCCGCCGTGCAGGTGCCCTTCTGGACCGGCTTCCCCTACGATCACCCAGTCGCGTGAGCATACCTATAACTCTCGTTAGTGATATCTGAGTGCCTCCCCTCCCTCTATCTCCTAACCCCGTGCCACTGGGTGCAGGTTCGCGGCGGTGCAGTGCTACTCGTTCTACGCGACGAGCCTGGTGGCGGTCGGCAACACGTCCATGGACGCATTCATCGCGACTATGCTGGACCAGTGCAAGACGCAGCTTGCGATCCTGCGGTGAGCTTGGCGGTATGCGCCGCGATACCAATCTCCCGGTCGTGACACATCACTGACTATGAATAAACTTTCAGCGAGCGCTTCGAGACGCTGACACAGCGCGCGCACGCTGTGGCGGAGCGCGAGGGCCGGAACTTCGATGCCGTCCTCCACGAGTGCTTCGTGGATTGCCTCGTTCACTACCAGAGGATCATCGAGTAGGTAGTAGAGCACGGACGGTGGCTCCAGGGGCCCTCCTTGTGATAGTTCAGTAGTGCTTCCCTGCGCCTGGAGTGATGTGCCCCTGTTGGTGCAGGTGCTGCGTGCTGCTGGAGCGCCTGTTCGGTGCGGCGCTGCTGGTGCAATTTGGCGTGGGCGGCTGGATCCTCTGCATGGCCGCCTACAAGATCGTCAGCGTGCGTATCCTCCCTACACCCCTCTCAGCTCACGTGGCGCACACTGACCGTCCCCTACACGTTGCAGCTGGCCGTGCTGAGCATAGAGTTTGCCTCCACGACACTCTTCATCACGTGCATCCTCTCTGAACTGCTGCTGTACTGCTACTACGGCAACGAGGTGACGGTGGAGGTAGGTGCTATTTGGTGCGGTAGGTGGGGCGGTGCGCGGGCGGGTGTTACAGCGCGCAGCGCGGCGTGTTGCAGAGCGAGCTGGTGTGCGGCGCGATGTATGGTGTGCGGTGGCGCGAGCTAGGCCCCCGGTTCCGGCGCGCGCTGCTGGTGGCGATGGCGTGCGCGCAGCGCCCCCTGCGCCCCGCCGCCGGACGGGTCATACCGCTCACGCTGCAGACCTACGTTACGGTACGAACGAGACCAAACACACACTCACAATATACACTATAGTCAATCGTTTATTGTATTCAAAAGGTAATGTTACAGAGGTGTTTAAATTAGGTTTAGAAGAAAATTACAATCAGAGTAGATAAACAAATTAGAACAATTGATACAACTTAGCTAACTGCAGACTGTTGCACATGCAAAGAATATAATAATAATAGTATGAATATACATTTACTACTGCCTGCTGCTGCTGAAAATGTTCATTAAGTTGTTACTTTCAAATCTTCCAATGGACACATAATATGTCAGCGGACTCATCAGTGGAAACTGTAGGCTTAAGTTAACCAATAATATGTCAGCGGACTCATCAGTGGAAACTGTAGGCTTAAGTTAACCAATAATATATCAGCGGACTCATCAGTGGAAACTGTAGGCTTAAGTTAACCAATAATATGTCAGCGGACTCATCAGTGGAAACTGTAGGCTTAATTTAACCAATAAGTTTAAAATATGTCGCGAAGGCGAAGAAATATTCTCAGTACTTACCTATGTAGATAGTAGGTAGGTTGATAAAGATTTTAGCTGATTGGCGACAAAACCGGCGTAACGAGGAGGCGTGCGCGCGCGCAGCGCTCTTCTTCGCCGACGGACAGCCGAGTATTCATTCTGTGACGCGACAACGAGCAAGAGACACATCGGTGAGTCACTTTGAGTTACAGTGCATGCGATTGAGATCTTTTGCCACCGATATTAGAACCAGTTTCAGATTATTATTGTTGTGTGTATACCAATGCGTTGGTCTGTCTACGTACAGGTAGAACAGAGAATAAAGCGAGGGGGGGATCCCCGTAATAGTAAGAATCAGTAACCAGAGCACAGCTGGAAAAGCCATCATAGCTCGATGAACTAGAGCACAGGTGGAACAACCATCATAACTCGATGAACCAGAGCACAGGTGGAACAGCTATCATAGCTCGATGAACCAGAGCACAGGTGGAACAGCTATCATAGCTCAACGAACCAGAGCACAGCTGGAACAACCATCATAACTCGATGAACCAGAGCACAGGTGGAACAGCTATCATAGCTCGATGAACCAGAGCACAGGTGGAACAGCTATCATAGCTCAACGAACCAGAGCACAGGTGGAACAACCATCATAACTCGATGAACCAGAGCACAGGTGGAACAGCTATCATAGCTCAACGAACCAGAGCACAGCTGGAACAACCATCATAACTCGATGAACCAGAGCACAGGTGGAACAACCATCAAAGCTCGATGAATTAGTCATCACAACCTAGTGGAACAACCACCTCATTGTTGCATGACCTTATTTCAGCATCTTTTTACTTATATTTTAATGTTTATCACTTAATACGTGTAATATTCGTCATAATCCATATAACTGAGGTATTTGGAGACATGGTGGAGATGCAGGGATCTGACTGTTATTCGAACCTTAGGTACGGTCTAAAAATATAATCCGTACAGTATTTTATAAAATGTGATGTAGGTAGTTTCACTAATGGTGCTCGCATAGTTTCACTAATGGTGCTCGCATAGTTTCACTAATGGTGCTCGCATAGTTTCACTAATGGTGCTCACATAGTTTCACTAATGGTGCTCGCATAGCTTCACTAATGGTGCTCGCATAGCTTCACTAATGGTGCTCACATAGTTTCACTAATGGTGCTCGCATAGTTTCACTAATGGTGCTCGCATAGCTTCACTAATGGTGCTCGCATAGCTTCACTAATGGTGCTCACATAGTTTCACTAATGGTGCTCGCATAGCTTCACTAATGGTGCTCACATAGTTTTACTAATGGTGCTCGCATAGTTTCACTAATGGTGCTCACATAGTTTCACTAATGGTGCTCGCATTGTTCGGGTAAACCGACCACGCAGCAGATATGCGTTTAGCTGCGCTTGCAGTTGAATGCGTATTTGCTCGCAGTTACCTAAACATACTCAGTTCGCGATCGACCGCCATCGTCGCGGATTCAAATCAATAATACCATTATAACCATTTCGTACCATTTACCATTTATTCCATAAGTTGGCGGCAGGAGTTTAAATTACCATAAATAACGTGTCTTGTGAATATAGTCCGTACCATACCACTCCAGCGACTTTCCTTGACCACCAACCAAGCACCATACCAATTACCAAGCTCAAAGGGCAGTTTGGGGATCAACCAGCATCATCTACCACAACCCCCAAACCATAAACCTTTTCATGGTCCTTCGACAAAACCTACCAGCCCCTACCAAGTGATACAGTGAAGTGAAACCATACCATTGGATTGCAGTGATAATTGAGGACAGACGCAGGTTGCAGAAAATAAGGTCAGACCAAACCATTTAATTTTATTGCTTTGTAATATCTACCTATCTATTCTACACCATGGATAACCTCTTCATCAACCAAACGGAGATTTACGAAGCAATAAGACAGCTACTGGCTAATTGGACCCTCAGCGGGATAAAAACTAACGAGTTAGAGAAGAAATGGGAATTCGAGGACGCCTTGAAGTCCCTCGAATCTCGTTGGTCCAACATAGACAAATTACATTGGGAAATAGAAGGAGAGAGCGGCTGTGAGGATAGCCAATACCAGGAGGATTTCACTGATTACGAAAGCATTTTTATACAAACTAAGAAAGCTATCAATACCAAAATGTGGTCGGTATCCCATCGCGAAAAATCCACCCCACAAATTGACATTCCGATTTTCAATGGAAATTACAAAGGCTGGGTATCCTTCAAAGATCTCTTTACTGAAGCTATCCACAATAACCCCTCCATGACCAATGCCCAAAAAATGCAGTTTTTGAAGAGTAAGGTGACCGGTGAGGCCGAGCGACTGATCCACCATCTACCGATCAGTTCGGAGAATTACGAAGCCTGTTGGGAACTTCTCAATCATCGTTATGGCAATAAAAAACTAATTTTTACTTCCCATATCAACATTCTTCTCGGAACGTAAGATTGCTGTTCCAACTATGCAACAGCAATCTTACGTCATGATAAAAAAACTGCACGACGTTACTAAGGAATGTCTCCACGGTATCCAAAATTTAGGGATCGACATAACCACTTGGGACCCGCTCCTAGTACATTACTAGCACAGAAGCTTGATAACACGTCGTTTACGGAGTACTTGGAATCGGTGAAGAAACCCAGAGATCTTCCCTCTTTACAGGAATTCCTGGGATTTTTAGAAACCAAGTTTACAACCTTAGAAGCGGCACGTTGTAAAAATGAGTCACCTCACCAAAAAACCAATCATCAAAATACACCATCATCGGGCTTCAACCAAAAATCAAACCAAATAGGTCAAAACTATCGTTCTACCAGTGAATCAAAAAATAAATCAAATTTGAACGCCTTCCATGCATGTAGGTCAACGTCCTGCGGAATGTGTAACCTCGATCACCGCACATGGCACTGTCAGCAATTCATAGCGTCAACGCCCGAGCAACGATTACAGAAAATTAATAAATTAAATTTTTGTCAAAACTGTTTAATCAACCATTTTAACGAAAAATGTTCGTCGACGAAACGATGTCGCAAGTGCTTAGGTGCTCATAACACCTTGCTTCATGACGCATTAACCAAACAAAATTCACCGTCGCAGTCACGACCTACTTCTAGGCCCACCAACAAAGACAAGGAACAAGTTTTAGGATCTTCGCATGCATCATGGGAAGACACGACTGAGATACTTTTGGCGACCGCCATGGTCCAAATCACAGGAGTCGACGGCACAAGACATACCATGAGAATATTAGTAGACGGGGGCAGTCAAGTGTCTCTCATAGATGAGCGTGCCGCTCAGATCTTAGGGTTAAAAAGAAACCAATGCAAGGGCACAATATTTGGCGTCGGGAGAAACCAAAACAATGCGAAAGGAATGATAAACATAGATGTGCATTCGATTTATGATCAGTTTTCTTTCAATACCGACATCATAATTATGAATAGTTTGATTTTGAACTTACCAAACAGAACCTTACCCAAACCATCATGGGCACATATTCGGAACATTAGCTTAGCAGACCCTGAATTTAATATAAGTCGACCAGTAGACTTACTTTTTGGTGCCGATGTTTATAGCAAGATCGTATTAGGGGGTATCTTAAAGGGCGACTCAGACGAGCAACCAATCGCGCAGCAGACGAAGCTAGGATGGCTACTCTGCGGCACAGTAAGACCTCACTATAACTGCAATGTTGTACTGCACAACACAGACGATTTGCTCAAGTTTTGGGAGCACGAAGATATTAACCAAATAAATATTCAAGAAGAAATGTCAAGCGAAGACCAGGAGTGCTTGCAGTACTTTTTTGATACTACCACCAGGCTTGAGAACGGGAGATATGAGGTTCACCTACCATTCATACCAGACCTCAAGAAAAAGCTGGGCGCTACCAAACCACAAGCTCTAGCCCAGTTTCACAACATGGAAAAGAAATTAGAAAAAAACAGTCAACTAAAAACTGATTACCGAAAATTCATGTCTGAATACCTTCAGCTAAACCATATGAAACCAGTTACTAGTAACCAACCTTCCGAGTGCTACCTACCACACCACGGTGTCATCAGGGCCGAGTCAACCACCACAAAGCTCAGAGTAGTCTTCAACGCTTCGGCAAAATCTTCAACAGGCTTAAGTCTTAACGATGTGATGTACAGGGGTCCTAACCTACAACAGGACCTCCAGGAACTCATCCTAAAATGGCGCCAATACAAGTTTGTTTACACCGCCGACATAGAGAAAATGTATCGGCAAATACTCGTGCACAAGGATGACCAAGCTTTCCAAAGAATTTACTGGAGGTTTAGTCCAGATGAAAAAGTCCAAACTTACCAATTAACCACTTTAACCTACGGCACCAAACCAGCGGGGTGGTTAGCAATGATGTCCTTAAAGAAATTGGCTACAGATGAAAGGATACATTTTCCGGACGCTGCGCGAGAGTTAGAAGAAAATTTCTACATGGATGATTACTGTGGCGGTAGTCATTCTATCGCAAAAGCTAACCAACTTAAAGCTGATCTCATGCAATTACTAAACACAGCGGGGTTAAACCTCAGAAAATGGTCCTCGAATAAAAAGGAGCTTTTATCAGGACTAGCTATAGACCAATGCAACCAACCAACAACGTACGAATTTAAACAAACTGACTCAACCAAAACCCTGGGCCTTGGCTGGAACCCTCAAATGGATATATTTATATTTGAGTCAAAGATAGAACCAAAACCAACTTCTGAGGCTACAAAAAGATCGCTTCTATCAGACATATCTAAGCTTTTTGATCATTTAGGGTGGCTTATCCCAGTGAGCACCAGCATGAAAATTCTGTTCCAAAGGGTCTGGCTAGAAAAGCTAGATTGGGATGATAAGTTACCAAAAGAAATCGACACCGAGTGGACCAAGCTACGACAAGAGCTAAGCCTAATAAAAACAATAACAATAAATAGATGGCTGGGAATAGGAGAAAATGAAACTATTGAACTACACGGGTTCTCCGACGCGTCAAACTTAGCGTACTCATGTGTAATCTATTGCAAGGTCATTAGGAATAATAAAACTACAGTAACACTAGTAGCAGCAAAGGCCAGACTAAGCCCCCTAAACAAGACCTTAACCACGCCGAAACTTGAATTGATGGGTTCTCAACTCTTAACTCAACTGTTAGAAAAGGTCCAGAGCTGCTTAGTTGACTACCAGATAGAAATACACTGTTGGACAGACTCTACCGCAGTACTAGGTTGGATCCAGGGTGATCCCGCGAGATGGAAGCAGTTTGTGGCAAATCGCGTGAATCGCGTAGTTTCACTAATGGTGCTCGCATAGCTTCACGAATGGTGCTCGCATAGCTTCACTAATGGTGCTCATATAGCTTCACTAATGGTGCTCGCATAGCTTCACTAATACCTCACCTCGGGGGTGAATAGAAAAAAAAATATGTTTACATAATTTTTTTTTATGTTACTAAGGGTTCTATTTTTATGGATTACATAATCTTTGTTATTTTTACTTATTTTAACATTAACTCCTAAATCTTCTATGACCACAAATGGGCCTTCCCATAATGTATCTAATTTAGTTGCTGTCTCATTCTTAGTTAATAATAGTTGTCCTGTAACATACGTTACATTGTTTACATTTTTATCATAAGTATTCTTTCGATTATGTTTGCTTAAAAGTAAGTTGTTACGAGCATCTCGGTGTGCTACTTGTAACCTGTATTTTAAACTTAATGGATAATCTTCGGGGTTATACAAAGGTTTAATATAATCACTTACTCTACATGGTATTATACTAGTTCTACCAAAAACTAATTCGAAAGGTGTGTATTTAGTCTCTGTATGAACTGTGTTATTGAAATTATAACACCAGAATGGTAACCAATGACTCCATGTATCTTTTTGTCCATTGCACATTATTCGTAAAAATGCACCCAGATTTTTATGTGAATTTTCTAATGCACCTATCGTTTGATGGTGGTACGAAGTGGATGTTAGTTTTTCTATTTCAAGTAGTTTACATTCCTGCTCCATCACTGAAGATACGAACTCTGTTCCGCGATCTGTTATGATGACTTTTGGTGTACCAAACTTTAAAATAAAATTATTTACTAAAGCATTAGCTATACTTACTGTTTCCTTATTATTTAATGGATATGCTTCTACAAAATTGCTTAAACCACATTGCAATGTTAAGATATAACGATTATCTTCAATATCTTTATCTAATGGACCAACGATATCCAAATAGATATTTTCAAAAGCAAAAGAAGGTGTTGTAGTTATCTCCATTGGCGCCTTGACATACTTACAATGCTTAATTTTTTGGCATTTAATGCATTTACTCACAAATTCTTTAACGTCTCTATCTAAACCTGGCCAGTAAAATCGTCTTTTTATGTTATTTGTCATTCTACGCACACCAGCATGACCTGCAGTGGGAAGCAAATGAAAATCATGTAAAATATAATTCTTTTCATCTTCGTTTTCTATTCTTCTTACTCCTTTTAATACATACACTCTTGGCCCTTTCCAGTCCTTTCTTTCTTTTATTTCTTTTAATAAGTCTTCTATAAAACTTTCATATTTCTTAATTTTTACTATGCATAGTTCATTTATTTTTATCTCTTTGCAAAAATCTCCTTATTTAGTCACAAATTCGTCTCGCGTAAATTGTGCTCCAAAATCAAGATTAATATACAATGTTCGTTTTTTTCTCACTATAAATTAGACTTTCTTTTTCATTATCTATCCCATAACGGTAACGTAAGTAACTATGTCATAAGCTAGATAAGATATATTCATTAGTAATAAATCAATTTTAGTCAGATGCAGTCGTTTTAATTACAACTCTATAAGCCATACTTCCCCTCAAATGTAAAAAATACTACAACATATCTTCTCACACGCACATTTATAAAATCAAACAACACTACCTACACTAGATCTTCATTTATAAAATCAAACAACACTACCTTCACTTGATCTTCATTTATAAAATCAAACAGCACAACCTACACTAGATCTTCATTTATAAAATCAAACAATACAACCTACACTAGATCTTCATTTATAAAATCAAACAACACTACCTTCACTTGATCTTCATTTATAAAATCAAACAGCACAACCTACACTAGATCTTCATTTATAAAATCAAACAACACTACCTTCACTTGATCTTCATTTATAAAATCAAACAATACAACCTACACTAGATCTTCATTTATAAAATCAAACAACACTACCTTCACTTGATCTTCATTTATAAAATCAAACAGCACAACCTACACTAGATCTTCATTTATAAAATCAAACAATACAACCTACCCTAGATCTTCATTTATAAAATCAAACAATACAACCTACACTAGATCTTCATTTATAAAATCAAACAACACTACCTTCACTTGATCTTCATTTATAAAATCAAACAGCACAACCTACACTAGATCTTCATTTATAAAATCAAACAACACTACCTTCACTTGATCTTCATTTATAAAATCAAACAGCACAACCTACACTAGATCTTCATTTATAAAATCAAACAACACTACCTTCACTTGATCTTCATTTATAAAATCAAACAGCACAACCTACACTAGATCTTCATTTATAAAATCAAACAACACTACCTTCACTTGATCTTCATTTATTTAATCTAACAACACAACCTACACTAGATCTTCATTTATAAAATCAAACAATACAACCTACACTAGATCTTCATTTATAAAATCAAACAACACAACCTACACTATATCTTCATTTATATAATCAAACAACACAACCTACACTAGATCTTCATTTATAAAATCAAACAACACTACCTTCACTTGATCTTCATTTATAAAATCAAACAGCACAACCTACACTAGATCTTCATTTATAAAATCAAACAACACTACCTTCACTTGATCTTCATTTATAAAATCAAACAGCACAACCTACACTAGATCTTCATTTATAAAATCAAACAACACTACCTTCACTTGATCTTCATTTATATAATCTAACAACACAACCTACACTAGATCTTCATTTATAAAATCAGACAATACAACCTACACTAGATCTTCATTTATATAATCTAACAACACAACCTACACTAGATCTTCATTTATAAAATCAAACAACACAACCTACACTAGATCTTCATTTATATAATCAAACAACACAACCTACACTAGATCTTCATTTATAAAATCAAACAACACTACCTTCACTTGATCTTCATTTATAAAATCAAACAGCACAACCTACACTAGATCTTCATTTATAAAATCAAACAACACTACCTTCACTTGATCTTCATTTATAAAATCAAACAGCACAACCTACACTAGATCTTCATTTATAAAATCAAACAACACTACTGGTTACGCTCGTTTTGAATTTTATTTTTAAATTCTAGAATACGCTGTCTTTTGGTCTGTATTTCATATAACCAGGAATGTTTTATAGCATTCACTCAATGAAATGAGCGACTAGTCAAAGTCATACCCCACGCTTGGGGTCGCAACGATGCCACTGCGATGACGGCGCTTCGGAGAGTCCACGATTAGCGCCAGGCAAAGACAGACGCGTGTCTTTTCCGCTCACACGAATTTGCAATTAAATCAACCCGCGTGCCGCGACTGCTCCCGCTAATTTAAAACCTGTTAACCTGTACTGGCGAATCTCTAAGGAATAGGTACTTAGGTACTTACCAGCTACCTGTGACGTCGTCGGATCCCCAATTGACTCCAGGAGAGATATCCCGCATCGCACGACTGAGACGAATTGCGAATTGAGGTGAGTGTTTGCCATAAGACATTTTTATATGTGATTTTCTTTCCACAAGACAGCGTACCAATTTAGATATCTACTTATATTCATATCCGCCTTCCGCGGGATTTAATTCAGGCAGTGAATAAAAAATATGTTATCTTAGATGTTCCAGCTCTAATTGGCCTAAGCACACGCAACGGATTTAGTAATAGAACTTCTTTATCCTCCAACTACCTTCATTTGATCTTCATTTATAAAATCAAACAACACAACCTACACTAGATCTTCATTTATAAAATCAAACAACACTACCTACACTAGATCTTCATTTATAAAATCAAACAACACTACCTACACTTGATCTTCATTTATAAAATCAAACAACACAACCTACACTAGATCTTCATTTATAAAATCAAACAACACAACCTACACTAGATTTTCATTTATATAATCAAACAACACAACCTACACTAGATCTTCATTTATATAATCAAACAACACAACCTACACTAGATCTTCATTTATATAATCAAAAAACACAACCTACACTAGATCTTCATTTATAAAATCAAACAACACAACCTACACTAGATTTTCATTTATAAAATCAAACAACACAACCTACACTAGATTTTCATTTATATAATCAAACAACACAACCTACACTAGATCTTCATTTATATAATCAAAAAACACAACCTACACTAGATCTTCATTTATAAAATCAAACAACACAACCTACACTAGATTTTCATTTATATAATCAAACAACACAACCTACACTAGATTTTATTTATAAAATCAAACAACACAACCTACACTAGATCTTCATTTATAAAATCAAACAACACAACCTACACTAGATTTTCATTTATATAATCAAACAACACAACCTACACTAGACCTTCATTTATATAATCAAAAAACACAACCTACACTAGATCTTCATTTATAAAATCAAACAACACAACCTACACTAGATTTTCATTTATAAAATCAAACAACACAACTTACACTAGATCTTCATTTATAAAATCAAACAACACAACCTACACTAGTTTTTCATTTATAAAATCAAACAACACAACCTACACTAGATCTTCATTTATAAAATCAAACAACACAACCTACACTAGATCTTCATTTATAAAATCAAACAACACAACCTACACTAGATCTTCATTTATAAAATCAAACAACACAACCTACACTAGATCTTCATTTATAAAATCAAACAACACAACCTACACTAGATCTTCATTTATATAATCAAACAACACAACCTACACTAGATCTTCATTTATAAAATCAAACAACACAACCTACACTAGATCTTCATTTATAAAATCAAACAACACAACCTACACTAGATCTTCATTTATAAAATCAAACAACACAACCTACACTAGATCTTCATTTATAAAATCAAACAACACAACCTACACTAGATCTTCATTTATAAAATCAAACAACACAACCTACACTAGATCTTCATTTATGATTTACTTTATACCTTTATAGGGTTCCATACTCGAAGAGGTGCGCGGTGGACACTTGCGCGGTGGACACTTGCGCGGTGGACAGTTGCGCGGTGGACACTTGCGCGGTAGACACTCGCGCAAGTGTCCACCGCGCAAGTGTCCTGCCTATCTAATTACCTGTTTTATTTCAGATACTGAAATCATCGTACAGCTTCTATGCCGTCCTCCGACAAACTAAATAGAAAGGCACCAGTGCATGTACCACTGGCTGCAAGTGTTGTTGCATTGTTCGAGTAGGTACGTACTGAGATGTTATTGGAATTTAGTAGAGATAGATAAATAGCTACCCACTCAAAGTTACTAGTTTTATTTATCTAGTTTGGTACCTTGCTTGCGTTTATCTAACATAATAATAAATAATGCTGGACAATCCACACAGCATCATCTAGCCCCAAAGTAAGCAGAGCTTGTGTTATGGGTACTAGATGACTGATATACTTAATACAATACATAACATAGATAGATATTTTTTATTATACTATATAGAAAATACCCAGAACACCCGGAACAAATATTTGTATTTGTTCCGGGTGTTGTTTTTTGTTTGTTTTTTTTATACATAGTTTTCGTTATTTGCGTAAAGTTTATAAATAAGATAATAATTCAATAAATAAATAAAAAATCATTCAAAATTAAATAATTTTAATTTAATAATTTATTTTAATTATAATTTAATAATTAAAAATAAATAATAATTCAATAATAATTTAATAATTATTTTTATTTTATTATGTAAACACTCTTGTTTTCTTGTCATTTTTTTTTGCCCTATTTTGGGCAAAAAAAAAAGACTGTTTTTAAAGTACTTCTATTAATTTTGATACTTCATCAATTACGCCACCGTCAGCTTCAATACGTACTGATCCTATCCATCCTTAGATGTAGGAATCGCGGCTAGCTTTTCCCAGGATGCTGATATAAAAGTCGAGTGTAAGTAACAATAGATATATTGTATAAAACTACTAAAACTATTTACGATATAAAACTGCTGATGCACTGACCTCCGTAGGCGCCTGGTCCGCGCTCGCGGCACGAGTAACCTACTTAGGTCAAACTGCTGATGATGCTAAATACATACTTACGTGATCGATGTATCGAACACAAAGGTTGCCTGGAAGAGATCGCTGTTAGCGATAAGGCCGCCGATTGTGCCACATTATATATACATATATGTTTAATGTAGTTTAAGATGTAGATACGAGGCTACCTACTTTAGTGTTTAAAATTATAACTAGATGTTGCCGGTAAAAGGGGACGAGGGCTGAATCGCGCTGACGAGAACGCACGGGTTTGGATACAATCTGTTTGCGATTTTTCAAGTAAATAACTTCTGCTGAGACGGTCGTTTCATTACGTACCTATCACCTAATTCAGTAATCGGAGTTGGTACTGTGTCTTACATGGTCCTTCGAGCTGGATAGTCTTTTGTTTTAAATTACCGGCACTAGCGAGCAGTGGCGATTCCGCTGAGCAGTGCTACCGATACTTATCCATCCACCTAGGTTCGGTAAGAGAGTGGCCTGGCCAAGCGAGCCGGTCATTTGTAGGAGAAGAGTGAGGAGCAGCAAGGCGTGCGAAACGTCGGCCGACGGCGCCGCCGACATCACCACTACCAGCAGCAGCGCCGCGCCGCCGGGGACAGCGGGCGCATCTGGCAGTGGGTGTCATCACAGGAGTGACGACGAGGCAGGCAGCGCGCATCAGTGACGTCACGGCTGTGAGCAGTGACGTATCGCAGTGGTTTGCCTTTGTGATCTGTGAGTACTATTTGTGGTGTAATTTGGTGATTGTTTTGAAGAAATTTAACTTGGAAGAATTTGAAGATTATTATGAACATTAACGTAAATTATGCTTACATTTAGTGTATTGCACAATGCACATTCTGCCCGTTTGTACATTGTGCTTGTTGTTCTCATTTTGCGTATTGTACATTATCAGCCGGAGGGAAATTTTGGACTTAGTAAATTTAATGCATGGTAATTAAGACTTAGAATAATTTCGCGAAAACGTAACCGACGGGGAACTTATGCCCGTTTCTGGTCCGAACTTTAAACACTTGTAAAAGTTTTAGGAATTAGTTTGAACTTATAAAAAATTTAAGAATTGGTTTGAAATTGTACAATTTTGGTGCTGAAATGTGTTTAAAGTTTATTTGTTTGATGTCAATATGTTGTTGCGGAACCTAACCTAAACCTATCAAAAGTCAATTAAGTCTTAAGTTATCGATAGAAAAGTCATCTATTAATTTAAAAAAATCTCCAAAGGACAGATTAAGTAAAGAGTCGTACATACTAACACGAATTGAGTCTTTGGAAGAGAAGTGGCGAATATTTGCGGACAGTCATGCTAAGATTATAATAAGTAGTGAGGATATTAGTCAATCTAAGTACATTTTAGAAAATGTTTGTGAGTATGTAGAAGAGATGTACATTGATTATAAGGCTGAGTTGCGGGAAGCTTTAAGCTTACTTAAATCGGTTGCTCCTGCAAGCTCGCGCTCTACTGCCTCGGGAGAATTAAATGTTAAATTGCCTAAAATATCCATCCCTACTTTTTCGGGTTCTTATGCAGAATGGACAACTTTTAAAGATTTGTACACCTCGTTGGTGCATAATAACGCCTCAATCGACGATGTGCAAAAGATGCATATTTGAAGGGGCATTTGTCGGGAGAAGCTGAACAGCTGTTAAGGCATGTGCCCATCACAGCTTCCAACTACCAAGAAGCTTGGTCGGCACTGAATAATCGGTTTAACAATAAAAGGTATTTAGCAAACTGTTTATTGAGGCGTTTTATGAACCAACTCAAGATCACAGCTGAATCGTGCAGTGCAATCAAAGATTTGTTAGACATTACAAATGATACACTGAACGGGCTGAAGAATTTGGGTATCAAAGTAAGTAACTGGGATGCTATCGTGATCTATATAGTTTGTTCAAAGCTGGACTCAGACTCACGTAAGGAATAGGAATATAAGATAAGCGCTTCCGATGAAATGCCAGCTTTGAACCAACTACGCGAGTTTTTAGAGTCACGATTCCGGTCCCTTGAGTTCATAGAACCTAAGCTAAGGACCAAACCAAATTCTGCACCCAAAGCAATGCACGCAACTTCGGCTGGTGGGTCCGATTCTAGGGCCAAGGTATGTTGTCCATGCTGCAAGAGTAATGATCACAAGATTTCAAAGTGTAAGGAATTCTCAAAACTGAATTATGCCTTAAACCAAACTAAAGATACATAATGTACTTTTCCATCATAGATTTTACTACATCTACTTAGATCTTTTGTACTAGTTGATAGTTTATTTAATATATTTTATGCTTTACGTTAGTCTATATTTGGGTATTATTAGAATAATTTGGTTACCTGTACTGTGGAAAATCTATAAATTCATTAATCATTATCTGTGTAAACTGAAGGCTAGTCTACTAATTGTGTAAATACCTACATTACCCAGAGGTGGTTAAATTGTTTTACTCGTGACGTGTGAAGTGGCCCATTTAGCTAACTTATTCTAATCTAAGACCAAATCCATCTATAAAGTAAATATGTGTACCTTACTTTCATATTCTCTAATTGGTTGGTAATACTACGCAAGAGTAAGCACATAGAATTATTAAATTCGAAATTAAAATGTTAAATGATCTAGAAACGGTCGCAAGTGATGTTGATGACGTCATCAATGCAGGCTGCTCCTATGTAATTGACGACCCAAATAAGATCTCTAAATTTTTTGAAAACGAGAGCTGTCTTACTGTTGTATCACAAAATATAAGAAGCGTAAACAAAAATTTCAGTGATTTTAAAGTAACCCTAAATAGGAGTGACTTGGATTTCGATCTCATTGTCCTCTCTGAATGCTGGTTAAAAGGTTGTGATACTGTTCCCGGACTAGATGGCTACTCTACATATTGTACACAGAAACATATTAACCAGAATAGTGGAGTCATCGCATATGTTCGTTCGAACCTGTCAAATGTTTCTGTCTATGAACCAAAATTTTTGGAGGCGGACTGTTTGATTGTAAAGATTGATAACACTGTGTTTATATGTATATATAGATCCCCGTCATTTCATTCTATCGAAAGGTTCCTACAGTCACTAGATAATCTGTTAAATGATCTTAAGCTTACAACTAATATTTTCATTCTTGGCGACATTAACCTTGACATAGGTAACAACAGTAATGATGCCAGAGCTGATGAATATCTTGACCTACTAGCCATGCATAGTTTACATACCAGGTCACACATTTCCTACGCGTCTTGACAAATGTATTGATCATTGTTTTGTAAAGTCAAAAGCTAAGGTGACAACCGCTATATGCTCAACCTCTACCACCGATCACAGTTCTATATTCATGATTATACCGTTGGCACAACGCCCCGGTAGAGCAGTAAAATGTATGAAAAAAATTGACTACAAGGTTGCCTATAAGTTATTGTCGGAAATAAATTGGGACTCTTTCAATGATATAGATGATGCAAACAAACTGACTGAAACATTTATTGAAACGGTTTCTACAGTTATCAAAAATAGTTCTCGAATTAATAAAACTCCAAATAGGAAGCGTATTATTCAACCTTGGATCACCCAAGGTCTGTTACGATGCATAAAATTCAGAGATACTCTAAGTAGACGTCACAAAAAATTTCCCAGTGACAAGTCCTTAGAATTGACCTTCAAACGTTACAGGAATCACTACAACAATCTTCTTCACAACCTCAAAAACAATCATGACAAAGCGGAATTATATGAAGCTAAAAATGACATCAAAAAGACATGGAATGTCATCAAACGTGTTTGTTGCCTAAAAAACAAAAACAGCAATGACTTAAGCGAAAGCGACCTACTTAAACTAGAGCCCTCGCCCCAAGAATCTGTTAATGTGGTAAATAATTATTTTATAAATGTTGGTCGGAACCATGCTGACGATATCCTTCAAAAGTTAAATTTAACTGAAGACCAATTAATTGTAAACTATAAGCCCTCAGACACTTTACTCCATTCGCTCGTGATCCTAGAGGTAGATACTGATGAGGCTGAAATTAAAAACATAATAACTACCCTTAAGAAAACGTCATCATGTGGCTGGGATGGGATATCATCCACGTTTATTAAAACTTTCTCTAGTCTATTATGTAAACCAATAACCCGACTGTGCAACCTTTGTTTTGATACCGGCGTTTTTCCTACGATGCTAAAGGAGTCCGTTGTTATACCAATATTCAAATCCGGGGAAAAAAACTGCATATACAACTATCGCCCTATATCTTTGTTACCAACTTTATCTAAAATTCTGGAGAAACTCATAAATGCTCGGTTGGTTAGATATTTAGAACATAACGATAATTTGGCTAGCATCAATATGGTTTTAGGAGTAAAAAGTCAACTGTAGACGCAGTCGAAGGCCTTGTTTCTCAAATCACTGATAGTCTAGATAAGCGTAGAAAGGGCATCGGTGTGTTTCTAGATTTGGCCAAGGCTTTCGACACCATATCAGTACCCCTCCTATTGTGCAAGCTGGAGTCTATTGGCGTTAGAGGAATCCCCTTAAAGCTATTGACAGATTATCTAAGTAATCGTACTCAGGCTGTGAAAATCAAAGACTGGTCCAGCAGCAAGTCCCTTATTCACTTTGGTGTACCACAGGGATCAGTTCTGGGTCCAACGCTCTTTCTGATATACATTAATTCTCTCTGCTCAACTCAACTTGAAAATGCTGCTATCACCACCTTTGCCGATGATACAGTTTTAACTTTTACAGGCAGAACATGGGAGGAAGTAAAACTCTATGCTGAAGCTGGTTTGCGCGCTGTAAATATTTGGCTCAATAATAACCTTCTCACACTTAATTTGTCAAATCAAAGTATATTAGATTCTCCATCTATAACAACAACCAGCCGGATACGGACCTACACCTAAAAGCTCACACTTGTTCTCTTAACAGCACCGTATGTGATTGCTCTACTTTATGTTCTGTTGATAGTATAAAGTATCTTGGAATAATAATAGATAAAAATCTGAATTGGAAACCTCATATAGATAACCTAAAAACAAGAATTCGTAAACTGATCCACATATTTAAGAAAATCCGTAATTTAAGAGACGACTGCACCAACAAAACTGTTTACCAAACTTTATGCAGATCTGTTATCAGTTATGGTATTACAGCTTGGGGCTCTGCTGGAAAAACTAACCTCATTAAAATAGAAAGAGCACAGCGATCCGTTTTAAAAGTTATCCATTTTAAAAGATACAGATACCCCACAGTAGATCTTTACAGAGATGCTGGGGTGCTAACTGTCAGGCAACTGTACATCAAGAGCCTTATATTAAGACAACACTCTGCACCATATCGAATGGACAATCGCTGTTCAAGAAGGTCTCATGAGGTGTTTAGAGTACCTATGTGTAAAACACAGTTTGCCCGACGCTCTACTAATATTCTTTGACCTTTTCTTTATAATCGTTTATCAAAGGTTACCAAGGAAAATTTAATTGTAAAAACAAGATTTGTATGTAGCAAACTACTGCATGCATTTCTTCAACCACTTAGCTATGATGATACTGAGCAGCTACTTGTAGTTACTCGCTAATAAGTTTCTGATTTAAGTATTAGATATACATAATAGTTTGTTAATAATAGTGGTTGTTTAATTAAATATACACATTAGTTACCATAAGTTGTACTGTAGTCTGCTAATATTTTGTTTATTTTTCTGTTTACCGTTTGTTTTTACTAAATCTTACTAAATTTATCAATTTTTTCCTAACGACACGTCCTATAAATATCTTAATAACCAAACCCTAGTCTAGCCATTGAGGTATTGAGCTCTACCTTGCCGTAACACAGTTTTATAACTAGCACGGAAGGAACGAGACATGCAACTCATAGAAGCCTTGAAGTTCTAAGTTTTTTAGCCCATATATACCTTTATAATGTGTTTGTACTAACTTATCTATCATTAAAGTAAATTATTTAGTGGTATAATTAGCTATAATTAATTTTAAGGCTACATTGTAAATTTTGAAATAAAAAACATTCTTATTCTTATTCTTATGATCACAGGCACTCGTTTGTTCAAACGAACAGCTTATGTTTCAATTGTTTAGGTAAAAACCACTCTGCATTCACATGTCGAGCTTCTTCTAGGTGTAATATTTGTAAGCACAAACATCACTCCCTGCTCCACCCAAGTGAAAAGGCTTCTCTGAAATTAGTAGATACTGCCAAATCTGATTTAGCAGTAGAAGTCAAGTCAGCGGTCAACGACGTTAAGGCGTCTTTGGACGAAGCAACGTCAAATGTCAAGGTACATTTCTCCAGAATCAGGGAACTAATCAGGTTCTGTTAGCTACGGTGATTGTGAGAGTTCAGGCAGACCACGGAAACGTTTGTCTGCTAAGGGCACTTATAGATCAGGGCTCTCAAGCGTCATTTGTAACAGAGTCAGCAGTACAAATGCTAGGTCTTCGTAAGATGCTGAGTAGGAACAGCATTACGGGTTTAGGCGGCGATGAAAGATTAGCTTCTAAGCACGTTGTCGTGATGAACTTACAATCGCGCCATGACCCAAGCTTCCAACTGCAGGTGCGTGCACATGTTTTACGCGCAATCACAGGTCTCCTTCCATCAGAGAAGGCAGACTATGTGGACTGGCCAGAGCTGGCTGAGGTCGCTCTTGCAGATCCACAGTTTCACACGCCCAGCAGAATTGACATTTTGCTCGGTGCCGACGTGTACGGTAAGATTATCCGAGAGGGGTTGATCAAGGGACCCAATGGCACTCCAACAGCGTAGTGCACGGCATTGGGATGGATCTTATCAGGTCCTACACATCAGTTTGCAGCTGATGTTGATCTACATTGCTTTCACAATGTAGTAATTAAGCACTTTTGTACAGACGAATTGCTTAAGCAGTTCTGGCAACTCGAATCCAACACCCTTAGTGTAAAGATTATCAGCGAAGAAAAGCAGCGGTGTGAGGAGTTCTACAGTAGAACAACTCGTCGAGACTCTTCAGGTAGGTATGTTGTGCGACTGCCGTTTCGGGATCTTGATCCGCAGTGTAAGTACGGCAACTCAAGAGAAATAGCCATCAAAAGATTTCACCTTCTTGAAAATCGTTTTAAGACGAACCCCGAAATCAAGGCAAGATATTCCGATGTCACGCATGAATACTTGGAACTTGGACACATGGTACGTATTACTGGCGAGGATTGTAAGAAAACAGACGCGGTTTATCTGCCGCATCATGCCGTAATACGCGAAGACAAGTCCACGACCAAGGTCAGAGTAGTGTTCGATGCGTCATGCAAGGGAATGAATGGAGTTTCTCTGAACGATACTTTGTTGATCGGTCCTGCGCTGCAGCAGGATTTACGCCACATCATCATCCGATGGCGTATGCATCCAATCTGCCTCAGCGCAGATATCGTCAAAATGTATCGCCAAGTAGTCGTTGCGGATTTTCAGAGACTAGTGTGGAGAGACGGTTGGACTGGTATGCAAGCCGAATGGCTTGCATACCAGTCCAACCTTACCGATATTTGTGAAATAAGTATTCCCAGGTGGCTTGAAGCTAAGACTGAAGACAGTTGTATGGAGCTTCAAGGGTTCTGCGACGCATCCATCACCGCCTACGCTGCAGTAGTCTACTTATTTTTTTTTTTTTTTATTTGCTTTAGGTGGCTTTCGTGTCACTGCGGCCATGAAAGGCCTATTGTGATCGCCACTCAAGTGTTCAGCCCTGAAGCTGCGACGTTCATAGTTCGCCACTAACCCTTGCAGCTGCTAGGAACTGCAGGATTTTCTTCGGGGTGATGGCTCGTCGCTCGTCTGGGCTGTGCAGGTGCTTGCCCAGATGGATGCTACGTTTTTGCATCAGTGCTCCGCACTCTCCTAGCAGGTGGAGAGGCGTTTCCTCCGCCTCTTCGCAGAATCTGCAGGATTGTGTGTCGCTTAGACCCAGTTTGAACATGTGCTTGTTAAGGCGACAGTGTCCAGTTAGGGCTCTTGTCATGATGCGAAGGTTGCTTCTGCTTAGCGCTAGGATTCGGTTGGTGAACCGTTTATCGAAGGCTTTTATTAATGACTTAGAGTGACTCATGCCCAAGGAATTCTTCCAAAGCTTGGAAGCTTCCTCGAAGCAGGAATCCAAGAGGGTTCTGTTAGCCAGGCTTTTAGGTATGCCACAGAACGGCTCGGGGCCCAACTGAGTCCCCTTGGCCCCGGAACGAGCAAGTTCGTCGGCACACTCATTGCCGTTGATTCCTGCGTGACATACAGTCCTCGACTAATCTAGATGTAATGACCTTCGAGTCCAGTGCTAGGAGAGCCGCCTGGCTGTCAGAGTTGATAAAGATCGTTTGGTTGGAGTAGCGCTTTTCCAGATTTCCAGATTTTAGTCTACTTAAGGACTATTGATGTAGAAGGTAACGTACACGTTAACCTTGTCACGGCTAAGACTAAGGTAGCTCCTACCATGCAGGTCTCAGTTCCCCGCCTGGAGTTGATGGGAGCGGTTCTGTTGTCTTAGTTGATCACTGAAGTAGGCAACTTGTTAGGGATCGAACGTCGTCACATCCATGGATGGACCGATTCGACTGTTGTGCTGGCGTGGCTTAGCAGTCATCCCAGTCGTTGGTCCACGTTCATTGGTAACAGGACCTCCGACATCTTGTCGAAGTTAGATAACACGCAGTGGTCGCACGTTCAATCAGCCCAAAATCCAGCAGATATCGCGTCCAGAGGTTGCACTCCTTTAGATTTAGCAGAAAGCCCATTATGGCTACAAGGTCCGTCTTGGTTAAGAGAGGCAGACATTGAGTATCTGAGGCCAAGGTCGTCAACTGAGCTGGAGCAAAGGAAGATCAAGGTTCATATCGCAGCCGCTGAAGAACCCTCAGCTGGTGATAGCCTGTGCACTAGATACTCTTCTTTGCACAAATTATTACGTGTTGTAGGTTACTGTAGAAGGTTGCTGAAGTATAAGAAGGACACTAAGTTTGAGCCGTACTTGACAGCACGAGAGTTGAGTGACGCCTTAGACTCTTGTATAAGACAGAGTCAGCTAGGACTGGGAGATAACCAACACAAGCTGAAGTCATTAAGCCCTCTCCTTGATGATAAGAAGATTATGAGAGTGGGTGGTAGGATCCAGAAATCCAACCTTCCCGAGGACACTAAGCATCCCATAATACTTCCACACGATAGCCATTTTACGAAGTTGGTTATCGATGAAGCGCACAGAAAGACATTACACGGTGGCCCAACCCTAATGCTGAACCATTTGCGCACAAAATATTGGATTGTGTCAGCTAAAAGCCTAGTTAAGATGCATGTCCGCAAATGTGTTGTTTGCGTTAGACACGCTGCTGTCACCAAACCTCCATTTATGGGCCAACTCCCAGTAAGTAGAGTCACACCGGCGAGAGCGTTCTTACACACTGGTGTTGACTTCTGTGGCCCAATCAATGTTCGAGTATCAAAGGGACGCGGCAATAAGTCATACAAAGGCTACATAAGTGTTTTTGTCTGTATGGCAACCAAAGCCATACATTTAGAGGTTATTAGCGATCTTACTGCTGAATCCTTTATAGCTGGCTTCAAAAGATTCGTGGCTCGAAGAGGGCACGCAAGTGATGTGTGGAGCGACAATGGGACGAACTTTGTAGGAGCGCCCAAAGAACTTGTCAAGCTCGTCACAGCTGAAGAGTCGTCAGTAGCTCTTGAAATAAGAAAATGGTTAAGCACCAATAGCGCGTCGTGGCATTTTATTCCCCCGCATGCTCCGAATTTCGGAGGACTTTGGGAAGCCGGCGTGAAATCGACAAAATTTCATCTGAAACGCGTTATTGGTGATTCTACGCTCACATATGAGGAGTTGTCCACCGTTCTCACGCAGGTAGAGGCATGACTAAATTCTAGGCCATTGTCGATGTTGCCCAATGATCACAGCGATGCAACCCCGCTAACTCCAGGACATTTCCTGATTGGTTAACCCTTGGTGATCTTACCTGAACGTGACTACGAGCAGAGCAATGTCAGTTCATTAAGACGCTGGCAGATGACGCAAAAAAATGGTGCAAGACTTTTGGCGAAGGTGGTCGAGCGAGTATTTAGTTCATTGTTTGCAGAGATTTAAATGGTTTAAGCTCAATCCAGAACCCAAAATTGGCGATGTGGTTCTTGTTAAGGAGGACAATCTTCCTCCAGCTCGCTGTTTGTTAGGCAGAGTAGTATTTACTCATCCTGGATCAGACCAGGTTGTACGTGTTGTAACTTTGAAGTGTGGCCAATCTCTCATAAAGAGACCTACTGCAAAATTGTGTTTGTTACCGGTCACTGACTGACGTATTGTTGTATTTGTAGATGTAAAGATTTCTAACCCTAGTTTATTTACTGTGCTATCGAGGACACTATTAATTTGTTGTGTAACATTTGTTGTTGTATTGTTTAAGTTTTCTAGAGTTTTATTCTAAATTTGTGTATCCAAGCCTCATGGCGGGTGGTAGAGTTAAGAACTGTCAGTGTCGTTCTTGGCGGGTGGTATGTTTAATGTAAGTTTAAGATGTAGATACGAGGCTACCTACTTTAGTGTTTAAAATTATAACTAGATGTCGCCGGTAAAAGTGGACGAAGGCTGAATCGCGCCGACGAGAACGCACGGGTTTGGATACAATCTGTTTGCGATTTTTGAAATAAATAACTTCTACTGAGACGGTCGTTTCATTACGTACCTATCATCTAATTCAGTAATCGGAGTTGCTACTGTGTCTTTCAAAATATATTAGTATTAACTTCTTGTTTTATAAGTGTATTGATGGTGCAATAAAGTCTATAATTCGTTATCTAATAAAGAAATGCATAGTCGAAGCCAACGGTGTGCCACTTACCCCTACGCCACCGGCGTCGTCCGCCCCTATAATTAATCTCTCGATCGTTATTATATGCGGGAACCTGTAATTATCACGACACGCCTCCACACGTATTAACTATTTAAATAAACGCTAGAACTGATTTGCTAAGCACCACCACTACAGTACAGTGCAGGTAACGACCTGATATCATTTACCGTTTGAGCGTTTTCTGAAGAAGGTGCTTGTCGTCTGGTAGTGCTCCAGGGCCACGATACCAAATGTAAGTTCTTTCTATTATATTCACTTATAAATTATATTCTAAACATAAGTATGAAGTGCACAAATGTCGTGTGTGTCGGTAAGCGCAGGAGCAGGAGCGGCGAGGGAGCGGGCGCGGGGGCGGGGGCGTGCGTGGCGGTGCACCTGCGCCTGCTGCGCGGCTGCGGGTTCTGTCGGGCGGGGCGCGGCGAGGGCGCGGCGCGTGCGCACGCCATCTACCGCGCCGCCGTGCTCGCCGTCACCAGCGCCTACCTCGCGCAGGAGTGCGTTTACGCCTACCAGGTGAGCACCCTCGCACTCCGCACCGCACCGTCACATTACCGCTTCCCTCACCACACGTTACTGTGCAGGAGCGTGGTGACATGGAGGCGCTGACGCGCGTCATGTTCCTGCTGCTGTGCCACGTGACGTCCATTGCCAAGCAGGTCACGTTCCGCCGCGACGCCGAGCGCATAGACCGCCTGGTGGCCGGCCTGGACGGTGAGCGCCCGCCCCCCGCCCCGCGCCCTCCCGGTGACACGGCAGTCAATACATGTGCGCGCGCGCGGTGTTCGTTGCAGGGCCGCTGTACGCGGGCGGCGGGGCGCGCGGCGCGGCGCTCGTGGCGAGCACGGCGCGCGCGGCGTCTCGGTTCGCGTACGCCTACTCGGGCGCGGCCGTGCTCACGTGCACGCTGTGGATCACGTTCCCCGTGCTAAGCCGCCTGCGCGCGCAGCCCGTGGTCTTCCCCTTCTACGTGCCGCTGCAGTACGCCAGCACGCCGCGGTATGTACGCAAGGCTCCGAGCGCGCCCCGCCCCGCTACCTCTGACCCCCGCGCCCTCCCGCAGTTTCCTGACCGTGCTGCTGTACTCGTACTACGTGACGACGCTGGTCGGCATCGCCAACACCACCATGGACGCGTTCGTCGCCACCGTGCTCAAGCAGTACACGACGCAGCTTACCATCCTACGGTAACGGATATTTTTATAAATAGATTATTCCTTTCTGATTTTAAATGACATTGCATTTTTGAACCGAGAAAGTAATTTGTTAGGGTTATAAATCCATACATATCTGTACCTACTACCTATAATAAATTTCTTGGAAAATCAACAGCTACATATGTTAACTTCAATAGAGTAAAATAGAATAGAATATACCTATGTTTATTTGATATAAAGTCAAGTACTAATAACGGAAAGCTAATTAAACATTGCCACGTATATAGTTACATTATAACTATACTAACTATACTATTATACTATACTAATACCCACCGCCCCGCCGCGCCTTGCGGCTACAGTCCGCTGCCGGACACAATCCGCTGCCGGACACAAGCCGACTACGACTGTAGTATTTCAAATACGTATGGCTGACTTCAATGGATTTAATCGTAGTTTATCAGAAATAGATTGGAAACTTAATTTAACTAAAAACTCACTCGAGAAAGCTACCAAATATTTTTATTCACTGTTAAAGTCTTTGCGTGATAGATTTGTTCCATCAAAAGTAATTAGGCATAGCCAATTTCCACCATGGTACTCTGCAGCATTAAAGAAAGTGTTAAAGGAAAAATATAAATCTTATAGTAAATTTAAACGCTATGGTATGCTAGCAGATAAAATTACTGTTGACTACTTAAAGACTAGGGCAAAGATCCTAGAAAAGGAATGCTACCTATACCTTATTCATTTCTTCTGTAGAGGATTCCATTAAAGATAATTTAAAGAATTTTTGGTCATACATTAAGTCATTATCAAAATCAACATCTATTCCATGCTCCATGACGTATATAATAATAGGAACACCACATCAGGGCATGAGATATGTGACTTATTTTCAGATTATTTTCACTCCACATATTTACAACCCGATACCCCATCGACTTTAGCTTCTCCCTCTTCAGCAAGTAGTCCAGTCTCAGCGCACACTGTCAACACAGATTGCGATCTTTCTAGAATATAAATATCTACCTCTCTAATTAATAGTAAGCTTTTGAAATTAGATAAGAATAAGTCAGCGGGACCAGATACTATACCGCCTATTCTCTTAATCAAATGCGCAGATTTTATTTTATTTTATTTTATTTTTAACAATATTCAGATATTTAGATGAGCTCACTGTTCCCATTTTTATACTATTTAATAGGTCTCTAAATGAGGGATATGTTCCTAAGATCTGGAAATCGGCATTGTCACACCAGTACACAAGAAGGGTGCAAAAGATAACGTCGCTAATTACCGTCCCATTTCCAAGCTCTGTATCTTAGCCAAAATTTTTGAGCAGATTATTTACGAGCAAGTAATCGGGCCAGTTAGGAATATCCTCCCGTCCTCACAGCATGGATTTCTTTCAGGAAGGTCTACCGTATCGAATCTTATTCTGTTAAACGAAGCACTCACTGAAACTATGGATGGCGGTAAGTATCAAACCGACGTGATCTACACAGACTATGCTAAAGCCTTTGACCGAATAGATCATAATATTCTTTTATCAAAGCTTTCTGCTGTAGGTATAAGAGGAGATTTATTAAGATGGTTCACCTCTTACATCAACAATAGATCTCAATTAGTGGTTGTACGGGACACCTTTATATGATAGAAATGATAAGAAGAGTATATGATAAAAACTCTTATATTGATATTATAAATTGATTGATATTTGAGCACGCGCCTACCATGATGGGGTGAAAACGTGAACTGATGCAATAAAGTAAGTGGAAGGCGCGTGTAACAATTGACCTTAATAATATCGATGATTTGACAATAATTAGCTAGCTTATACCTAAATGCACGGTTGCGCTGCACCGTACATGCTCCCGGGCGAGAGATGTAGGTAAAGATGCTGTATGATAAATGATAGGATTAGTAATATAATCTAATGATAAAATGATAACCTAAGTAAATTTAAACTTAAACGCTATGTTAGTTAGATGTCATGATCTACATCATTTGCGTGAAAAGTGGGAAAAACTCTAGATGGTGTGGTTGCCTTATCGATCATTTGAACTTTTTGATTTTTATACAACACTGAAACAACTCTCGGTTTTTCGACTAAACTAGATACACTTCTCACTGATTGAACACTAGGCTCTTAACACTTTCACTGGCACTTAGCACTAGCGATCTCGCTGAGGGCGACCCTCGGAGCCGGCTGTGGCGCCGGAGCAGCAGCAGTGGTGGCGGTGGCAGCAGCGGTCCGCTCCCCGCGGCCCGCGCGCACCCCCGCCCGCCATCGCTTCCACAGGAACGCGACGCCTGCGACGCACCCAACCGCGACCAAAATGTATATGACCACGTAGTGATGAACGTCGTGGCTGGAAATCTGTTCGATTTCACTTCGTTCCGATTTCATCTGCTCGATCCTCTTCAAGGACGTCTGTCTGTCTTTGTCATCCACGTCCGATCGATTCTCGCTCTCATCGATTGGTACAGTTAAATTGATAATGTTGTTAACTGGGGGAATATCGATTGATAATAAATCGGGTTTTGCGTGCATCTCATTCATGTGATGATTGTGTGAATAAATCATGAATGAATCGGCTCTCAATGTACAGTCATTGCCCATGGATAGCACGCCGCCCTTGCTGATGTGTTCAAATGTGACCTGATCGCTACACATCAATCGTAGTGTGCATTTGTTGCAGCAATAAAATAAATAATTGTTCAATTTATTTAATGCAATCCAGTTGTTTTGGCACATCTTTGTGATTGTTTGACATCTCTCCATTGTATTGTCCTTGACACACAAGTTTTGATCGCTATGCATATGATAAATAGGGCTCTGAACCTCACATAGTTTTGTGGTAGGATTTAATTGATAGCATGCTTGTAAATCTTTCTCTGTGATAGGTAGGTACGAATCTCGTTGTATATTCATCGCAATGTACTCTGTGATAGGTATGATAGTAACCGTTTTACCTCTGTTCATGGTAGGAATAGGTATAATCTTGTAGATATCGTAGTTCTCTCTGGTAACAAGTGGGATCTTCACTTCTAGGAGCATGTATTGATCTGTGACTCTCACCTTAACCCTTAATAAATGATACAGTTTTGATATGCCATCTCCTCTGTGAAAGTCATCTATAGGTAATGATACATCCTTTGATAAATGCCCAGAAATTATACTCAACTCTTCTTTGATTTGATCCGGTGATATGATATGGATATTGAATTTCCCGTGATAAATATCGGTAACCGTATCTAAAAGAGTTTCCTGTATCTGTTTTAGATTGCCTAGTATATTATTGGCGATGATCGACGACAATGTAAACTCATTATTAGCTATAACACTCTCTACCTCCTGTTTCAGAATTTCATTTTTCTGCGCTTGATTTATCATGTGTTGATAAAATAATTTATGCTGTTGGTCTACTGATAGTTCTAAACGCTTCAAAAAGGTATATTGTGCTTCAATAATTGATGTTTGATTTTTCCAAAGGTTGGCGAGGTGATTTTGATTCTTCATAACGAGGTCAATGTCGCGCTGATATTGTTGTGCAAAATCATCATCTAGTACTCCGAACAATGCATGTGCTACGTTTCCTATTCCATTGATGAGACCTCTACGTACTCGGGTTCCTATGACGTTGGATTGTTTATTAAGTAACAGCTGATCGTAGTATTGTAACTCGATAAACCCGTGACGTAATTGCAGTACTATCAGGTCGCACTGTGCTCTTTGTTTTTGTTTTGCGCATGACGCATGTAGGTGATTAATATAGTTTGACAGTAACTTTGTACCTTCCCAGTAGGGATTCATGTCGTAATAAATTACCATCTTCCATTCGTCCCTGATAAGTTGCATTGTAGATAATTTGTCAAAATAAAGGCTCTGTTGCTCTTTAAAAAATGATACGTTATGTGTACAATATGCGTTTTGTGCACACATAGTAAACAATAACAACATTGTAAGTATGAAGTTACTGAGTTTACTGTGCATTCTTTTGACTCTATCGGGCTTGGGACTCTGTTGATTATCTTTGCTCTGTTCCGTATCTTTTTCTGGTGACTGATTTTCAACTGGTAAGATTGATAATTTTGTGATTGGTCTCTTGATAACGCCATTTTTTGTCTTCACTGAGACTACTCGCACATAACCATCGGTGCCGGGGTGAACATCAATAATTCTGCCTAACGCCCACTTCCCCGGGGGAAGGTTAGGTTCGTGTATGATTATGATATCGTCAATCTTGATGTTTTCTTTGGGCTTCAGCCACTTGCTGCGTGATGATAATTGTGTTAAATATTCTGCCTGCCATCGTTTCCAAATATCTCCGAACAACTTCTGTGTAAGATGCCATCTTGTCCTTTGATCTCTTTCTGTTTCGACAATACTTAAGACTGGGCCGCTTGATAGAAAGTGGGATGGAGTCAGGTAGTTCAGATCTTCCGGATCTTCCGTCAGCGCGCAGAGCGGCCGTGAATTGAGGACGGCCTCCAACTGGGTGAGTAGAGTCGTATATTCTTCAAAAGTGAGCTTCTGGTCTCCAACTACACGTCGAAGGTGATACTTCACGCTCTTTATGGCCGCTTCCCATAAACCTCCTGCGCTCGGGTTGCTTGGTGCATTGAAATGCCAGGTTATCTCCATCTCACTGACCTCTGATAAAAGTTCTGGATTGATAATGCTTCTGATCTCTTTTATCTCTTGCTTGAGAATTTTGTTAGCGCCGACAAAGTTTGTACCATTGTCGCTGTACATATGTGATGGTGTACCGCGTCTTGCAGCCATCCGTCTCAACGCCGCTAAGAAAGCGGACGCAGTCATGTCTGACACTAACTCGAGATGAACAGCCTTTGTCGCCATACATATAAATAATGATATGTAACCCTTGAAGCTTTTCATGCCTCTGCCCTTGCTGGACTTCACAAACACGTGACCTGAATAGTCAACGCCTGTATGATAGAATGGCCTTGAGGAATTTGATCTTGATTCGGGCAAATTTCCTAAGATTTGATCGTGTTTTGAAGGGTTATTTCTTCTGCATGTGATACATTGGCGTAAACGCATTTTGACAGCTCTATTACCACCAATTATCCAATACTGTTGTCGTAGTTTTGCTAGGGTAACACGTGCTCCACCATGGTATGTTTGTTTGTGTGCATGGTCGATGAGTAGGTCTGTCACGTGACCAGAGTGTGGGATGATGAGTGGATGCATCATGTCTTTGCTTATGGAGGCGTTTGTAAGTCTGCCTCCCACTCTGAGCAAGCCTGCTTGGTTTAGTCTCGGGTTTAAACACAAAAGTTTGCTCTTCGAGTCGACTTGATTATATTTTTGTAGGGATAAGATGTCCTTTCCAAATTCAATTGTTTGTATGTGTTTGATAATAAGTAGTCTCGCCGCTTTGAGTTCAGTGGCGGTAAGATACTTTGAGTTATTATTTTTCTTGAAACGTAACACGTATGCTAGTATACGTGTCACCCGAGTCCAACTACTATTATTGTTTAGTAGCGTTGATATGACGTCATCTTGCTGGTGTGACGCTGTTGTCGTGACGTTTATGTGTTTGGGTTTTTTGACCTCTTCATTGGTGATAAAACTTTGCTTTTTTGATTTTGTTTCGTCGAAAGTCAAAAGCCAAGCTGGTCCATGCCACCACAAGGGATGATGAATAACCTGTTGCATGGTTATACCCCTACTAGCACAGTCAGCTGGGTTCTCGCTTGACTTCACGTAACGCCATGTTTTGGGTGGTAGAATCTTTGTGACCTGCACTACTCTATTAGCTACGAAAGTTTTCCAGCGTCCCGGATCGCCCTGTAGCCAACCTAGTACGGCCATCGAGTCACACCAACCAAACAGTTTGATATTATAGCCTGATAAACATGTTAAAACTTTTTCCATTAGCTTAGAAAGCAATAGAGTGGCACTTAGCTCTAGTCTGGGCAATGTAACATCCCTCTTCGGTGGAACCAATCTTGATTTAGCAGCAACTAATATAATAGAATTATTTGAATTGCCGTACTGATCTCTTCTGATAATTTTGCAGTATATGACGCAGGCATATGCATTGTTTGATGCGTCACAGAATCCGTGCAATTCGATGACGTCATTCTCACAAATCTGTAACCATCTAGGGATACGTAATTCACTGATATTTTTTAAATCCTGTCTGATTTTCAACCACTCGTTACTAATGTCAGCTGGGAGTTCATCGTCCCATTCAATGTTGTGAAGCCAGATTCGCTGAAATAGCAATTTGAACTTTGTTGTAACTGGAGTAAGCCAACCAAGCGGGTCGAATAACTTTGATATATCTGATAGTAAACTACGCTTTGTATGTTTGACTGTTTCTGATAAATTTATCTTGAGATCGAAAGTTAATTCATCTGAATGTGGATGCCACCGAAGTCCAAAAGTCTTTGTCGTGGCTTCATCTTTGAAATCATATTGATCACTGCTGTTTGCCGTGTTGACATTCTGCAATAGTTCTTCTGTATTAGATGACCATTTACGCAAGTTAAAACCGCCTGATTGCAATAATTGAATAAGATCTGATTGCAGTCGTTTCGCGCTTTGAATGTCGTGATTTCCATTGATAAGATCGTCCATATAAAACTGTTCCCTTAATGTTTTTGCTGCTGGACTAGATTGATATTTATGGCCCTCATCATGAGCCAATTGCTTCAACACCATCATGGCAAGGAATGGTGCTGCTTTCTGTCCATAGGTGACCGTTGTGAGAACGTACTCTTTCATGCTGTCTGATGTTGATTCGCGCCACACCACGGCCTGAAGACATTGATCATCTTCATGAACTGATATGTTTCTGAACATTTTTTCAATGTCAGCTGTGTAGGCATACTTGTACTGCCTCCACTTGATGATAAGTGATAGTAAATCTTGTTGTAGATTTGGACCACGATACATGACGTCATTCAAACTGCGGCCGCTTGATGTTTTTGAAGAAGCGTTGAACACCACTCGAAGGGCCGTAGTCGTGGAATCTGCCTTAATCACGCAGTGATGAGGCAAATAGACGGCAGGTTTCAATGACTGTGGTGCAAGCTGCATGTGGTTTAAAGTGATATATTCTGATATGAATAATTTGTAACCCTTTTGCATGTCTGGGTTTTTGATAAATCTTTTCTCCAACTGCTTCAATTGCGCTATTGCCCTTGGTTTAGATTCTCCTAGCTGTTCTCTGGCATCTGATATCATAGGTAGCTTGACGATGTATCTTCCATCTGTCTGCCAAGTCGTGGTGTTCTTAAAATATTCTAAGCAGTGAGCATCCTCTTGCGATAAAGAAGTTTCATGAGGAATATCTTCTATTTCCCAGAAGCGTTGAATGTCTTCCACGTTATTGATGATAACGTTACATTGGAAAGATTTTACGTTTCCGCATAAAACCCAACCAAGGCGCGTTTGTTGTGCGACTGGCAATGATTTGTCAGATGAAATGATTCCACTCAAAATGATGCAAGAGTAGACATCGGCCCCTAAGAGTAAATCTACCGGTCGATTGACGTTAAAGTCGGGATCGGCTAGCTGGATGCCCTCTAGGAAAGACCAAGTAGGCTTATTAAATGTATGATTAGGTAAATTGTTTACCAAGTGTTTCATGATATAAACATCTGTTTCAAACTGATAATCGTTGTACGTTGAAGAACAAATTATGTTCAGAGCGCCTTTACAGTTGTTTTCCTTGGCTCCTACCCCAAAAATAACGCCTTTGCACCTTTGTCTAGGTAACTTCAGCATTTGTGCTGCATTTTCGGTGATAAGAGAGGTTTGTGATCCTTGGTCGATCAAGGCTCTCAATTTGATAAATGTCCCATCAGCTGATTTAACCTTCACCATGGCTGTTGCCAATAAAGTTTCAGCAATATCATCTTGAGACACATGTGTAACATTTTTCTCGCTTTGTTCATTTTCAGTGGATGGCTCGTCAGCAAACGCTTTATGAATTAAAGTATTATGCCGACCATTGCATTCACGGCAGCAAGTATTTGATAAGCATTTTTTGCCAAAATGATCATACAAACAATTCATGCATAATTTTAATTTCGCAATTGTATTACGTCGTTCCATCGGTTTCATTCTAAGGAAAAGTTTGCAATTAAATATGCGATGAAATTTTTTGCAGAGTTGACATCCTGTTTGCTGTTTTTGTACAACGTTATTCATTTGTTTTTGATTGTTATTATATGATTTATATTGATTGTAAAATTTTTGGTTTTGTTTGTCTGTTTGTTGAACACATTTTGAGTTATTTGATTTATTCGGAGAACGTTGTGATTGTGACGCCTCCAATGATGTGAATTTGGTCTCCAAGAAGTCAGTAAAATCCTTGATAGTCGGAAGAGCCCTAGGATTTTTCAATGATTGACAATACTCCTTGTCGGTCTCGAGATCCAGCTTCTGCTCCAAGATGAACATCACCAAAGGATCCCAAGAGCTGATATCAACGCCCATGTTTTTGATAGAGTTTAGGCATTCGACGACACAGTCATGCATCTTTTTCAGTTGAGTTACTGATTGCTGTTGGAGAATAGGTAAATTCATGATAATACCTATGTATGAGTTGAAAATAAATTTGATGTTATTAAATCGGTTGTTAAGAATGTCCCAGCATACTTGATAGTTATCAGCAGTGATACGCAGATGCGAGACAATTTGTTCAGCTTCTCCCTTCAGTTTCCCTTTCAAAAATTGCATTTTTTGGCAATTAGACATAGACCCGTTATTGTGGATAGCCTCGATGTACAGATCTTTGAATGTCATCCACTTTTGATAATCACCGCTGAAAGATGGCACTTCTGTTTGAGGTGTTGACCTTTCCCTGTGGCTTGCTGACGAAATCTTCAAGGTGACTTCCTTCTTGATTTCTAAGTATTTTTGTTCATACCTGCTGAAAGTTTTCTCATATTCTTGATTTTCTTCCTGCAGTTCACTATCGATTTTCCAGTGTAGAGAGTCGATAGTAGACCAACGCAAGTTTAAGTTTCTCAAAAAATCTTCTAGTTCGTAGTTTTCAGTCATGTTGGTATAATTGACGTTAGAAATAGTACGGGAAATTGCTTTGAAGTTACTTTTCTGATAGCGCATCATCTCGTCTAATTTACTATTATTACCACTAGAAGAAAATTGAGGAGGGCATGAGCTACCTGGTACCGAGGGGAATTCAAACGTTATGGTCTGCTGCTGCGGTGTAGACGCACCAGAGTGACCTTCCGCTGCTGCTGATGTTGATAGTGATGGGTTATCTAACTTTCTCGGCATAGTGAAGGGAGTTGGGGGTTTAAGGAGAGGTTTCTCCTTCGTAATTTCCAACAAGTAGTTGTTAAAGAATGCTCGTGTGTCGTTAAAAAATGCTAAGGTACGTTCGTAGCAATTTTCTTGAAAATATGCATGTGATTGTTCCTGACTTTCTAGTAACTTGCTATGATTAGCTTGGAACTCCTGCCAATATGCTTCCAGAGTATCCAGTTTTTTCTTGATGTACAGCGGTCTTTCGATCGGCCCCGTCTTTCTTAAAATTTACAAGGAGCCGATTCATTGCTCCCATGAGCTGATTTTGGGTCACAACAAGATCCTCCATGGTTGTAATGATAGAGATGTCAATGATAGATATTAAAAGGAAAGATCTTACTTGTGTGCCGCTTGCAGTCTTCTAGAATAGGTGTATCCTTCTTCCTTATGCACTGCAATCCATATGCTGGTAATACCACTTACGCGAACACTGTTATTAGCCCACTGTAAGTAGCCCTTAGCCGAAGGACCAAAAAGATGTACGGGACACCTTTATATGATAGAAATGATAAGAAGAGTATATGATAAAAACTCTTATATTGATATTATAAATTGATTGATATTTGAGCACGCGCCTACCATGATGGGGTGAAAACGTGAACTGATGCAATAAAGTAAGTGGAAGGCGCGTGTAACAATTGACCTTAATAATATCGATGATTTGACAATAATTAGCTAGCTTATACCTAAATGCACGGTTGCGCTGCACCGTACAGTGGTCCTGGGTAACTTTTCATCGAAGTGGATGGATGTTCCAAGTGGTGTTCCGCAAGGTTCATTACTGGGACAACTCTTGTTTTTGATATTTGTATCGAACATTGACACTTGTTTCCGCCACTCATTTGCATTGGCTTTTGCAGACGATATGAAAATTTTTCGCCCCATCTCTAGTTACGTAGACGCTATCCTTCTACAGGAAGATCTCGATCGTCTTGATGAATATTGTCTGAAAAATAAACTAGATCTAAATGTTAATAAATGTCAGGTAACAATTTTCACAAGAAAATTGAATGTAGTAAAGTTCAGTTATAAGCTAAAGCGCCACTCTCTCCATGTCGTTAGTAAAATAAGGGATCTTGGGGTCATCCATGACTCAAAGCTACTCTTTGATGCTCATATCTCATCAATTGTCAGTAAAGCATCAAAGTCGCTGGGCTTCATAATGCGGTCTACAAAAGATTTTAAGAACATCAAGACGATCAAGATTCTCTATAGTACATTTGTTCGGTGCCACTTGGAATATGACTCCCAGATCTGGAACCCGAACTACTCTGTCTACATTGACAGAATCGAAGCTGTACAAAGAAAATTTATTCGTTACGTTAACTTTAAATTGCGATCAAATGAGTCTAACTACCTTCGTAACTGTGCCAAACAGCATCTTCTTCCACTGTACGAAGTACAGTGTGTAGTGGCATTATCAGGGAAGAATCCTAGTCGTTTTTGGATTCTTGTTCTTACACATTACATTGTTTTCCCTTTTTCTAGTGGCCAAGATGTACGAAGTACAATGTGTCAGGTCAGGCCGAGAATCTAGTTCACCTAAAGTCCTACATTATAATGTCTACTTGCAATACGTGATCTTTGTTGTTCCGTATTGAAGCTTCATGAATTTTAAATCTAATTAATAAATCAGTTGCGAACTATCAGCGTTGGAGTTATCATTTCACGGTACCTCTAACATACTTCGAGCCGGATTTGAACCAGCGACCTATGGATGTACGAAGTACAATGTAGTGGCATTATCATTTAGGACTTTAGGTGAACTAGATTCTCGGCCTGACCTGACACATTGTACTTCGTACATCGCTAAGCTATAATTAACATAGGAAGCTAGGTAACCTTGATATCACACGCATAGACTGAATAACACATTGTACCTTGTACATCTTGGCCACTAGAAAAAGGGAAAACAATGTAATGTGTAAGAACAAGAATCCAGAAACGACTAGGATTCTTCCCTGATAATGCCACTACATTGTACTTCGTACATCCTGGCCACTCGCAAAAGGAAACAAGTATTTATTAAAACATGACAAAAAACAAAGTATTCAAGTAAAAGTGTACAATTGTAAATAAATGTACCTAAATGAATGTAAACTATAAAAACTGTATGAGACAAAGAGGTCTTAATGTTCTTATGTTTTCAACTGTCCACTTTCGCGCCTAAATAACTTTATTTATTTATTGAAGGGACATTCAGTCCAAAGTATTTATATCGTGAAATACTCAACACGCACCGCTCCTCACACGCTGTTTGATGCTGTGATGCCTTGGGGCCTTCTACAAGGGCCGCCGAGTTGACCGGCGCTGTCAGCTGAAGACCTGCTCCTGCCGGCTGCGCCTTTCTTCGTCGTCGTCTACGTTGAGAGGAACGTTGGCTTAGGCTTTTATTCATGTATCTTCGATATGAGCGAGTTGAGCGGTTCTGTGAGATTCCGCTACTGTCCTTAAAGTTCTTTGCAAGGGGGTCATCAAGAGCACAACATGCAACAATCTTATGGTCATTAGGTGTCGACGGAAGCTGATGTATGTTGATGGATCCAGATTGTTCTAGAAACGCATCATGCAGCCGAGAATTATGTTGACCTTGGCATACACTACATGAGCGTCTTGAACGACACTGACCTACCTCGTGCTGAAGTAGGCAATATTGACAAATGCCTAATTGCGTCGTTGCATTTAATTTGTCTTTGGCGTTTAGTTTTATGAAATCATCACATTTGTATATTGCATGATTGCTGTTACAATAAGGACAGATCAATGTGCACGCTGCTGAAATAATTTTAAGGTCGCCTGACTTACTGAAGCTTGCAGGATGATTTCTGTGATGATACTTATCGATTGATGGTCCCTCTGATTGATGACATCCGTTTAATTTACAGGAATTGGATTTTAAAGTCTGTATCGCCAATGCATCCATTTTCTTTTCGAATAATGGTTCCAAAGATATAAACTTATTTTGTAAAAAAATCATTAGCTCTTCAAGCGTAGGTATTTCTCGCGGAGCTTTACGTGTTTCTCTGTAGTCTGCCAATGTTTTCGGGTCGAGCTTCTTGCAAATGAGATGGGCTAATATGGGCCCCCATGTTGTCGTGTCGATCCCGAGGTTCCGAATGGCGTAAATATTTTCCATTGAGGTGTCGTAGATACGTCTTATGTCGTTGCACGTTTGTTTGACGGCATAAGACTGCTTTAAAAATATTTCCATGTGCCTAGTGAAAAGAACTATAGGGTTATTGTATCTGTGGTTTAAGAGCTCCCAGGCGGTCTCGTAGTTTTCGGATGAAATATTTAGATGTCGTATGAGCCGTTCTGGCTCACCCTGTAGCTTACCCTTCAAGTGTTGCATTTTCTGGCACTTTGTCAGCAAATGATTGTTGTGGATACACTCGGAGAAAAGATCTAAAAATGCAGGCCATTGGGTATAACTGCCCTCAAATACTGGCACTTGAAGGTTTGGGACGAAATCGAAACATATCATGTGTCAGGTCAGGCCGAGAATCTAGTTCACCTAAAGTCCTACATTATAATGTCTTCTTGCAATACGTGATCTTTGTTGTTCCGAATTGAAGCTTCATGTATCTTAAATCTAATTAATAAATCAGTTGCGAACTATCAGCGTTGGAGTTATCATTTCACGGTACCTCTAACATACTTCGAACCGGATACACAGTCTAAATCCGCGGTCGCGGTCTCTCGAAGGACAACGTGATAACGTACGTTACTAAAACGTTATCATAAGGCTACCGTAGTAGCCTACCCCGCAAGCTAGCGACGTAACGCGTTCACACGTAGTACCTATACTGTATTCCAGTCAGTGCTATTTGGGACCAACCCCGCAGAGCAGCAGCTCTTAAAAAGTATCCAGATATCAAGTGGGGTATTTGTTTCACGTACTTATAATGGAGATGCAAGTTGATGCAGCTATGCAGATTGATATACCACCTACAGCCTCGCCGAGTCCAGCGGGACGAGCCGCTGAGTTATTGAGAATGCAGCGCACACTGTTCAAAGGATTTGGTCGCTATACAAACAGATTCAAGGTGGAGGAGATTAAGGCAAAGTGGGAGCTTGAGCACAGATTAAAGCGTGTGCAGAAAAAATGGGTTAAATATCCCAACAGTGAACAGTGATACGCTATATAAAAACGGCTTAAATATCCCGACAGTAGAGTGCCGACAGCCAAACAGATTGGGATGTAAAGACATTAAGACAATAGATTAAGATAATTTATACGGTTTAAATCTTAAATTCTTATTATGATTAAATGTTCTTACTATATTATAGGGTTAGTACACTGTATGATTTGTTTACATGCACAGCTCTGGATATATTTAAATAATTGCCCTTTTTTATAGTGGCCAAACATTTACAAAGTAGTGGTCGGAATCTTAGTAATGTATGGAATCTTAAGTAATTTCATTTACAATTGTACACTTTTACTTGAATACTTTGTTTTTGTCATGTTTTAATAGATACTTGTTTCCTTTTGCGAGTGGCCAGGATGTACGAAGTACAATGTAGTGGCATTATCAGGGAAGAATCCTAGTCGTTTCTGGATTCTTGTTCTTACACATTACATTGTTTTCCCTTTTTCTAGTGGCCAAGATGTACGAAGTACAATGTGTCAGGTCAGGCCGAGAATCTAGTTCACCTAAAGTCCTACATTATAATGTCTACTTGCAATACGTGATCTTTGTTGTTCCGTATTGAAGCTTCATGTATCTTAAATCTAATTAATAAATCAGTTGCGAACTATCAGCGTTGGAGTTATCATTTCACGGTACCTCTAACATCCACTGTATCTAAGACGTGATTTCGCGGATATAGTCTATTTAGCACAAATATTATCCTCTTCTATAGATTGTCCCCAGCTGCTGGGCAAGGTTAATTTCAATATTCCGAACAGATCTTTTCGAAAACCCAATCTTTTTCATCTTCCTCTAGTATCAACCGCCAAAATAGTTTTTTGTACAGAGCCAGGAAAAAATTTAACCTTTTGGATAGTGAAATTGACCTTGACCTCTTCAACGGCAGCATTCCTCGTCTGAAAAACAAACTTAATAATTCTTTCTTCAATAAATTTCTATAAGATAATAAATGAGCGAACGTTATCAGATATTATTACTATAGTTTATATCTATTTGGTAAACGCGAGTATTAACCTGTTGTTATTATTTTTATGTTTTTGTAAATTTGTATTGTTTCTATAAGTGGGAACTTGATAATAGCCACCTGTTTCTTCACACATCGCAATTTTGTATATTGTGCTGAAAGATCCCCTAATATAAATAAATAAAAAAAAATAAAAGAATTATGTTTTGTAACGCGAAGTGTAAATATACCTACGAAAGTTTTGATAAGCGCGAGCCCTAGCTTTTAAAACGTTATTTATTTATGTATGTTTGTGCATTCTAGGATTAAATTTACACTTGTATTGTACCTAGTGTTATTTAAGGTTTTAAAAAAGATTTTATGAAATTGAAAAATTGTAGTGTTCAAACGGTTTCTCGCGTTATCATGGAGCAATGGTGAAAATCGATTCATGAGTCGGGGCTGTTTCACTGCTAGTTTGGCTATCATTGTTCGGAGTACGGCACAGTAGATATCTGCTGTTATTGCTTGACCAGATCGGAGAAAGCTGTAGTGAATAACGCCATGCGAGACCACCAAACAGTTACCATTACCTTTTTATTGGTAAGCTTTGCTTTAGGACTCTGTTGCGGCGTTTGACCTGGGGTCAGCCATTGCATTTTTCGCTTACGGTTATCGTAAAGAATCCACTTTTCATCACATGTCACAATTCGATCCAATATTCCTTCATTTCTGTATCGATTCAACAAGGCAACACAAGTTTCAACACACGTTTCTTTCTGCAGATCAGTCAAATCATGAGGTACCCATTTTTAATATTTTTTATTTTATTGATTTAACGCAAATGAGTCAATATTGTTAGTAATGTAACGTTAAACCATGCCGCTAATTCCTGGGTAGTTTGGCTCGGATCGGCTTCCACCATCTCTTTCAATTCATTGTTATTCACCTGTGTGGGCGGTCTTTTACGTGGTTCGTTCTTCAAATCAAAGATTCCATCACGAAAGCGTTTAAAACAATATCGCATGGTGCGATCATTAGCAGTCCCCTCTCCAAACGCAACATTGATATTGCGAGCTGTTTCTGCCGCGTTAGTTCCGCGTCGGAACTTGTATTATAAAAATCACTCGAATTTTCGAAGTATCCATCTTTCTTGTTTAAGCTGAATAAAAAAATAACTGAAAGTCAATAATCGAATGTTGCACATTTTTTTAAAAGAAGAACCTTTAGGTACCATGTGAAAAAAGTTTCGCTCAAAAATCTCAAACCATGAAAGTGCTATGTCAATTCGAAATACCTATTACAATAAAACGGCTATTTCATACATTAACCCCTATTACCTAGGTATATTGAATGTTGTGTCCTCCTTTTATAGGTATATGTATTAGAACCTGTCTCATGTTAACATTTATTTAGGCATAATTATATATACTGTTGGTGCACATATAATGGTATTTTAATAAATAAATAAATAAAGGTAATTCTGTCTGTTTGACTGTTACCTTTTCACGCCTAAACGGCTGGACGGATCTTAAATGTGACAGGGAAGGAGCCGGTATCCCAGGGACGGACACAACTACTTTTAATTTCGGAAAAGCGCAAGCGTAGCCGCGTGTGGAAGCTTGTACTAATATACTAACGGCATGTTTTATTGAAGTATGAACTTCGAGAGCCTGACCAACCGCGCGGAGGTGGCGGCGGGCGGCGGCGGCGGCGCGGGCTTCGAGTACGCCTTCCGGGCGCTGTTCCGCGAGAGCCTGCAGCACTACAACAAGATCACAGAGTACGCCGCACGAACACACACACGAACACACGCCGTGCACTGCTCGCGTGGCACAGAGTACGCCACCTGCATGCACACACGTACACACGCCGTGCACTGCTCGCGCGGCACAGAGTACGCCACCCGCATGCACACACACGTACACACACCGTGCACTGCTCGCGCGGCACAGAGTACGCCACCCGCATGCACACACACGTACACACACGTACACACGCCGTGCACTGCTCGCGCGGCACAGAGTATGCCACCCGCATGCACACACACGTACACACGCCATGCACTGCTCGCGCGGCACAGAGTACGCCACCCACATGCACACACGTACACACGCCGTGCACTTCAAAATAATTTAAGAACTTGTTCTCAATTTACCTAAATAACTGAGTCTTTAAGTTTTCTAATTAATTTAGTTTAGGAAATATCTACCCTCAAAGTTACCTACTCATCAGTGTTTCGTCATCACAGCACACACTCAGTGACTGACTCACTGGCCTATCATAAGAATGTGTAGATACTTCTTGCAACAGACTTGATATTTTAATTTATGTTTCCAGAGACGTACAACTTTTGCAAGATATATTTGGAAATGCAATTTTGATCCAATTCGGTATCGGAGGATTCATTCTTTGCATGGCGGCTTACCAAGTTATCAGTGTAAGTTGTTTTATTGTTACTGGAGCTGGACTTACACGTAGGTGCTGTGCTTTCTTGTATTGTTATTGTATTACTGTGCTTTCTTGTATTGTTATGTATTACAATTTTATTACTTAATTCTTTATAATTTTTGTAATGAAGCGTTAATTCGTATTTTCATCGTATGAGAAAAATATAAGTACCTACCTATTTTAAACTTAAATAAGATACTTATATTTTTCTCTTGAGTATATTTAGTTTTATTTTTGTTAGCTATGCCACCTTGTTACCTACCTAACCAACATAGTAAGTATGTAGTCCATGTCTCAAACCTACGTAGTGAAGTGCCCCAGCGGGGTCTATGTTTGAAACTGTTTACTAATAAAATACCTACTTACAATCAACATAGTGTTAGTTATGTTAACTTATAAATTCTGACTCTATTGTGAAATCCTACATTCCCTCTCCCACACACACTCACAGTGGTAACTCCTGTTGCCCGGATTCTTATGAGACCGGTGTCCTCAGGAGCCACACACTCTCACATACCTACACACACCACTCACACACCCTCTCTATCACACACGCACCTCACACAGACACCTCACATACGTTACCTTTTTATGTTTAAACTAGATAAGTGATTTTTATGTCTTAAAATGGAAAATAATTATTTTGCTAGCGGAGGAGGGGGCTGACTCTGCTACACAGTTTTTAACTTTTGAGGTAGTCAGCCCACAATAATTGTACCCTATACATTAAATTCTGTTCCTAATAAAGATTTTTGTATTTGTATTTTTTGCATATAAACAATGTTACAAGATCGAACTTGACTGAACCAATAGAAATCGAGTAAAATATCAGTTTATTGAAGAAAAAATCTGTAGATCCTGCTGAAATCATTAAAAGTTCTACTCGCTCGCACTATAGGTAAATGAATTTGGTCTACCTCTATAACTAATTATACTAATATATTAGAACTAATTCTAACCTGTTGGACATGTAGTATGGGGTTGTGTCTAAGCTGCTTAAGCGGTACATTGAAGTCCTGTTTGCCAAGAAGTTCTGGACAGTTAACATCATTGTTGGTAATCTTAAGGATATAAAGACAATCAGCTACGTCCCGTCTGTTTTTGAGCGGCAAGAAATGGAACCTCTTGCAGAATTCATCATAGCTGGAAGATTTGTAACAGATCGTTACTCTAAAACACAGGTATCTTAAGAACCGCCTCTGAAAACTTTCAATACAATCGATATACTTCAGGAAACGCGGGTTCCATATCTGAGACGCGTATTCTAGATGACTCCTTACAAACATGCAATATATAAGATTAAAAGTGTTAACATTGGTAAAGCTCATAGAGACTCACATTACAGATTTGATGATTTGAAACATGAGTCAATATTCCTAACATATAATATAAAAAGAAGAGGACTCAGCAGAGACCCATGAGGGACCCCACTAGGAACAAGTACCCAACTAGAGATATAGTTATTGAGAACGACTGCCTGAGATCGATTATCAATATACGATGCAAACCATCTTAGCAAATCACCTCTTATACCTGATTGAGAAAGTTTATTTAACAACGTGAAGTGATCTATTCTATCGAACGCTTTACTATAATCGGTGTATATAACATCAACTTGATGACCATTGTCCATAGCCTGAGTGATATAATTATTTAGAAGTATAAGATATGAAATGGTTGATTTACCTCGCTAGAACCCATGCTGGAAGGGACTAAGCGTACGTTTAAGTGTAGAATAAACTTGATTATAAATAATTATTTCAAAGACATTTAGCAATAATGCAAAGTTTAGAAATAGGTCTGTAATGTAATGAGAAACCTCTGTTCTAGACCCTTTCTTATGGACTGGGGTGATGAATGCGGATTTCCATAATTTAGGTAGAGTAATTGTTGAAACAACATCTAAACAAAATTGATATAAGATAAGATAAAGGAGAGCCACATCTTATAAGAAATTTAGAAGGTATGTTATCAGGTCCAGGTGCTTTTGACGCATGTAACATTTTGAGTAGGATCATAATTTCAGCTGGAAAAATTTATATATTACTAATGTCAGAAGTGATATCAGGTTCTAGCTGATAACTTACAATGAAGCTGATCTAACATGGAGCAAAATTACAAGTGTTATTAGAATGTAGAAAAGTAGATTGAAAATAAGATGAAAAAGAATCACAAATGGACTCACCTTTAGAGAAAGTAGCATTATTAAAAGTCATGGAACTTGGCATTGAAAAAGATTTAGATCTGTTTTAACGAACGTCCAAAAATATTTAGGATTATTTAAGATTGAATTCTCAGTTAATTCAATATAGCTTAGATAGCATGTTGATTCCATTTTTTTAACTCTAGTACGCAACATTTTGTAGGTTAATTCGTCCGACTTATTGCCGTAGTTTTTAAATTTCTTATAGAATTTATACTATTCCCTGGTGGCTTTTTTTAGTGCGGAATTATTCCATACAGGGTAAGAGTGGTTGTAAATATGTTTCATGGGCATGAATTTGTTTTGAAGATTATGAATACTTTCATTAAATAAAGTAACACAATCGTCAATAGAGCGCGATGAAAACGTAGCCCTCCAATCTAACTCACCAAAAGCTCTATTTATCGACTCATAATCACCTTTATCAAATAAATAATGGATGCGCGGCGCATCGTCCAACAATGGCATTTCAAACGATTTGACGTTAATTAATATAATAAGACAGGGTGGTGCGAGTCTATCGGCGGGAGAGGATCTACACACTCGGAAACAGTTAGTTACTGATTGATTGGAAAATATTATATCAAGGATTTTACCAATTTTGTTAACTATGTATACCATTATGTTGACTGAGGTTTAATGCACACATTTCATCAGTTAACAAAAACTCATCTGAACTGTTTAAGTTTGTCGGGTAAAACTATAATAGTCTGTAGGTAACCATGTAGTAATAGTCTGTAGGTAACCATGCAATACTACTGAGGTTAAAGTCACCGACGACAAGGACCGCATCTGAGGGGTTAACCGAAGCTACAAAATTTAGTTGAGCAAAAAAGTTAGCTAATTGTGAACTAAAAGACTAAACATTATTTTGACCGCATAAGTAACACATAAATATAAATCAACCCATTTACGCGTATTGCTTTGTTTTATGCGTACACACAACCATAGATTCTCAGCTGTGGAGTTGAACTGGGGTAACAACTTAACTTGCGAGTCCTTACGTGTTGCTACCAACACGCCACCACCTTGTGATTGACCCGTCAAACTATAATCACGGTCACGGCGCCACACTAAATACCTATCATCCAAAAACTTGGAGTTAGAAATTATTGCTATCAACTAACCACGTCTCAAAAAGAAAACCCTCCTCAGTTTTCGTTCTCAATCCGCAAACGTTCTGATAGTAAATACACAGATCACGATCATTCCTATTTAACGAAACCATTGTAAAATAATATCATAAAAACATAATAGCATCAATGTATGAAATAGCATCATATACCAGTCTGATAGAAGTGTAATAGAACGTTCATAAAATAATTGAGTGCAGTTTAGAGAGGTGGACAACAAATAACATTGGTAAAGCATTCGAGGTAGGTTGCTATCGCAGGCAGTATTCACAAACGCGGGCGAGACAGACAACTTAAGATTGAAATAGTAAAGATTGCAAATAAAGACAACAGTCATTAGCTAGGCAGGGGTGCACAACGGTTTACAAAGAAGTGTTACTAAAAAGTTATTAATATTATTGCTTACATAAACATAATTTAGGCTTACGAAAATTAATACTAGGATGCATTGGGGTTGCCAACATTCTAAACAATTTTGTTTAAATAATTTTCGTTTCTAATGACGATAACTTTCGAGTAACTTTCTGTGGAAATTTGTAATTAGCCATCCGCACCTATTAGTTTACCTAGTCTATAAGTTAGCTGTTAATTTCCTGAATATTGTTAAAATAAAATAAATAAAATAAAACGTATTGTTTCTATGTGTAACAGTTCTATGTGTACCTATGTGTAGTATGGTCAGTGACCTCTACCAAAGACAGTTTGATGTATGTGTCAAGTAGAGGTAAATATGGTACCTACGCATACATTTTATATCAACTAATGTAACGTTGTTATCAACTAATGTAGTTAAGTACATTGCCATAAAACTGTTTGGTACATTCAGCCAGTCTCAGGGCAGAAAATAGTGAATGTTTATTCCTAAGTACGTAAGGAGTAGGTACATAATGTCCCGCTAGAGTAGGTACATAATGTCCCGCTAGAGTAGGTATATAATGTCCCGCTAGAGTAGGTACATAATGTCCCGCTAGAGTAGGTACATAATATCCCGCTAGTGTATGTGCCGCGTAGAGATGCACCGATGCAATGTTATATTCATTATTGTAACCTTCTTTTAATTTATACATCGTCGTTACAACTGTTAATTTAATATATTAATACATTAAACTAATTTCAGGCAGCCCCCGACGGATTTTTATGTCTTTGTAATAATAGGTAGATGAAAAAAAAATAGCTATATTTGATTACATATAAAGCATAATTGCTGTTTTAACCATCCCTCCAAGTCGGAGGTTTTACTAAAATTATTTATTTCTTTTTGATTACAAAGTGTCCGTTGTGGGTTTTGCAAAATTTTTATTTTGTTGTTATAATAATATGTTCTTTTAATCTGTACACGAAATTAATTATTATTTTAAATTTCAAATTATGTGCTGCTGTAGTTGCTGAGATATTAAATATGGAAAAAAAGACGGAAAATGCGAGACCATAAGGGTTTCGAAACCGATCTCCGATATTCGAACCCCTGAAAATTGCTAACAAAGGATTAGTAGACCTCTGGAAAACCCGTAATTTTATCTCCCAAAGACAGTTAGGCTTTTGTAGAGGAAAGTTCAGAAGATGCGAACCTTCTATTAATTTTGACGTAAGAGAGAATGACGATTCCACGTCATTCTCTCTGAAATATTATTGCATACCGGCTGCGGTCAAGCATGCTGATTCACGAAATGTATTTACTTGTTAGCATAGTTAACATATATTTTTGACAATTAAAAATGTTTATCTTTATCTGAAGTGTCATCTCAATTCAAATAGACGACCGATGTGGAGCGATGGGCGAAGGTCCGCCTGCGATTTATTTATTTATTTATTTACCATTTATAACATAGGTCGTTATACAAGGCAAGTCACAAATTGTACAATTTGAAAAGATAAAATTCACATGTCATTTCATTCCAGATCATAAAGTTCAATGTCATGTTTTCACATTATGTAAAGAAAGGGATTGCAATAGATTAGTACTCATAAATTCACTGATGCTGTAGAATGCATAGCTTTCAAAGAAATGCTTGATTATGTTTTTAAAATGTTCAAAGTTGTCAATGCTCGTAATGTTAATTGGTAGTTTATTAAATACTTGTATTTTAATATATTCTCCCTGCTTTTGTACCTTTGCAAGGCGTACGATTGGTTTGACTAGTTTTCCTTATTTCTTAAATTATAGTTATGAGTATATTTTTTTGTAGATAGTTTTCTTTGTTACTATGTATTTCTAAGAGACTTTTATAAATATAGAGTGATATCACAGTCATTATTTTATATTTCTCAAAATATTTCTTAGCTGACGTTCTTCTATGTAATCCGCAAATTATTCTTATGGCCCGTTTTTGACAAATCAAGACCTTGTTTACAACAGCACTGTTTCCCCATACTGTTATGGCATAGCTTATTATGGAATGGACATAAGCGTAATACACTGTGACCAATGTCCTTTTAGTAACCACAGATTTTAATTTTAAAAGAGCGTAGTTGGCACTTGCTAGTCTTTTGCACATTGTTTCAATGTGTGATGTATGATTTAATGTGTGATCAATAGTGTACCCAAGGAAAACATGTGACATGCTCCCCTCTGCGTGCCTAGTTCTTCTTGCTTTATATCGCATTATAATACTTTTATTAGCATTTAGAACAATGCCGTTAGCCTCGAACCAGTTTGTAAGTAATTGGATTGAGTTTTAATTTTTCTCTTCTAATTTATGTTCAGTTTTATCTTTAATCCCTACATGTGTGTCATCCGCAAAGAGGTTTATGAACGCCCAGTCTGGTACACATCTGGGTAAGTCATTGATGTAAATAAGGAAGAGTACTGGGCCCAATATTGACCCTTGCGGTACACCTACATTTATATATCCTTGGTCAGAGTTTATTCCGTTTATACTTACAATTTGTGTCCTATTACTCAGATATGTTGTCATTATATTCAATTCATTTTCGTCAAAGCCGTAGTATTTTAATTTTTCTAACAAAATGTCGTGCCTTAAGCAATCAAAAGCCTTAGATAGGTCGCAAAACACACTTGCACACTTATTAGATTCATCTAACGCCCTTAGTACAAAATAACTGACATTTCTTATAGCCATTTCAGTGCATTTATTTTGTCGGAAACCATATTGAGCCACAGTAAATAATTTATTGTGTTCAAAGTATCCTACTATTCTATTTTTAATTACTGACTCTAATATTTTTGATAAAGTCGGGAGAATACAAACTGGTCGGTAGTTGTTAAGTTCTCCCTGTTCCCCCTTTTTAAATAACGGTACTACTCTTCCAGCTTTAAGTACATCTGGGAACACCCCTTTTATTATGCAATCATTAATAACACCACAAACCAATTTAAACAATAAATAATTTCTTAATAATAACTGCCTAACTAATTTGGTATTCATGTCACAAATGTCAACAGATGTCTTACTTTTCATATTTCTTATAATCAGTCTTAATTCTGAGTACGTCACTAGGTCAAATTTTATTTTATTAGTAGGTTTGTTTGTATTGTTTAAATATTCTTTACATTTATCTAGATTAATATTACAATTATTTGTCAGGTTGTTGGTTATGTTCTTAAAAAAATCATTGAACATGTTTGCTATCGCGATAGGGTCAGATACTTGCTCCTTCCTCTCATTTTTTATACTAGTGATAATTCTATGTTCGTTTCTTTTTCTATATGATTGTTCATTGACGATCCTTCATGTTTCTTTTATTTTATTTTGTGATTTTATTATTCTTTGTGTATACTTTTGTTTTTTTGCTGTTTTCATTACCTTTCTTAAAACTTTTTTGTACATTTTAATTTTTTTTCTTAAGTCCTTATTTGGTTGCATTTCCTCCAACATTTCCATTTTTTCGAGCGTTTGTTTAGAAACCTGTATGCCTTTTGTTATCCACTTTTTAGCCGGTTGTTTATAGTTAACTAGCCTCTTTTTTGGAAATGCTACGTTAAAGTAATGTAATAAGGCACTATTAAGTATAGACATTTTGTTATTTGCATCGCTAGTGTTATCTATTTCTTGTTTAAGTTTTGTGTAATCTTGATAAAGTAAGAAATGGAAGAAGTTACAGTTTTGGTTTGTCAATTGTCTAACATATCGTTCAGTGGTAGAGATTTGTTTATTTTTATAATCAATTGTAAAGGTTAATTTTATTACATTGTGCTCTGATACTTTAGTGTTGAGGACACTTCCTATCACATTTTCAAAATTTACAATAAAGTTATCGATACATGTAGAGCTAGTACCTTTTTTAGTGGTTGTGGTCCTCGTTGGTTTATTTATAACAAAAGTACATTTAAAGTTGTCCAAGATATGTTGAAATTTTTTTGAGTTATTTGAGTCTATTAATATGTCTACGTTATAATCACCGGCTATGATGGTTCTTTTCCCTTCTCTACATAGTCTGTGAAGCAATTTGGTTATTATGTCAAAAAATAGTGCTGTGTCTCTTCCCGCTCTATAAACACATATGACAATAATTTTAAGTTTGCGTATTTCAATTGCTGAAATTTCACAGTTCATTTCAAACGATAAACGATTTAAATCTTTTCTAACTTTATAATCTACCCCCTGTCTTGTAAAAATAGCCGTTCCTCCATGTTCGAATACTATTCTATTGAAATATGATGCAAGTTCGAATCCCTCTATTCGCATACTCTGCACCTGATGTTCATATGCCCATGTTTCCGTTAGGCACAAAATATCACATGCTGTATCTTCTACTAAACATTCCAACTCTAAATATTTATTATGTATGCTTTGCACGTTTGCATGCACTATATTTATCGATCTACTTTCGGAGTCTGAATGACGTGAAAATTTATATTGATATCCTCCTTCGGACATATGCTATCATCTACCTTTATAAAGGTCAGTGCGGATGACCTTTTGAAGTTGACTTCACCCCTTATGCACCTCTCTAATTCTGTAGCTAGTAAGTGCCGTTTTTCCCCTATGCTACTACTATTCCCATTGACGTCAATGTAAGCCATGTTTTCATTCAATGTCACTATTTGTACTATTCTATTGTTTAAGTCATATATTTCATTGTTTTTAGTCCTGTTATACAGGGTTACAGGTTAAGTCGACCTAGATCCTGGAGGGGGTTGTAGTTTCCACCATTTCTGACTGATTTCACTATGAAACACCCTACCCCAAACTTAACCGTTTTTAAGTTATTGGACTTTGAAGTTTTTTTAAAAAATTACCGACTTTTAGCCTATTGACCAATTTTTTTTATGGGTCTTTGTCTCTAATTTATTTGTGTTTACGATTTTTGTGTAGTAGATGAGTTGCTTTATTATTCTTAATACTAAAATTGCAGTTAACTAAACCAACTGGGTCGCAGCAGACGATTGATAGTAATAAATTGAAATGAACTCATAAAAATATTTTTTAATTTCAGAAATATTTTAATAAATATCTATGACAGCCATGCTGCAGATGTGCCTAAAAATATCTACGTTTCATCAGCTATTCAACAAGATAAAACAAGCTAGGGTGTTATCAGAATTCTTAGAAAAAACTTCTTCTTCGTCTTAGAACTTGGACTATCGCAGTGGAAAGTGTGGTTTACGGTGAATACTGCCGGCCTCTACCCCTATCATTACACGCCGGTACAAGTTATTGAAGAAGGAGATCCTGTAAGGAGATTGGATTTCTGCAGATTCATGCTCAATGCAGATTTAGAGGACCCATCATTTCTGAGAAATATCTTGTGGACTGATGAGTCGAAATTTGATAAAGACGGCATAACGAATTACCACAACGCTCATTATTGGGCCCCGAAAGTACAAAGAAATCCCAATAAGAAGCGGACTAAGGGATCACAAAGACGATTCAGTTTGAATGTTTGGATGGGAATCATATCGAACCATTTGATTGGGCCTTACTTTCTTCCTGACAATTTAAATGGAGAACGTTATGAAAACTTTTTAATAGAAGATTTACCCGAGCTACTAGAAGATTTACCACTTAATCTCATACGCGACATGAGGTTTCAGCATGACGGTTGCCCTGCACACTACAGGAGAAGCGTCAGAGAATGGCTAGACACTAATTATCCTAATAAGTGGATCGGGAGAGGTGGACCCATACCGTGGCCAGCTAGAAGTCCAGACCTGACCCCGATGGATTTTTATGTGTGGGGACACATGAAGAGTTTAGTTTACAATGAACCGAATCCAATCACATCTGTTGATGTTTTGAGACAAAGAATAATCGATGCGGCGATTGAAATAAGAAGGGGATTAACAACTGGTGTAGTAAAAGTGGATTAAGACACAGAATGAGAGTTTGTGTACGAAACAGAGGCGGACACGTGGAACATGAATTGTAATTGTAGGCTTTTATGTAAAAATTGTAATAAAAGTCATTTTGTACCTATTTGGATTTTTTTATTTTGTTTTCTGAAGTGGGTACCATTATTTTTTACTACTACCTGAGACCCTTTCATCAAAGTTTTTTCTAAGAATTCTGATAACACCCTAGCTTGTTTTATCTTGTTAGATAGCTGATGAAACGTAGATATTTTTAGGCACATCTGCAGCATGGCTGTCATAGATATTTATTAAAATATTTCTGAAATTAAAAAATATTTTTATGAGTTCGTTTCAATTTATTACTATCAATCGTCTGCTGCGACCCAGTTGGTTTAGTTAACTGCAATTTTAGTATTAAGAATAATAAAGCAACTCATCTACTACACAAAAATCGTAAACACAAATAAATTAGAGACAAAGACCCATAAAAAAAATTGGTCAATAGGCTAAAAGTCGGTAATTTTTTAAAAAAACTTCAAAGTCCAATAACTTAAAAACGGTTAAGTTTGGGGTAGGGTGTTTCATAGTGAAATCAGTCAGAAATGGTGGAAACTACAACCCCCTCCAGGATCTAGGTCGACTTAACCTGTAACCCTGTATAAGAAACCTGTTACAATTATATTGAACTTGCGATCCGGAATATCTATTATCTTTCCTATTAATTTAATGAATTTATTACGATATGAATATCTATTTATGTAACGCGTTATAACAATTGCTAAAGTGTCTCCCTCCGTTAATTGTCTTGTCTTCTCTTCAACCTTCTCTAGAATGTCTTCTGCATCCGCTCCTGGTTTACAATCGTTATATATTTTGACACGGCGTGTAATGTTGTTTGCCAATTTATGACCTAAGTTTCTGCCTATTTCATCCGATATTATCATCGTCACAGGGATTTTATTCCCGGTCTTTACATTTTCTATATTATTTTGTCTTGGGTTAGTATTAATTCTTGTTTCAATAACTTGTTTATCAATTTGCCTCCTGAAATTAGTCTGCTCATATGCTGAGGTTGGGCTGGACGAGCATATATTTTGCTGTAGTTTGTGTTCTGTTTCCAAGATTTTAAAGTTAAGTTTCTCTTGTTGTTTTATAAGTTTTATACATCTTTTTTTTAATATTCTCATTTTTTTTCCTAGTTTACGGATCGTTCTTGTAATTTTCTTCCTTGTGTTTTTTATATTCTTGTGTTTACTAAATTTAATATCAATACCTTTCTCAGTTTTAGTTTTCTTAATATTTTTTCTATTCATTTCACCGTCCTTGTTTTTTTCTCTTTCTATTTGTAACCATTCTGAAAGTTGTCGTATCTGGTTTTGAAGCTCCTCCATTTTTTCTACCTAAGTGGAGACTCCGTATTCCTAGGTGACATTAAGTCCCATTGATCCTGTATACAAATTCTCGTCTTTTTTCTTTTTCTACCTATGATTGGAGTGGCAAACGTCTCCCTGGAATCTATTCTTTTGTATAAATCTATAATCTTGTTACTTTTTTCCATGTCTTTTTTCTGTTTCTCGTTCTCTTGTAATAATTTATCTACCTCACTGTTGGCTGATAAAAGACATTTCTCTAAGTCTGTAATTTTTCCCTGCAGTAAAGTTACCGAAACAGTTTGGTTCATTAATGCATTCGGCAAACTATTTTCAGTCGTGTCTAGAATCAAAGATTCAGACAGATCTCCCAGTGAATTGGCTCTCTGATGTTGTCGAACTCTGAACGTAATGTTATCGAATTCCATCTTGGTAAAGTTTTATAATCGATTCTGATGTGCATTCATTCGAATCGAGGCAATTATATCCGAATAAGTTCGGCTCGAGCTGGCAACATTTTTACCGTCAAGTTGACATTTGTTAGACGTCGGACAATACGAATGACGTTCACCAATCAGCTGGTTTCTACGTAAACAAAAGTTTGCAATGTACTTCAAATTATTTGCGAAATCTGGTAAAAATTGTGGTTTTTTAGGAAATACGAAATGATGACCGACCTTGATTTGTTCCGAGGGTGTAGTGAAATCAGTGTTTTCTTCCTTCACAAAGTGAAAATCTTCCAACGAAATGTAGCTTGCGGCGCCAGCTTGCAGATGTGCGCTTTTTTTTAGGAATCCGATGGTTTTTCCGGTGTTTAGCTAATTTCTTGATCAAGAGCTCCGTCAGTTAATGTTTACAGTTTGCGGGCAGGGGGCGACGCAGAAGGTTGCGGGTTCGATTCCCGCCTTGGGACAAATGTTGGTACGATCTGCAAATATTTGTTCCGGGTGTTCTGGGTATTTTCTATATATAATAAAAAATATCTATCTATGTTATGTATTGTATTAAGTTTATCAGTCATCTACTTCCCATAACACAAGCTCTGCTTACTTAGGGGCTAGATGATGCTGTGTGGATTTATTTATTATTATAATTAGACAGCGACCAATCTTGCGTAGTTTATAGGTTTGGCGAAGGCCTTCGAAAATTTCTCCGTCCCGATACTTCTAAAAACTAGAGTTAAGTAGGGGTATGAAAGTTAAAGTATGAAATTGCCGATTTGTACTGAAAATTAAATGTTTTTTTTTTTAATATAATATATTTATTTAATCAAAATAATTACCATTATTATCTATACATTGCTGCCATCTAATAGGAAAGTCATTTATGCCTTTGCGATAGAACTCTGGTGATATAGATTCGACAAACTGTGTGATAGCATTTTGTACTGCCTCCTACGAAGAAAACTTTTTATCACGTAGAAAATTGTCCAAATCACGAAAAAAATTGTAGTCCGTTGGAGAAAGGTCTGGCGAATAAGGAGGGTGATGAATGGTTTCTAATTGCAGTTCCTGTAGAGTTAAAACGGTTTCTCGTGCTATATGAAGTCTCACGTTATCATGGAGCAATAATAGTGAAGATCGATTCATGAGTCGGGGCTGTTTCACTGCTAGTTTTGCTATCGTTGTTCGGTGTTCGGCACAGTAGACATCTGTCGTTATTGCTTGACCAGATCGGAGAAAGCTATAGTGAATAACACCATGCGAGACCACCAAACCGCCAAACAGCTCTCGATGCAGCGTCATAGTTCGGCCTCCTTTTGAGGCAGTTTTTGCTACGCTGCATCGAGTTGCTGGAATAATATTCCCCCTCCAATACCTGCAAAGTTTTTATGGATTTAAACTGAAACTACGCAACTTTATTTTTGAATGTCAGAAAAAGTGAGTCATAAAAACGATACAAGTATCATTTAATGATGCTATATACTTTCATTGAAATAGTTATTTTTGTACAATTTATTACCTGCATCATATTTTATTTTTACATTTATAAAAAGACTACCCATGCTGTGTATGTGTGAGGCCTTGTTAAAATTTTATTTTTATTAGTTTTATTAGTTTTAGCAAAACGCGTACATAATTTTCTGCCTAATTTTGTATGTAGATACTTACATTGAAATTTATCTGTCAGTGGAAATTAATTATGTTCTGCTGCGGAGTTCTTGTAATTTTTGTAGAAATATCACGATTTCATGACTTCTGTATTCTTTGATCTTGTATTTGTCAACCGTTGCCGTAGATTATGTTTCTTTAATGTTATATCTGAGAATGTTTCGTGTCTTCATATTATGTGTTATCTTCCGAGTCGTCACCAAACAGTTACCATTACCTTTTTATTGGTAAGCTTTGCTTTAGGACACTGTTGCGGCGTTTGACCTGGGGTCAGCCATTGCATTTTTCGCTTACGGTTATCGTAAAGAATCCTTTTTTCATCACATGTCACAATTCGATCCAATATTCCTTCATTTCTGTATCGATTCAACAAGTTAACACAAGTTTCAACACACGTTTCTTTCTGCAGATCAGTCAAATCATGAGGTGCCCATTTTTAATATTTTTTATTTTATTATTTTAACGCAAATGAGTCAATACTGTTAGTAATGTAACGTTAAACCATGCCGCTAATTCCTGGGTAGCTTAGGGCGGATCGGCTTCCACCATCTCTTTCAATTCATTGTTATTCACCTGTGTGGGCGGTTTTCCACATGGTTCGTTCTTCAAATCAAAGATTCCATCACGAAAGCGTTTAAAACAAAATCGCACGGTGCGATCATTAGCAGTCCTCTCTCCAAACGCTATATTGATATTGCGAGCTGTTTCTGCCGCGTTAGTTCCGCGTTGGAACTCGTATTATAAAAATCACTCGAATTTTGGAAGTATCCATCTTTCTTGTCTAAGCTGAATAAAAAAAACAACTGAAAGTCAATATTCGAATGTTGCACATTTTTTAAAAGAAGAACTTCGCCGTGAGTTTGGTTTCAGCTGAACGTGATGAGCATAGAGTTCGCGTCTATGATGCTGTTCATCTGCTGCATCCTGACGGAGCTGTTCCTGTACTGCTACTACGGGAACGAGGTCACGGTGCAGGTGAGCGAGGCGCGGCGCGCGGCGGCGCGGGGCGGGGCGCGGCGGTGACTCACGTGTGTGTGTGTGTGCAGAGCGACGGGCTGGTGGTGTCGGTGTACTGCATGCGCTGGGCGGCGCTGGACGTGGCGGCGCGGCGCTCGCTTGTGCTGGTGATGGAGCGCGCCAAGCGTCCACTGCGGCCCGCCGCCAACCATCTCGTGCCACTGTCGCTCGAAACCTTCATCAAGGTAGGTACGTGTGTGTATGTGCAGAGCGATGACGAGCTGGTGGTGTCGATGTACTGCGTGCGCTGGGCGGCGCTGGGTTCGGCTGCGTGGCGCTCGCTGGACGAGATATTTATAAGAAATGACTCTTTTCATGTTCATACCGTTAAGGGTTCCCTCAGGCTGTTCACTGAGGTTATTACCAATGTAGGTATTAATTCTCTTTTATTTTATAGCGGAGACCATGTGAAGCAGCGTAGTCAGCACAGACCTTCAGCATCTCTTCGACAGAGCTCGCTGTTGGGCCCAGCAGCACCATGTCATCCGCTCAGCTGATGTTGTTTACACAAACACCACCCACCCACGTGGCAGCTGAGAAGAGATCTTTTCCATATACATAGGTTGAAGAGCGAGGGAGAGCTTGCTCCCACCTGTCTTACCTCGCACTCCAATCCATATGAATTGAGCGTAAGAGAAGGCATTAGATCAATTAATGACATTGCTTTGGTGTCCGTACCAACAGCGGAACATTGTTAAACAAGTCCGGCGGTACACCCCTGTCCCTCAACTTGCTTTTCCCACAGCACGTTATAGGAGACAAGGTCAAATACCTTGTATAGGTCGAGGAAGCAAGCGCACACTGGCAGCGTCCTGCGTCCTGCGTCCTGCGTCCTGTGATGTGCAGTATGCTTGGCAGTGAGGCTCGAGCGCCAGAATTGGCGACATTACATTGATAACAATTTGTGGTACATTCTAAGTTTTATGCTTATTCCTTAGTTAGTTGTTATTGCAAGTCGTGTTTTAGGTACCTACCTAATTGTAGTTTCTTTGTCATTAATGTAGAGAAGACTTTGAAAAACTAAATATTTTGGGCGTACCTTGCTTATACAGGTACAAGGTGCTCGGCACAACATTTGTCATATGCAAATTGGGGGTAGATAGCACCAAGTCCATTTTAAATCCTGAAAAGCCTCTTGGCTATTTTTATTAAAGAGATTTTTAGATATTTTTTTTAAATTTGAACAACTTATTGTAACGTTATTTGTAAGAAATACAGGGTTGCCAACCGTAGAATTTTTTTCCTCGTACTAAGCAGCTAAAAATCTCGTACTTTGGCTTTCGAACCTCGTACATTCATCTAAAAGGTAATTATGGCATATTAAACTATTAAATTTAGGACGTTTTACACAGTTAAATAAACTATTGCAAGTTTCCTACCAAATAAAACTAAAATTTCCATATAAAAAAAAAATTAACATTAATTACCTACTCACAAAAGAACAAAATTTGCTTATTAGGTTCGAAACTTTGCTACGTCTAGTCTTAGTCTCCAAATATTATATCAGATTGACGCAGTTTCCAGCGCGTGTTGGACCTTTTGCGCTCTCTGCAGCAAGAAGTGTGCCGTTTACAGTTTCTGCAGTTAGCCGGTTTCTTATGTCTGTTTTTATCAAATTGACTTTACTAAACAAAGAAAAGACTATTTAACAATAAAAAACTCCTTGTTACAAAAACCCCAATTAGCTACACTTACTTGCGTAGTATATCTAAACAAGGCATGCAACACTCCACACGTAAGGAACAGAGAAAGTAGAAATAGGCGCTATGTGTGATAGAGACGACGACGGAGACGACTAATGCGAGGAGGAACGAAATGTTTTATTTCTCGGGGATTTCTCGGTTGATGAGATAGCGAACCATAGACAATGATCGCGCTAATGCGGCAGTGACATTGTTGACGAACGGACGAAGGAAATCACCCTTCCGTGGTTAGTTGTCAAAACCTCGTACATAATTGTACGAGGTTGATTGTGTCCTCGTACCTCGTACGGAAGACCACAAATCTCGTATTTGTACGAGGAACCTCGTACGGTTGGCAACCTTGAAGAAATAACATGGCTTACAATTTTTAGGGTTTCGAAAATCGGAGATCGGTTTCATAACCGTTATAGTCTCGCTTTTTCTGTTCTTTTTTCCGTCTTTAATATCTTAGCAACTACAGCAGCAAATAACTTCCTGCCATCCATCTGAAGGGGGGCTGCCTCACCGAGTGGGGTATCAAATGAAAGGTATTGGTTTGTACATCTCATGCAAACTTTCAACACTAAATATCCAAAAAAAAAACTGATCTCTTCAACACAAGGTGCAACGATTTAAGAAGTTAATTAATATTAACTTCTTTGAATGAGGGCCACAAATTTTTTTTTTGTGTTCTTGTGTACCTACGAGAAGATTGTTTCAATCGACGCCGAGTCGATTTATGGTTATTACAAGTTTACCACTCGGGCACTAGTAATTCCGCGAGTAGTTAGTAATTTACCCAACATGTCGTTCCCGAAACAGACATGGGTACACCTTGGGCATATCCAGCTAGGGGACCCGGACTACAACGTATCAAAGCCAATCGATCTCCTACTGGATGCCAGTGTATATTCGGAACATTTAATGAGTGGACTCATTAGGGGACCACCTGGAAGCCCCATAGCCCAACAAACACGACTAGGCTGGATTTTATCGGGTAGTGTGAAAAATTTCATATGTAACGTTGTTTTAAATGATATCCCGGAACCTTCTCAGTACTGGGAACTGGAAGAAGTAAGCGAAGATAATTCTGACCTCAGTGCACCAGATAAATATTGTGAAGACCTTTATCAGGTTACAACAAAACGTTTAGCTAATGGTAGTTATGAGGTAGCGATACCCATGAAACCTTATTTCGAGCGAGACCTAGGCTCATCGAAGAGAATGGCTATTGCGCAATTTCATAGTATAGAAAATAAACTTGCAAGGAACGAGGCATTCGCTGAGAGTTACAAAAAATTTATGCGTGACTATGAGGGGCTAGGGCACATGAAACGAGTGCAAGGCCTCCATATGACTTCGTGTTACCTGCCGCATAACGGCGTTTTTAGAGCTGACTCAACAACAACTAAGCTGCGTGTTGTTTTCAATGCATCAGCAAAAACGTCTACGGGGAAAAGCCTCAATGACCTAATGGAACGGGATCCTAATATGCAAAAGGATCTACAAACTCTTATCCTTACTTGGCGTCATCATAAATACGTCATAACAGCGGTTATAGAAAAGATGTTTAGAACAATTTTTGTACGAGAGACTGATCAATCGTTGCAGAGTATCGTCTGGAGGTCATCATCACATGAACCGATAGGGGTGTATTCTCTTACAACACTTACGTATGGGACAAAATCTGCACCGTACCTTGCCATGAGGACCCTTAAGCAAATAGCGATGGACTATAGTAAGGTAAATAAATATCCCTTAGCAATAAGGCCGTTACAGGAGTCGTTTTATATGGATGACTTGCTAGAAGGGGGTGAAACGATTGATGGAACCCGAGACCTACAACAGCAAATAATTTCCATCCTAAATATACGTAAGTGGTCAAGTAACACACCGGAGCTCACTAAGGATTTACCTGAAGAAAGTTTAGATTCTCCTCTCAACTTTAAGAGTGGAGACGCCAAGAAAACTCTCGGAATCAGCTGGAGGTCAAGCACGGACACCTTTACATATATATATATATATATATACATAGTTATATATACATAGTTTAAGGAGATAAATGATGATGACAAGTTAACGAAACGACAGTTATTATCTCATATATCGAAGATTTTCGACCCATTAGGTTGGATATCCGCGCTCACGATTAAGGCGAAACTTTTATTCCAGAGAACATGGTTGGCAGCTAAAGATGTTTGGGATGAATCATTAAAAGAGGAACTCACCAGAGAATGGCATCTATTGAAAACAGACTTCCAGAACCTACATCAATTAGGAATACCTAGGCATTTAGGAAATAAAAATGATGGTTATCAAATACACGGATTTTGTGATGCGTCAGAGAAAGCTTACGCCTGCGTTATTTACATAGCTACAATGAATGATAAACGTGAGTACACATCGAGATTGATCGCCGCCAAGACGAAGCTGGCACCAGTTAAAACTAAGCTCAGTTTACCAAGATTGGAGCTTTCAGGGGCTCTCCTTTTGTCTCGTCTAATGGAAAGGGTCTTAAATACATTCTCTGAAAAGGACATAAACATGTTTGTCTGGGCCGATTCAATGATTGTTCTGGGATAGATACTCGGTGGCGCCAATAAATGGAAACAATTCGTAGCCAACAGAGTACTGTCCATCCTTAAAGTCGTTCCTGCAACAAAATGGCGTCATGTGCGTTTGGAAGACAACGCCGCCGACTGTGCAACAAGAGGGCTGAGTGTTACCCAGCTAGCAGATCACTCCTTGTGGTGGGAAGGCCCTCAATGGCTTCAAAACTTTGACCCTAATCGTCTTAGTACAGAGAGATACCAATCTCCTTCCATTGACGCGAAAAAAATAAGTGTAAATGCAGGCTTAGATCATACTAAAAACAATTTAATTTTAAGACTATTAAATGAGTGTGAGTCACTACAGCGCGTGGCGATCAAAGTCGGCTGGCTCTTGCGTTTCACAATGTGGTTGCGCAATAAGCAAATAAATAAACATAGCTATCTAACGATTAGCAAAATGAATCACTCCTATTTAAATTAATTTAATCGTCAAAACAGTACAATGCTTTGAATTTGCGGAAGACAATGAGCGTTTAAAGAAAAATAAGCCGCTAAAAGGAAGTAGTAAAGTTGTAAGTCTAAATCCATTTATAGATGAGCAAGATGGATTATTAAAAGTTGGAGGGCGACTTAATTATTCGCTTCTTAAACAATCGGTTAAGAATCCTGTAATATTATTCAGTCACAGTCGTCTCACTGAGCTAATCATCAGCCAAGCGCACCGAATCACGCTTCACGGGGGTCCTAGTCTAACCCTAGCCTACATAAGAGATCGCTTTTGGATAATTAGTGGACTACGAACTGTCAAACGTGAACTCAACAAGTGCGTTAAGTGTAAAAGACACAGCGACCACAGTAAGCCACAGATGTTAGCGGATCTTCCTGAATCAAGGGTAACTACGAGCCTTTTTGCGCACAAGAATTGATTTTACAGGACATTTTGACATAAATGCGAACAAAGGACGAGGAGTAAGGACGCTGAAGGGATACGTGTGTGTTTTCGTGTGCGTGTTGACGAAAGCAGTACATTTGGAACTAGTGTCAGATCTTAGCACTCCAGGATTCATAGCTGCGCTTTCTCGATTCTGCTCGCGCCGTGGCACGCCTAGCCACATCTATAGTGATAATGGAACGAATTTCGTAGGAGCGGACAGGTTACTAAAGAAAGAGTATGAGGCAATCCTACAGAGCATAAATCCAGACGTCATTAATAGAGCTAGTGATCTTCAAACACAATGGCATTTCAATGCACCGGCATATCCGTCCGCGGGAGGATTGTGGGAGGCAGCAGTTAGACGGATGAAGTACCATTTGAAGAGAGTTGTCGGAGAGCAAAGGCTCACCTATGACGAGTTTATTACGGTACTACACCAAATAGAAGCTCGTCTAAATTCTAGGCCTCTGATCGCTCTCACGGAAAGTCCCGACGACTTATACCTTACGCCCGGTCACGTTTTGATCGGAAGTTCCATGTTATCAAGGCCACCACCGGATCCTGAACATGTCAATCTAACCACCAGATGGCAAATGGTGCAATCGATAAATAAGGACAAGGCGTGGTCGTCTGATTATTACCTTCAATTGCAAGTACGGTCTAAATGGAGAACGCAGTCAAGAAATATAGAAATTGATGACATTGTTATTATAAAAGAGGAAAATTAGCCATCCGGGAAGTGGCTCCGGAATCACCTTAGATAATAAACTTCAATGGGGCGCACACATAGATAAGCTATCGAAGAGACTTAGTTCTGCAGCATATGCTGTCAAAAAAATCCGTCATCTTACAGACGTGGATACATCTAGACTTGTTTATTTCAGCTACTTCCATAGTATTATGTCTTATGGTATTCTACTGTGGGGTAACGCTGCAGATATTAACACCGTATTTGTGTTGCAGAAGAGGGCTGTTCGTGCTATCTATAGTATGGGTCCCAGAGAATCCCTGCGTGATAAATTCAAAGAAATAAACATAATGACAGTACCATGTCAATATATTTATGAAAACCTATTGTACACTCATAGAAATATCAATCGGTTCCCTAAAAATAGCGATGTACATAATTTGAATACAAGGAATAAACATAAACTCGCTGTGCCCACAACTAGACTACACAAAATTAATGTATCTTTTAAAGGGCAATGTATACGCTTCTACAACAAAACTCCTAGTGAGTTGCAAAAATTATCAGTAAATAAATTCAAACAAATTGTCAAAACCTTCCTGTGTAAAAAGGCCTACTATAAAATAGCAGATTATTTAGAGGATAAAAAAGCGTGGGACGGAATTTGCTCCAACTCGAAAAATAACAACTAACGGGCTAAAGGTTTCTTCGTCGCTTCTTTACTTTAGTCTACGTACCGAAGCGACTGAAATCAAAAATATCACTTTATTTCCGTGTCAGTGTTTAATTATTAAGAATTTGACCTTTTCTAAGTATACATTTATTGTATTTATGGAAATAAAGAGTTTTTGACTTTGACTTTGACTTTGCTCATGGGAAGAGTGACAGACGTTCACCCTGGAAAGGATGAACGCGTCCGGGTTGCCTCAGTCAAAACGAAAAACGTGTATAAAACTAAATTGCAAAGATATATAACCGAAGATGTAACACTACTTATCTAAACCATAAGAGACGAAAATAACATAATAATGTTACTAGCATAACTTTCTCATGTTAGTAACATGTTTGTTGTAAATGAGAAATAAAGATCTTTGAACTGAATTATTAGGAGACCCTGCTTGAAACTTTCAGTCCTACCTGTGAAGGAAAGTCAGGATGCTGTCCAAGAAAATGATGATGATGTGCAAGAACAAAGTCTACCGAAACAAAACCGCGACGAGTGTGAGAAAAGTGCGACGAGATCCGGGTTCTGCCATCTCATCACAATGACACTCATGTTGTTCTTGGCAGTACTCTCTCCGGCATAGGGCTCTACTCCCTACAATATTACTTACTTAGATCAACACCAAAATATTTACTTTGAAAAAATTGCTAATATGAACCTTATTTGGGACGAGTGGAAGCTCGTTGTTTATTTTAATATGTCGTCATACTGGGCTGGTAATAATAGAAACGACTGAAATCAAAAATATCACTTTATTTCCGTGTCAGTGTTTAATTATTAAGAATTTGACCTTTTCTAAGTATACATTTATTGTATTTATGGAAATAAAGAGTTTTTGACTTTGACTTTTACTTATAGCTTAGCAATATCTACGTGAGGTTATGTATCAACGTGATTTCTTATCTTCCGCATAATGTCTTCATGTTATCTTAAATCTAACAAATAAACCATTTGCGAATTATCAGCGTTGGAGTTATCATTTCCCGGCAGCTCTAACAATTGTTTATACAACAACTTTATGTATGATAATTGATAAGTATCTAATATCCATCCTAGTACCCCTCCCTGTAGGCACCAATCCGCGTCATTTGGTACTGCCAAGACATCAGGCAAACCAGACTAAATTTATACTGCTTTGAAACGTTTTATTTTTATATTTATTTTGTAATTTAGATTCGACATTTTAAGAATGGGTACTACTTTTGTTATGGCACGCTGTATTTCTTATTTTATTAATTGTTTAGGTGTTTGTTATTTAAATAAATAAATGCTTATTTATTGAGCTAGATCTCAAGTAGATCTCAAGTGGTGAAAAGTAAAAAATTAAAACTGAGAGTTCAACTTGGGATTGAATAAAGAAAAAATTAAGTTTGTCTCAGATCTTCCAATTCACTGAAAACATCTCTATTTCATGGCCATTCCAACGGTTTGCCAGATATGACAACACTACATAGAAAACATAACTAAATATACGTTTATTTAAAAAATCTACCATTTGATTGCACATGGTTCCACCTACCCTTAGTTTTCATATGACAAACATTCTGCCGAACACCTTGTATCTTGGTGACGTTAGTCGCGTCGTTCGTGAGATGATCGCCAATCCAGCAATTATTGGAGGGAATGCGGCTGAATGTGCCTGCGGAGTTCATGGTCTGACTGAGGTGGCCCGCCCCATTGGCTGTACCAAGGGGAAGGACCAACCTCCTCCAAATAGGGCACCCCTGACGCGCTGCATCCACTCGCTCAATCTGTTAGCCGAGAGAGTCGGCCTTTTTACTGCTCCCTGAACGAAATTCATAGAAGTTTGTTTTGGTTTCTGGTATTTCAGTTTTATTGTATGGTATTACAATTAGGTTTGACTGCGTATGTGGTAGCGTCTTCATAGGGTTAGCTCAGCAGGCACGCATGACTAAGATATTGTTGTGATTGTTTCAGATCATAAAGTTTTCATACTCGTTTTACGCAGTGCTGCGGCAAACAAAATGATTCAGCGCGTTTCAGCGGAGCCATGGAAAACTGCGACGTACAGTGCAAAACTGTTCGATGTACTCCCTACCTACTAACTGTTCGATGCACTCCCTACCTACTAACTGTTCGATGCACTCCCTACCTACTACCTGTTCGATGCACTCCCTACCTACTACCTGTTCGATGCACTCCCTACCTACTAACTGTTCGATGCACTCCCTACCTACTAACTGTTCGATGCACTCCCTACCTACTAGCTGTTCGATGCACTCCCTACCTACTACCTGTTCGATGCACTCCCTACCTACTAACTGTTCGATGCACTCCCTACCTACTACCTGTTCGATGCACTTCCTACCTACTAACTGTTCGATGCACTCCCTACCTACTAACTGTTCGATGCACTCCCTACCTACTAACTGTTCGATGCACTCCCTACCTACTAACTGTTCGATGCACTCCCTACCTACTAACTGTTCGATGCACTCCCTACCTACTAACTGTTCGATGCACTCCCTACCTACTACCTGTTCGATGCACTCCCTACCTACTAACTGTTCGATGCACTCCCTACCTACTACCTGTTCGATGCACTCCCTACCTACTACCTGTTCGATGCACTCCCTACCTACTAACTGTTCGATGCACTCCCTACCTACTACCTGTTCGATGCACTCCCTACCTACTACCTGTTCGATGCACTCCCTACCTACTAACTGTTCGATGCACTCCCTACCTACTACCTGTTCGATGCACTCCCTACCTACTACCTGTTCGATGCAATCCCTACCTACTACCTGTTCGATGCACTCCCTACCTACTAACTGTTCGATGCACTCCCTACCTACTAACTGTTCTATGCACTCCCTACCTACTAACTGTTCGATGCACTTCCTACCTACTAACTTATAAGTACATTCATTGTTTTATTAAGTATTATAAATTAAAGCACCTCGCTCTTTTCGTTGCAATTTATTTGAAACTTTTATGAAACACAAAATGCTGTTAATTTTTAATTGTATTAATAAATAAATACGAAAATAAGACAAACATATGCGATACTAACTCAACACCGGCACCAGTAGTAGACCCGCCGCGAGCAAGCCCGCATAGCTTACAATGTAGCAGGTCATGCCATTAAAATGCCTATGTCTATATGTCTATGCAATTGATGAAAGTTTTTCAAAGACTTTGCTGGTTGTAGGCAGTAGGGGGAAGTCCTCTAGTGGCGGACACCTAAGGTTTTCAAATAAAAAAAAAAGTGTTATGTAAAAATATATTTATTTATTAATAAAGTACGTCAATGAAGTTTAACAGCTAAATAAATTAACAAAAATGCAACCTTTACATAAACATTAACTGAAAATTAAATCAAACATTGGTAAGAAAAAATTGTATCTTTCAAGTGGCACCTAGTACCGGACGGAATCAACTTCAAACTCCCAGCACCCGAAATCTTCAAATAATCATACATCGATCGCGTAAGTAGGCGTCTGAATATTCAGGGATATCTGCACAAGGCTTGTGAGCCCACTCATGGCAGCTGGAACATTTTATCAGGTTTTTGTCATGATCTTCTAAGCAAACTACGCAAGTAGTTCTTATGTCAGTTACTGGCTCATTTTCTGTGCTTTCCATGAATTTGCGTTCATTATGAATTTTTTATTATGCAGAGTACTTCTCCTTATGTCATATAGCACTCTTAGCGCAGCGAAACTTCTCTTAGTCATTTCTTTAATTTAGACCAAACCTTATTTATTGCTGCAGGTAACCATTTTCGGTCGCAGTTTCCTTTCTTTTTTCTTCTCTTCTATTTCATTTCTCTCAGTTCTTCTTGTCTCTAAAACAACGTAAAACATAAAGCATAAAATGTATAACTATTAACGAGAAAAAACAACTTATTTTTTGTCCGGCGTTAAGGGACGAATTTGTGTCCGGTAACAGGGGACAGAAAATCTCTAAAATTAAGTGTCTCAGGTCAAAACTTCATTGCCAATCAAGAAAAACTATTATAAATATCTAATATATACGGATCAGATAGCATAATAACAATTACTATAAACGCATAAATACTAAAACATAGCAATAACACTCACTTACATCTTACGTTACGCAGCGTATTCCCGCCAAAAGCGCCAAACAACCTCTCCCACTGCGGCCTCGCGTGTCAGTGGCACACCGCGTCCCGGGGCCGGGTATCGATACGCTCTCCCGCGCCACTTTCCATCGTTTTTAAATCGAACGTGTTGCTACTTTCCGAGATAGTACGAGTGTCCGAAGCTAGGTGCCGTCCGGCGTTACGGGACTTCCCCCTACTGATATTGGTCTAAAGTTAGTGGGGTCAGACCGACTACCCGCTTTAACCCGCCAACGGTGGCGTCGATTAGACTTACATCTTCGGTGACCCCGGTCCCACGCACCGGGGTTTTCAATGGGAGATTTTTAAAATCTTTTAATAACTGACCATTTTTTTTGGTAATTATAAATAATTTGACATTAAAAAAACGATATTTTATTTACTACAGCCTCTTTTATTTACATTTTCTTATGATTAGACAAATTCAGATAGAATCTATAAAATTAGTTAGTTTTAAACATAACGTTTAAACATTTTTAAAACACATCAATCAACATTATTTTTAAATAAATTCAGTCTTTTCTGTTTCTAGACTCTACGACCTTACTGAAAATAAACAAAAATGCCATCTTACCAACAAAAAACAATCTTTGAATAATCGTTGACTCCGTGTACCGCACCGGGTTGGCGCCAAAACTCAGGAACGTGTGGCCGCTCCGATGTCACAGTGTGAACTGGCGGTGGGGGAGGTGAAATGAGGCTCGAAATCGCGACGAAATTCGGTGGCGGCGGCGGCGGGGGAAAAAGTTATTCGATTTTTTCAAGTCACTCGGTCCCACAGACATACATAATAGGTCACCGTTCCCGGGTTAAAGAGTGAGATTATTTTAGTACATTTAATTTGATCAGGAAATACGCCACAATCAATAGATTTATTGAATAAAGGTAAAAGCTAAATCTGGTTCCTGGGCATCGGAGACAGGCCGGGCGGTGCGGGCTGTCCGACAGCAGAGACAGGCCGGGCAGTGCGAGCTGTCCGACAGCGGAGACAGGCCGGGCGGGACGGGCTGTGCACAGCGGAGACAGGCAGGGCGGGACGGGCTGTGCACATCAGAGACAGGCCGGGCGGTGCAGGCTGTGCGACAACGGAGACAGGCCGGGCGGTGCGGGCTGTCCGACAGAGGAGACAGGCCGGGCGGTGCGGGCTGTCCGACAGAGGAGCCAAGCCGGGCGGTGCGGGCTGTCCGACAGAGGAGACAGGCCGGGCGGTGCGGGCTGTCCGACAGAGGAGACAGGCCGGGCGGTGCGTAGGCACCCGTGTTAGGCGGCACATACACAGTTTGTTGTTCATCAAACAAAACCAACATACTCATGGTTTTCGTTTTCTTAAGGATGAAGGAAGATGAAAAGAGTTGAAAAATCGTTACAAAATCATATTAAGTACAAATTTGCCTAAATAGGATAGGTATCAGTCAGAATGGAACAACATCGGGATCACTTACAAAGTTACAACAAAGTTACGTAGGTACAAGTTCTTAAAATATAAATTCACTTATAAACACCGTGGACCGAGAGTCGTCAGCGCGGCCGCAGCGGCGGCCGGGGCGGCGAACCTGTGGACAGGAGCGGCGGGTGAGCGCGGCGCACTGCGGGCCTGCGAGCGGCACTACAACGGCACCTAGTGCCCGCGTGCCTCCCGCCGAGGCAAGCTTGAAGCCATGCTTGTGCTGGTGTCGGCAGAACGGAATGCAGCGGATTGCAATGCCTCTAGCTCGGGGCTCTCTAATACATTACCGAGAGTACCTCCGCCGCCGTATCTATCATCGTTCTTCTTAGAAACGGTGGCTTTTTGGAAAAATAAACATTCGTTAATATTTGTAAAAAAAAAGATTTGAAACTACACAGGTAGGGTTCTCTGAACTTTCTTCGGGCACCAGTCTTCATAAGTTTCATAACACAGGTTTTGTTTACAATACTAATTTCTTTTACCTATGCTTAGTTTTATCCTTTCCTAGATGAGTCTCTAGAACGCGATTCACCTGACAGTCGTTGGGGGCGGCGGGCGGCGGCGGTAGTGGCGCCCGGCGCGGTACTCCGCGTCTTGCGCGCCGGCGGCGGCGGCTGCGGCCGGCGCCGGCGCGCGGCCCGGCGGCGGCGGCCGCGCGCACGCGGCGCATGCCGACCCGCTCGACTCCGAGTCACTGTCGCGCGGCCCTTCTCCGTACTCTGACGAAACAATAGCAATATCAAATTTTTATTACCTTTAGGTATTTAAACTCAAGTCGAAGTAAAATTACAATCTGTGATTATGTGTTTTTACTTTGAAGATGGCATCTGTTACACCCATTCACAAAAAGAGGTCTAAACGTTAGGTTTGTAATTAAAGACCTTGTAGGAAACGCGGCTAGCTTTTCCGGGGATGCTGATTCAAAAGTCGAGTTTGTAATACAAAAGCTATATTGTATAAAACTACGACTAATAATGATGTTAATGAGTGCGATTGAAATGGCTGCTGCTGATGCACTGACCTCCGTAGGCGCCCGGTCCGCGCTCGCGGTACGAGTACTTAGGTCAAACTGCTGATGATGCTAAATACATACCTACGTGATCGATGTATCGAACAGACCTATTTCAAAACTATGCGTACTAGCTAAAATCCTAGAGAAAGTTGTCCATAAACAGCTTTACTCCGCTTTAAAGTCATCCTTCATCAACCAGCAACATGGTTTTCTAAGAGGTAGGTCGACTACTACCAATCTTTTATGTTTTATTGATTTTGTCGCTGATTAAATGGAGTCGGGGAGTTAGGTCGATACAATTTATACTGACTATAGCAAGGCTTTTGACCGTATTGACCACTCCATTCTTATGAAAACTTGCTCTACTTTTCATTATCTTCGTCAACGACATCGGCTCATGTTTTAACTACCCTGATTTTCTTTTATTTGCCGATGATATGAAGATCTTTAAAAAAAGTCGGTGATCCATCTGACCCCTTACTTCTTCAAAGTGATTTGGATCGCCTTCATTCTGACTGCACCATTTTGCACTTGACCTTAATGCCAAGAAGTGTTTATGTATCTCCTATAGTAGGTCTCCTAACACCCTGATTCACAGCTACAACATCAACAATCAAGCTCTCATCAGAACTAGCTCTATTGTCGATCTTCGGGTGACTCTAGACTCTAAATTACTGTTTGACCAGCACATAGTGAAAATCATCTCTAGGGCGATGAAGATTGCTTGGCTTTCTGTTCCGGGTGACTAAGGATTTCAGTTCACTCAAAACTCTAAAAATTCTCTATTGCTCACTGGTCCGAAGTCACCTTGAATATGCTTCGCCGGTATGGAACCCCCAGTACACTAAATATGTTTCTTTGCTTGAAAAACCTCAGCGGAAATTTCTTAAGTTTATTAACTATAAGCATAAGATCGTTAACCCCGACTACAGAGATAGATAGCTACAAACATCATCACTTGCTACCGCTAGAGTTGAGAAGAGAAGCTGCTGACCTGTCACTATTGCTCAACATTCTTTTGAATATGGTTGCCTTACCCACGCTCTTATCCGGAATAGGACTAACCGTTCCGTCCCGCCGAGCTTCTCGACGAAACCACCTCAAGTTGTATATTCCGAACTGTGCCACTAATTACCGGAAAAATGCATATCTACCGCGGACTATGCAAACTTTCAACACTAATTATTCAAAAGAATGTGATCTTTTCATCATGAGGCGTAATGCTTTCAAGAAGTTATTTAATATTACCATCTTCGAATGAGGGCCTCAATAATTTTTATTTACATCACAGCTTTATTTATTTATTTATGCTTTATGATATCCTAGTTCCCCTCCTTGTAGTTACCAATCTATAATTTGGAACTGGCATCAGGTAAACCGGACTAAATTTAAATTCAAACTTTATTTTTTTTAATTGTAATTTAGATGAGATATTTTAAGAATAGGTACTACCTCTGTTAGGATCGTCGTAGGTGTCTTTTATATGTTGTATTAGTATGTATAATTTTATTTGTTTTTTCTTTTAGTTTTAGTTCAGTTATTTACACATACATACTATTAGTGGAAACTGTATTTAGCTTAATTTGTTCTAGTTTAACATTCTATATTTATCCATAAGCTTTTTGTTTCCCAAATAAAAAAATAAATGTTCTTCGGTTTCTCTTCTTTTGAACTATTTATTAACTTTAAACTTTTACAAAGCTCGTTAGTAAAATTATTCTAAGTTAAAACTAATGAAGCTACGCTCGGTCGATGCAAGTACCTAGCGTGTAATGACGTGACCGCGGTCGCGGCAGGGCACGCTGAGGGAAAGACGTCATCGCTGAGTCGGCAGAGTATGTACTGCCCGAATGACAATTATACCTCTACTGCCCGAACCACAAGTACTGCAGTCCACGGCTGCAGATTAGGTGCATAGTTTCTATGTAACACCTCCATCCTCAGAGCAGCAACTATTTGAGAACATTGAGCGAAAATGTTGCTGGAGTAGTCTCCCGGGGTGTAGATCTGTCAGGAACGGCGTATGTGTGCTCTGGAGTATGTCCTTTCTCGTTTGATGGGTTCTCGATCGTTAGCTTGGAACGTTTTTTATGACGTCGTACTATAATGATAATAACAAGTACAGCTGCACCGAATAGAGTAATGTAGATTGGTAGAGTCGTATGATAAAATGTACCGTCTATTGGTTTTAAATCTAATGGGCGCTGTAGTAGAATCTTGTCTTCTAAGTAGTGAAGTCCATTGAGATTGGTTGTAGTCAATTTGAGATGAGGGATGCTGTAGTTTTCTTCGATGGTGAAGTTTCTTGGGATTTCTATTATCTTCAGCGGCTGTCCCTTTATTTGGTCGTTGGTGTTAGTGATGAAAAACTCGTTAGTGTGAAGAGAACATTTTTGTGGGATAGTGGCGAGATAACTTCCGCATAGAGTTATGAATTCTTGACGTCCGCATTGTAGTCTCGTGCTAGTTGGTCTAGGAAAGATAAGGGTGTAGTGTCGGTCGTCTAACTGCTCCATGGCTTCCATCGTGAGAGTTATTCTAGTTGGCTGGCATGACGTGTCCAGGGATTGATGAATGATGAGATTCTGGATACAATTCTCTGGAAAGTTTGTTCCCGGGGCTGGTGGTTAATGCTTTCTTCGCAGAGGCGGTGTCGATTAAACTTCGGGCATTCAGCCTCCATGTATGTACATGAAAGCTTTCCCATCGGTTGCCAGGAAAGGATATGAAGGAATAATGGTTTGGTTAAGTTTGTTCGGGACAATGGATAGTTTGTAAAAATCAAAGCTTTTAGGAGAAACTATTGGGAATTTAAATATGATTACTAGTCTTTTCCCTACAAAATAAGAGCCTGATTTTATGATCGTATAATATTCACGCAGGTCATCGTCGAGTACCTCATCTTTACTATAGATAGTCTTAAGCTTATTTACCATACTTTCTAAGTTATCTATTCCTAACATACTATGATGTGTGCTCGATGCACGTACAAAAGCTAACATATTTTCTATTCTATTTAGTTCTAAAGATAAATCATCCGTGTTTTCACTGATGATGGCTAAAAGCTGCGCAAATTTTGCGTACTTTGAGAGACTGGTCTCAGCATAAGCATTACTGTCTAAAATTAATCCTAATGTCGTATTTATCTTCTTCTGATTTTCTGCAATACTCGCAATTATCTGTGTGCATTGGGTCATCCAGTCTTTGTTAAGGCTAATATGGTCGTTGAACTCAGATAACATCTTATGTTCATTACTTTCTAGTATCTTAATAGCATTATCATAACGCGCCGCATCTGAATGATCCAAGTTACCAGTAACGCTTTTAATTAAGGATCCTAGACCATCAATTAGACCTCTTTTGAAGCGATTAGGCTCTAAGCCTTTTAGCTGGAAATTTACTTTATCAAGTTTTTTAGAGAGATGATCAAGCTGTATATCGTAAAGATCTAAAGTATTATTTTCCAATTTAGTCTTGAAATAGCTAATCTGGTCGCGAATAGTGTCGATCTGATGTTCTAAGTCCGTTAATTCTAAATACTGTAGGAAAGAATGGTAGTGGGTGATAAGTTTGGCTTGACCAAGTTTAAAGGGAAGAAGTCCTGGTCCATCGTCAAGGCTCTCAAGTCTTATCTCCAGTGCCACCGTCAGATGTAGTATCAGTAATAGTCGAATCCTGTAACAATTTGGACTGCTTAGGTACTCGCTTTATACGATTCTTGGCTACGGGTCCCTTCTTTTTAGATGTACATATACAGGGTGGCGCAATAGAACGTGCATTTTTAAAATAATTATTAAAAAATAAATACAAAAGGTATAGTTAAAATAAAACTAGGCAATTATTAAGTAATAACTGAAGTTTATTTTTTAAAAATAACATCATCTAAATGATGACCCTCTCTACGTTGGCACTCCTCTAACCGCAAACGGAAATTACCGAAAACTTTCTTAAGTAGTGCTGGTGTGATTGCTGCCATTTCACCACGAATATTCTCCTTGAGCTGACTGATGTTTCTCGGATTATTGGTGTAGACTTTGTGTTTGAGGTATCCCCACAAAAAAAAGTCAGGAGGCGTCAAGTCTGGACTGCGCGGAGGCCATGGGATATCACCTCTTTTCGAAATCAGTTTGCCAGGGAACATCTGCTTCACAACCGCCATGGAGTCATTTGATGTGTGACTGGTAGCTCCGTCTTGTTGGAACCAAGTCCTAGAGTTCTTTATTCTTGAATTTTCAAGTTCTGGGGCCAAAAAACCTTCCAACATCGCAACATAGCGTTCGGTATTAACAGTGATGTTTTGCCCCCGTGCGTTTTCAAAAAAATAAGGACCAATTATTCCTTTGGCAGATATTGCGGCCCAAACTGTCACTTTAGGGCTATGTAACGGTTTTTGATGTTTGAGTCTGGGATTTTCACTATTCCAATAACGACAATTTTGGCGGTTTACGAACCCATTCACATGAAAATGTGCCTCATCAGAGAAAAGGATGTTTTCAAAATTTGAAAACCGATTGAGCATTTCATTAGCAAATGTGAGCCGTGCTATGAAGTCAGAGTCTTTCAATTCTTGAGTTAATTGCAGCTTGTATGGATGCAATTTAAGATCCAAGTTTAAAATTCGTTGCAAACTTCGTCGCGATATGTTTAGGACAGACGATCTCTTGCGAGTAGACATTTGTGGATCTTCTCGTACCGACTGCTTAACACTCTCAATATTGTCTTCGGTCCTAGATGTGCGTGGACGACCTTTCGCGTGTGGTTTAAACGTCGATCCAGTCTCTTCAAAACGCTTTATCCAGATTTTAATTAAATTAGCACTCGGAGCCTCCCTAATTTGCCGTACACCATACTCAGAACAAAATAGTCGCCTGACAACTACGTACGAACGAGAGTTTTCGTAAAATGCGCGCACGCAAAATGCGCGACGCTTCCCGTCGAAGTGACTCATAGTGACTAAAACTTTATGAACCGCGCTACCCAACGATATCGGTCTCCCCCCGCCCACGCCCCTTCTACCCCGCAAAAAAAGATGATGCAATATGCACGTTCTATTGCGCCACCCTGTATATATGGATTGGGAGGTCGGCTAAAACTTTATCTTGAGTGAACCGTGGTGCTAGCTTTTGCCTTGCAGCAAAAGGGTTCTTGACAAATACCTGCTGGCCTGGTTCATAACGTACTTCAGGTTCTCGATTGTTATTCCTATTAGTCATCAGAGTCGTGCGGTCAGCAGTAGTAATCTGGTTGATTGCCTCATAAACCGTCTTCATTTGATCTCGATGTGTCAGGATATACTGTTGCATAAGGTGTTCTGTCAAGTCAATGTCAAGAGGGTCCCTAGGGTCAAAATGTCCTCTTATTATGTCATGGGGTCTACATTTGGTAAAGCTATGAATCGAACTGTTATAGCCAATATTGCGTAAGGCATTTGGTTAACGATTGGTTCATTTTTATTCTTAACCTTAAGGATTCTCAAATGCTCTAACAGTGTCGAATGGAAACGCTCTACGATCCCGTTATCATTCGGCGAGTTAGGTAAAGTCCTATGATGATTTACCTTATGTAGTCTTGTAAACTCAGTAAACAGTTGGTTGGTGAATTCTGTCCCATTGTCTGTCACTAATGTCAAAGGAAGTCCGTGATGTGTACAGAAAGTTAATAGTCCTTGTATGATACTAACTGCTGTGCCATCTCTCAAGTGGTAAGCCTGACCATATTTAGAGAAAGAATCTACGAAGGTCAAGTACTTTTCTGTCTGTGCTGTAAAAAGGTCCATATGCACTATCTCGAATGGTTTCGAAGCTGGGGGTACAATATTAAATTGTGGCCTAATAGGGTTCCTATCGTATTTACTTTGACCACAAACTGTACATTCATTTATATATTTAGTTATCTCGTCCTTCATCTTCGGCCAGTAATATCGCCGAGACAAAGCCAAGTAACATTCATGAATGCCTCTATGGTTTGTCTTTCCATCGTGATAATGCTTTATTATTTCTTGCTGTTTTAAATACTCCTTTACGTCTTCTAGTTCAGTTTTTGCTAAAACTAGGTTCATAAAAGAGCTTTTAAAGTGCTTTTGTATGATCGGGATGATAGCATACATGCCTAGTGGGGGATTAATCTTTAAAGCGGTCTTAATCTTGGGGTTCACATACTCTTTGATGGCGTTAACTACATCTTCCTCAAGGGTGGATTGTGAGACTTGTATAAAGGTACGAGTATGTGTGTCAAAAGGTTTCGTCGCTGTAGTACGTCGTTTTATGTCACCTACGATTGTGAAGTAGATTTGCCTTTGGAATTTATTAACTGGATCGTCTGTTATTGGCACTTCGAGTATGGGGTCTACAGCAGAAGTATGTGCTGTGGCAGTATCAGGGTTTGAACGCTGAGATTGAGAGTGATGGGCAACTAATGAATCTATTTCTGACATGAAAGATTCCAGCTCTTCATTATTGATCTCTACTCGGGATAAAGCATCTGCATTAGTATTTTTCTTTCCCGGTTTATGTTTGACATTAAAATCGTACTCGCTTAGTTTTAGCTTCCATCGTGTAATCTTAGAATTAGGTTCTTTCATGTTCATAGCCCACTGTAAAGGCTTATGATCACTCATAACCGTGAATTTACGCCCAAATAAGTATGGCCGGAAGTACTTAGTAGCCCATACTATGGCTAAAAGCTCCTTTTCGATGGTTGAGTAGTTCAGCTCGTTATCGTTCAAAGTTCTAGACGCGTAACAAATAGGTTTGTCTGAACCGACAGGTCCTTGAGAAAGTATGGCTCCTAGTGCCACATTTGAAGCGTCAGTTGTTAAAATAAAGTCCTTGGTAAAGTCAGGGTATTGTAGTATCGGGTCATTAGTTAGTAGTCGCTTACATGTCTCAAAGCAGTCTATGTAGTTAGCGTCAAGAGTGATCTTATTCACTTTCTTAAGGCATCTAGTCATAGGTTTGGTGATACGGGCAAAGTCAGGGATGAACTTCCTGTTGTACCCTAAAAGACCTAAGAATTGCCTAATTTCCTTGCTAGTTTTGGGCAAAGGATATTTCTGAATGGCAACGATTTTGTCTGGGTTAGGCTTTATACCGTCTCTACCTATGATATGGCCAAGGTAAGCTGTCTCTAACTGTAAAAATTCCGATTTATCCATTTGGATATTAAAGTTGGACTCTCGTAACCTAGTGAAGACTTTCTCCAGGTTTATCTTGCAAAGATGTACTAAAGACGATTATATCGTCGAGATAGACAAGGCAGATCTCGTTTTGCAGTCCTCTGAGGACATTATCCATTACTCTCTGAAAGGTGGATGGCGAGTTTTTTAAACCCATTGGCATTCTCATAAATTCTAAATGGCCGTGTTCGACGTTAAAAGCTGTCTTCTCAATGTCATTAGGGTTCATCTCAACCTGATAGAACCCAGAGGCAAGATCTAATGTGGTAAAATATTGATATCTACCTAATTTGTCTAAAACGTCCGAGATGTTGGGTATGGGATATTTATCGTCGATGGTCTTTTCGTTTAGTTTGCGGAAATCTACTACTTATCTCCACTTCTGCTTACCAGAAGCGTCGGCTTTCTTTGGAACTACCCAGATAGGTGAGCTCCAGGCTGAGTCAGATGGTCGGATAATCCCTTGATCTAGCATCTTGGTAATCTGGTTTCTAACCTCCTCGCGATGTACATAGGGGTACCTATAGCTCTTAGTAAAAACCGGTAATTCGTCTGTCGTCCTAATACTGTGCTTGATCTTGTTAGTGAAAGTCAGTGCCTCTCCTTCTATATAGATTACGTCAGCGAATCGTCCGCACAGGGTCTCTAAATTAGCTCGCTCCTCGACGTTTAAATGTTTAGTCCTTAGGTTCTGTAAAACCTTTTTTACTCGAGTGGGGTCCTGTTCGATTTCGGTTTGCTCTATATTACAGACATCTACCTGGGTTGTCGTGTCCTTAAACGAAATAACTATATCGTTGTTAGTCATGTTCTCTACTTCAACTATTCCAGTCTTGTCAGTCACGGTAGTGATACACTCGTGTATAAGACAGTTACACATTAATTGCTCAGTCACAAATATGTCACCGTCAGGATGTTCGATCGGGATGTTAACAAGTCTGGATGAGTTGGCAGGAATCGTTTCCTCACGATTTGTTCTCCTACACTGATAACGAGACAGTGGTATTCTAGCTAACTCAGTTACCAGTACATTGTTCTTCAGATCTATCTTACAGTTCTCCAATAAATCTAGCCCTATCAATCCATCAAAGTAGTTATGAAACTTGTAGATGAAAAGCTTTATATTGGATTGTTCGCTAAATTCTGCAAAATGGGGTATAGTGATCGAATAGTCATGGGTGCTAGTCACGCGTGAATTTGTGACTTCGATGTTTGAATGAACCGTAACTCCTTTTTTGACTGTAAATTTAATTCTATTTTAGTTCTCTGTTGGAACGACCCGAAGGAAAATCCTGATCCTTCTGTTCGAAAGGCAATTGCGCTGGCTCAATAGCTATTGAGTTCGATGGTACATTGTCAATGGTCTGAGGGTCGTCCTGTTCGTTACAGTAATATTCCGGAACGCTCTGGTAGCCGTAGAAGTTACCATAGTCAGTCTCTGGATAGTCACTGTCAGGGTAGTAGTACTCGGGGTAGTAATAGTCAGAGTAGTCACCTACCTCATTATAGTTCATTTTCCTAGACTTAAAGTAATTAGTCGGGGGAGGATTGCCAAATTTACGCCAATCATGTCCCTGAATAGTAGGGGGAAGAGCTTTCGTCACAAAATGACTCACACCGCTCATAGGCTTCGGTCCTTGATTTTGTGGGGTTGCGTTTCTAAAGGGAAACCTAAAGCCGCTATTCTGAGCGCTTTAGTTTGGAGGGGGTGCTCGGAACATCTGCTGCGTACGCGAGGGCTGTAATGGCATGCGCTGTGGGGGATGTAACTGAAAAGCTGGACGCCAATGCTGTGGTTGCGGCTGCGGGTGCATCTGCGGTTGCAGTTGCATGGGCATAGGCCTTTGGACACCAAAATTAAATCCCTTCGGTACACTGAAATTATTAGGTGCTAGGTACGGTACCTTAGATGATGCCTGCGTCGCTGGATTCCAGCTAGGTTCGTTCCTATGCTGTAAGTACATCACATTCAATTCCTCCTGTACAAATTCCAAAGCCTTTTCGATAGTAGGGGGCCTCATACACCGTATACGGGCCCCTAGAGGTTCTTTCAAACCTCGTACGTAAGACTGCATAGTAAGTTTACGGTACAAATCACGTTTCGCCTCCACGGTGGTAGGCACAATCTCATGCAGTGTCACATACGTCATTATCGTACTAAAAAGGGTCTAGCATTTGTTGTAAAATTCCTGTGGAGAGTCATTTCCCTGCGTTAATAAGGACAGGTCATTGTAAAGGGCGCTTTCGTCTCTCTGATCCGCAAAATTATTAATGAGTGCGTTCCTAATCCCTAACCAATTATCGGGAATGCCATTGGCATTGATGGTCCGGGATGCTGGGCCTGTTATTTTATTAAGGATGCCGTTAATAAGGCATAAATTCGCTAGCTCGTGCCCTGGATCAGTGCAGATGAATTGAGTCACTAATTGGTCGCATATTCTTATAAATCTGGTAAGGATGTTAGGGTTCCCGTCGAATTCCGGGACCATGCAAAGTGCCTTATAGATATTATCTGTTTCGTAAGCCATTTCGTTCGTTTCGTTAACTACTATACTATCGTTACTTTCTAGCAAATTATAACTATTATCTAAATTATCAATCTCGCTTTCCTTACGGCTCTGCCTTGAGGAGGCCGATTCCTCCTCTATTTTTCTGGGGTGGAAAATGGTGGGAAAGGAGGCAACACTTTAAAGAAAGTTTCAAAGTACTCACATTTGGTCTCTTCTTACACTGATTGTCAAGTGCGCCGTCGTCCGTGTGCCCGTAGATTCAAGATACGCCGATGAAGACTTTAAAGCTCAAACAACTGTTCGTCTGGAACCGATTTTGGGAATTTCCTGGACGAATACGCACTGCTTCGACGTATCCTACCGCCTGCGCCAATTACGGAGGCCACAGTCGACGGTTTTAAAAAAAACCAAAATCTTTTGAACTACTGATTTATTAACTTTAAACTTTTACAAAGCTCGTAAGTAAAATTATTCTAAGTTAAAACTAATGAAGCTACGCTCGGTCGATGCAAGTACCTAGCGTGGAATGACGTGAACGCGGTCGCGGCAGGGCACGCTGAGGGAAAGACGTCATCGCTGAGTCGGCAGAGTATGTACTGCCCGAATGACAATTAGTGGTATACTGCCCGAACCACAAGTACTGCAGTCCACGGCTGCAGATTAGGTGCATAGTTTCTATGTAACACGCACCAGTTGTTTTCTTTATTTATTTATTTACTTTATTGGAAAACGAACGGCTTAAATTAACATAATCAATCTACGTGATAACAACAGAAAGCCAATTAAAGATTTTCACGTGTAGTGACAGTTTAACTAACAGTTGTGATCTTATATAAACAACAGCTCGAACGACAATGACATGGAATAAAATTAATCTGCAACAAACTATGTACGTAGATACAATTAATGTAAACCGAAGTACCCACGTCACTGTTGAACTTACTTCTGGTCAGTCGCTGTCTGGATGAACGTACGCTCGTACAGAATAGATCTACATAATATGTCTACCTCTACATTGGGGAGCCTGATAAATTTATTGAATTAAAAATTAATTTTGTCTGTAGTTTGTACCAGTAATAGGTATCGAAATGGTTAGACTTAATCGGGTGATTTATGGCGGTGTAGTATGTAACGTAAGTAACTATGTCATAAGCTAGATAAGATATATTCATTAGTAATAAATCAATTGTAGTCAGATGCAGTCGTTTTAATTACAAATCCATAAGCCATACTTCCCCTCATGGCGACCCTGCCATAAAAGGCGCGCGCGACGATCGGGTCTCCGCGCGGCGAGTGCGAGCGCGATGATTTTGGATAATATTAATATCAGGAACGTTTCAAAAATAAAACCTTAACGCGCGAAAGTTAATAAAATAAAACAAAATGTGTTGGTCTAACGTTGAGAAGGAGACAGTATTTCTCAATCAAAATGCAGCTGGATCTAATAACGGACATTTAGAAGACATTAAAAACCACTTGTCTATGATGACCATAATGATGGCCGCCGTGTGCTCGTTTCTTCTGGTCGCTGCCGTGTACATCCTTTACAAACAATACAAAAAGTGCCACCAGCGTTGGACCCAGCAGGAGTTTCAAAGAACAAACAGGGACTCCGTCTCGCACCGTCGTCGACAGCAACAGCAGATATATCCAGAAATTAAAATAGAAGAAAGTAAAATGTAATACAAATGAAAAGTGATCAAAAGTGCAGTGTGCACATGCAGTGAGAGTGCTACTCGTATTATTTAATTTTTTTTACGACAAGAGGTAATAAGTGCGTTTAACATAAATAAGAAAAAAGTGCGGATAAGTGAACTTTAATGCGAAAACCGGAAATCCATAATTATGACATTTTACAATAATAACGAGAAAATTAAATCATTATTTTACGAACAGTAAGAATAAGTACTTTAAAAACAGTGTTGTTAACCTATCTTAAAATTCCTAGCATATGAATTCGTGCTCTTATATGGAGAGTGCCGAGAGTTCCGAGAACATAGACGTGCCTACCGTAATTTACTCGAATCTAAAATGGTATGTACTAATTTTAAAACTTATTAATATTGTGTATTAAACTAAATGGAAAAAGAATTATTAGATTGTCTTTATAAACTAGTAGAAATAAAGAAATATTTAGTTAAGAAAGGAAAACAGGAAAGGAAAAGATATAAAGGTAATGTGATTAAAAATAAATTGGAAGGTACAGAAAGTTTTTATGAGAAATGTAAAACATTGATTGAATTATTGAATAAAAGGGGAGTAAGTGAAAGTTCTGTTGAAACGTTTGAAAAGTGTTTAAAATTGATTGACGAAAATTACTTTAAAATAAAAGGACTTTGTAAAGGAACTACAGATAGTAGTTCTGAATGTAGCGATAGTGATTGTGAATTTAGTGAAGCTAGTGCATTTACTAATTCAACCATGGAGTTCGATCTAAAAACGGCGTGTAGCTTGATCTCTGTAATTAACACTAATGGAAGTAACAACAAAGGGTATCATTGACTCTGTGGAAATGTATTCAGAAATGCTATCAGAGGTAGGAAAACAGTTACTAATAAAATTCGTAGTGAAAAGTAGATTGTCAGAGAATGCAAAATTGCGAGTGTCTAGGGAATATTCAGCCATAAGCGATCTTATTACAGACTTGCGGAAAAACTTATTGCCTAAACAGTCATTTGCGGCTATACAATCTAGATTATTAACAACGGGGCATGAATGTTTATTTTACTGAGTAGCTCAGGTCAATCTATTATTATATTTAAAGATATTTTGAGGAGGAAAGATAGATCAGCAATTTCACACCTTTTTGAAAGAGGAAGAAAGTGAAACTTTTTACATAGTGCATCATAAGTTCATAACCGAAGGACTTATAAGGAATTTTTAGCCGAAAGCAGAGATATTTCATAAATTTAATTTGACTGAATTTCTGAAAAACTGAATCTCTTATCACTAAATACTTCTGTACCTTCTCCGTATCTGTCTTCTGTACCCACCTGCGTGTGCGTGCGGCTGGCGGGGGTCCCGCGGGCGCGGGCGCGGGGGCGCGGCGTGCCCGAACGTGCGCAGGTGCAGTGCGCAGCCCGCCCCCGCGCACTGCGCCCCCTCCCCGCACGCGCCCGCGGACATGCTGAATGTCGCGTAAGGACTGATCTCCTCCAGCGAGCCTGCAACACGCGAACGAAGCGACCAGTCGGGTGCGAGCCGGCGCCGCGCGCTTTCCGACGACGTACCAGGGCCGGGCGACGGCGGTGCCTTGCCGTTCCTCTTGGCGGGCTCTGTGGAGTAGAGCTGCACATGTGGCGGCGGCACGAGCCTGCTCCGCACCCCTCGCCGACGCACCACGGCCGCACCTGTAACCGCAAATATTACCAAATACCTACATGCAACCGGCATTATAGAAACGGTCATCAACAGCAAGGCTGACCGATAATACTCACCAGTGAGAGCGGCGAGCAGCGCGGCAACGGAGCCGCCGAGAAGCGCCGGCGCCGCACCCGCGTGCCAGTCCACCGCATCCGCCGCGCCCCCGGTGGGACTCCCCTCACCGGCGCGTGCCTCCAGTGGCACCTGTGCCGGCTCCCCGATCCTTTCTGCTTGCGACAGCGTGAATTAAACTCTTAACTTAAAGAGCTTTGTCTCCTGTAGACCTTACAAGACATTTGGACACGGAATTTTTTTAATCACTCTGGTCGTGGTGCTGCAGCGGTGCGAAGGTACCGTGAAGGGAGGGGAGCGGAATCCGGGAGGGTGCGGAACACTCACCTCCGCTGGCAGCGCGCGTGGCGGCGTGGTACAGCACCACGGTGTCGCCGGCCGACGAGCGCGCCACCACGCGCACCTCGTACCAGGTGGCGGGCGTGAGGCTCGCCGCCAGCGCGCTCTCGTCGTCGTGCTGCAGCGGCGCGAAGGGCGCGGGCGGGCGGCGCAGTGCCACGCTGTAGGTGGGCGTGGGGCAGCGTACGTGCCACGCCAGCAGGTTCAGCCGGAGCGCCGTGCTGTTTGCCCACACGAACTCCGAGCCCAGCGCCGCAACCGCCCCTGGACAAGCGCTCGAATATTTATAAAACGGAGACGGTTTATAAAACGCAGCATCTGAACGATAACGAAGTCTATGATATCTCACTGTCGCCTTTGGTGGTTGCGCGAAGCGGCACCGAGAGCGGCGAGGCGCCGAGAGCGTTGTGCGCCTGTAGCGTGACGCGGTACTGCGCGCCGCACGCTAGCCCGCGCAGCACCAACGCGCGCTCCCCCCGCGGCAGCGCGCGCCGCCCCGCCTCCGCGGCGCCCTCCCAGCGCGCCCACACCACCGAGTACCCTGCGCACGGAGCGACCATCGCGTAGAGCAACATGCAGAGGAGATGGAGCTGCGCGCTCATATCGAACGAGTCGAAACCGTCCGTCACCTAGAACCGGCGCGCCGTTGTCTTGCGGAGCATCCCAGGCGATGTGGAGCGCATGCGACTCGGTGCGCTCCAAGCGCGGCGCCGGCGCGGCGGGCGCGGCGAGCACGCGCAGGCGGTGCGTCACCGAGTCCGCGCCGCCCGCGTTCCGCACCCAGCACGTGTAGTTGCCCGCGAGAGACTCCGTCACCTCTGCGGACAGAGCGGCGCACGAGCATAAGCGTAAGCAGAGCTTGGCCAGGAGCGGGGGCCTTGTGCGCACTCACCGTGCAGGAGCAGCTCGCCGGCGTCAGACAGCGAGTGCGCGGGCGGCGGGGGCGGTGTCCAGCGCCGGCGCAGCGGGCCCACGCCCACCGCCACGCACGGCAGCACCGCCGCCACACCGCGCGCCGCCACCACCTCGCGGCCAAACGACGAGATGCGCACGGACGCTGCGCAGGAGAGAAAGACTCAGACTCGAGGATCATAAGCAAAAACCTCAGGTTGCCCCGGGAGTCTCACCTATCTCGGCGGGCGCAGCGCTGACGCGGCGCGAGGGCGGCGCGGCGCCAGGGCCCGCGTGCGCAACCACCCACACGGCGTGCACGGCGGCGCGCAGGGGCCGCACCTCACGCGCCAGCTCCGCGCCGCCCGCCTCCACGCGCTGCGCCCACTCGCCGCCCGCCCTGCGGACACACGGACCTGAGTCTCAAGGCTCGCACGGACGGAGGGTGTGCTGTGCAGTGCGGCTCGCGACACGTACTTGCCGAGCTCGCGCGCGTGCAGCGTGTAGTGCGTGAGAGCGGCGGCGCGCGCGGGCGCCAGCCACGTGACGAGCAGTGCGTCCGCGCCGGCCGCCAGCGCACGCAGTGACGTCACGGGCCCCGGCACTGCTAATTTAAAATAGCGACAAAAGATCTATTAAGTGCCAAACAACTTAATTCAAGATTGCTGCAGGAGAGGGAAGAGAGTGAAGTCGAAATTCAAAATGTGATATCAAAAAAACACGCGCTTGAAATGTGAAATGATAAACCTAGATACACAAATTAAGGACCTAACCATAGAAAGAGACATATTAAGTGAAATGAAAGGCAACGACATACAATATATTATACATATAATAGAAAGTTCACAGCAAAAAATTTACGAACTTAAAAAACTAGTGGAACAACTGAGACAGGAACTCGACGAAAAAGACAAAATTATAGAACTAAAAGACCATCACAATACTTTGGATCAACTAGAAACAATAACAGGAAAAAATAAATTGAAAAAAGGCGAACCACAGCTTTGGTTAGACACTGGAAATAAAATAAAAAAATTCTTAAAAATAAAGACAATATTAAGACAACTATATATAAAGAGAGACATACAACATAAGACATGCTAAACCACTAGTAGTGAAATACTAAAACTAAAAAAAGAAGTAGTTGAATATGGATATAAATTAAAAGATTACGAAGAGGAACATGAATATAATCTAGGAAAAATAACAGAACTCGAAATATAAACTACAGGAACGATTTGGCAAAGAAAGAGACAAGAGAACATATATCAATAAACAGTGAACTATTAGGCATGACAACCACAGTTGCACTAAATTCTGCAACGAAAAATGAACTTCAGTCTTTTGCAAAGCCTGAAGAAAAAATTGTACACGAGCTGTCTCAGGAGAATGCTCAATCACCCTTGCATGACAACAACGAAGGACTTTTGAATAAGGAATTGGAAATTAGTTTGTTCCTGGAAGAGTCAAAAATAGATGTTTATTTATTTATTTATTTGGAAAAAAAAAAGCTTATGGATAAATAATCATAAAATGTTAAACTAAAACAAATTAAGCTAAATACAGTTTCCACTAATAGTATGTATGTGTAAATAACTGAACTAAAACTAAAAGAAAAAACAAACAAAATTATACATACTAATACAACATATAAAAGACACCTACGACGAGCCTAACAGAGGTAGTACCTATTCTTAAAATATCTCATCTAAATTACAATTAAAAAAAATAAAGTTTGAATTTAAATTTAGTCCGGTTTACCTGATGCCAGTTCCAAATTATAGATTGGTAACTACAAGGAGGGGAACTAGGATATCATAAAGCATAAATAAATAAATAAAGCTGTGATGTAAATAAAAATTATTGAGGCCCTCATTCGAAGAAGGTAATATTAATTAACTTCTTGAAAGCATTACGCCTCATGATGAAAAGATCACATTCTTTTGAATAATTAGTGTTGAAAGTTTGCATAGTCCGCGGTAGATATGCATTTTTCCGGTAATTAGTGGCACAGTTCGGAATATACAACTTGAGGTGGTTTCGTCGAGAAGCTCGGCTGGACGGAACGGTTAGTCCTATTCCGGATAAGAGCGTGGGTGAGTCAATCATATTCAAAAGAATGTTGAGCAATAGTGACAGGTCAGCAGCTTCTCTTCTCAACTCTAGCGGTAGCAAGTGATGATGTTTGCAGCTATCTATGTAGTCGGGGTTAACGATCTTATGCTTGTAGTTAATAAACTTAAGAAATTTCCGCTGAGGTTTTTCAAGCAAAGAAACATATTGAGTGTACTGGGGGTTCCATACCGGCGAAGCATATTCAAGGTGACTTCGGACCAGTGAGCAATAGAGAATTTTTAGAGTTTTGAGTGAACTGAAATTCTTAGTCACCCGGAACAGAAAGCCAAGCAATCTTCATCACCCTAGAGGTGATTTTCACTATGTGCTGGTCAAAGAGTAATTTAGAGTCTAGAGTCACCCACAGTTCAGTTGACAGAAGAGCTAGTTCTGATGAGAGCTTGATTGTTGATGTTGTAGCTGTGAATCAGGGTGTTAAGAGACCTACTATAGGAGATACAGAAACACTTCTTGGCATTAAGGTCAAGTCTATTAATGGTGCAGTCAGAATGAAGGCGATATAAATCACTTTGAAGAAGTAAGGGGTCAGATGGATCACCGACTTTTTTAAAGATCTTCATATCATCGGCGAATAAAAGAAAATCAGAGTAGTTAAAACATGAGCCGATGTCGTTGACAAAGATAATGAAAAGCAGTGGACCAAGAATCGAGCCTTGGGGAACACCAGAAGGAATTGGTGACACACCAGAAGCGTAACTATTAAGGACCACGGTTTGGCAGCGACCATAGACGTAAGAGGCGAACCACCTTAGAAGATTGCCCTTTATAACAGCAGCGCATAGTTTGTTCATTAGAATGGAGTGGTCAATACGATCGAAAGCCTTGCTATAGTCAGTAAAAATTGTATCGATCTGACTCCCAGACTCCATTCGATCAGTGACAAAATCAATAAAACATAAAAGATTGGTAGTAGTCGACCTACCTCTTAGAAAATCATGTTGCTGGTTGATGAAGGATGACTTTAAGGCGGAGTAAAGCTGTTCATGGACAACTTTCTCTAGGATTTTAGCTAGTACGCATAGTTTTGAAATAGGTCTATAATTACAAACCTCACGTTTAGACCCCTTTTTGTGAATGGGTGTAACAAATGCCATCTTCCAAATCGATGGTACAGTCCCTTCATCTGCAACGCATTTGCTGACTTAAAAAAGTCAGCAAATGCGTTGCAGATGGTGGTGCCTTCATTAACATCTATATTCATGTAAGTCATAGAAGAGGGATATGAATTATGCTGCTTATTAGATTTAATGTAAGACTTATTTTCATATATCTTAATTTTCCTATGATACTTATTCTTTTAATTTAAAATGTTTAACAAAGCCGGGGAGTACCAAGGAGGATAGCGCTTGCGCCGGACGTTTTTTCGTGGAATATACTTATCACGAAGGTCTGATACCAACTTGTTAAATAATAGAACCACATCATCCACTGAACCATCCAAGAGAGCCGTCTCCCAGTTATAAACATCAAGTTCTTTACCTAAAGCTGTTTGTTTTACTGAGAGCTAGCTGAGAAAAAATTAGCTTTTATTTAATTTTGACAACTATACTATAGGCAGTTGTTAATGCCGCAAATGAGCTCAATTATAATGGTTAGTAAATCTGTTAATTACAAGAAAAGAGACGATATTGTTCAGCTTTCAATCGAACGCCATATTGAAATATCGTCTATAGAAATGAATAATTATATTTTAGTTAACGTGTATAGACCTCCATCTGGTGAATTTAGCATCCTTGAATCTGTCTTAGAGGATGTCATGAGAAGACTTGGAAACACGAGTAAAAGTCTCATTATCATGGGCGATTTTAATATAGACCTTTTAATAGAATCATCCCGAAAACATCAGATACTAAATCTTTTTCAATGTTTTAATTTAAGCAACCTATTTTTTGAACCGACACGAATAACAGACCATTCAGCAACATGCATTGATAATATATTTTGTAACTGCATTATTATAAAAAAATCTATTGTAAGCAACCTAAGCTCCGATCATTTGGGTCAGTATATCGAAGTACCAAAAACAGAGATAGATAATCACACCATTATAGTCCGCACGAGGCGTATCAATCATCATAAATTAAATAAGTTTAAAATTAATGTGCATAAAGACCTGGAATCTAAATGGAATAATGAGAAAATTGATCCTAATCTCTTATATAATATGTTTTTTGACATTTTTGTAGAAAAATTTAATTTATTTTTCCTATGACATCTAAAACAATTAAAATTAAACCGACATTTAATGATTGGGCTACTAAAGGTATCATTGTCAGCAGAAATAGAATGTATGAATTGTATAATCTTAAAACAATGTATACGGGCGAAAATTTTAGGGAACATGTTCGGCAATACAACAAAATATTCAAAATGGTGTGCAAACAGGCTAAGGCGATTAACTTGTCGAATAAAATTAAAAACTCAACTAACATTGTGAAGGCTGTCTGGTCTATAATAAACATAGAAACTGGTAAAGTTCGATCTACGGATCGTGTTATTGGATTATCGCAGGATGGAAATATAATTAAAGATAAGAGTAAAGTTGCGAATACATTTGTAAAGTTTTTCAGCAATGTACCGCATGAAATCACAGAATCTCTGAAAATTTGTCCAAATAAAGCAATGGCGTTGTTGCAGGCAAATGTGAACTCTTGTTCCGAAGTTTTTTGTATTCCACGTGGCATCAAGCTCTGACATAATCAAAACCTTTAAATCTCTAAAGTTAAAAGATTCAGAAGATATATGGGGTATTTCTGTCAGATTAGTTGGCAATGTCATAGAGATTTTAGCAAAGTACTTGTCGTTTATTTTTAACTGTTGCATAAAAGAAAATGTTTTCCCAGATCTTATGAAATTCGCGAAAGTAATCCCACTTTTTAAAAATGGAAATCACAATAGTCCAGGTAATTTTAGACCAATATCGATCTTGCCAGCACTCAATAAAATCTTTGAAAGGCTTATACTCATTCAATTCAACATCTTCAACATCTTTTTTTAATAAAAAGTAAAAGTAAAAAGTAAAAGTCATTTATTTGCAAAAACACGTGTAAAAAAAGATGACAAATAGTTTTTTTGAGTCAACATGTTTGACCAATATACAAAGGTGTGCAAAGTAATTGGAGAGTATGGCATGCAGGTCTAAATTTAATTGTACATTACAATAACAGATTTATAAGATTATTAATTTATCATAGCATAAAATTAGATTACATCATTTAGGAATTCGTCAATATTATAGTAGCATTTATCAAATAAAAGTTTTTTAAATTTACTCTTAAATAGGTTTACATTTAAGTCTTTGTAGCTCTTAGGTATTTTATTATAGATTACAGGTGCCATGCACACTACACTCTTTCTCAACATAGTAGTTTTTGATTCGTGTCTGGCTAATCTATTGTTGTCCCTTCTATTCCTAATTACAATGTCACAAATTCGGGGAAACAGATTGGGATTGTTCCTAAAAAATAGCGCAATTTCCAGAATGTACAAGCTTGTGAGTGTTAGTATCTTATGTTTTTTAAACAGAGGCTTACAACTGTCTGTGGGTTGGATTTTAAACATAGCTCTTATGCAGCGCTTTTGCATTTTGAAAATTATTTCTTTATCAGTGGAATTACCGTAGAAGATAATTCCGTATCTGATCACTGATTCTACTGTATCATAATAAGCTGTTAACATAGTATTTTGACTAACAGTTGGGGCGAGCTTGTATAGCGCATAAGCTAAGCTGCTAACCCTTTTGCTCAGAATCTCTATATGTTTTTTCCAGTTAAGCCTTTCGTCAATTTGTAAACCTAGGAATCGTGTAGAGTCAATTGCTTGAATAGTATTACTTTGAAATGTCAATTTAATGTTTAGGGGATTATGCAGTCTTTGGTTGAAATGTATTATAGTAGTTTTTTCAAAATTCATTTTTAAATTATTGTTATTAAGCCAGCAAAAAATTGAGTTTAATGTTTCATTTTGTCCGATTCATAGGTTTCCTTGTCTTTACATTTAATAGTCACTGTACTGTCATCTGCAAATAAAGTTATTGGTTGATTTAAAGTACAAGGTAAGTCGTTTATATACAATATAAACAGGAGTGGTCCTAGCACACTGCCTTGGGGGACACCGTATGTAGTGCTTCTTACTTTTGATTTATATGTGACTTCATGTTTAGTTTTAAGGTTTAGTCTCGTAATTTCAGTTATTTGTTCGTCCCGTTAAATAAGATTCAATTAATTTTGATATATTGCCACGAATCCCATACGCCTCAAGTTTGTTGATTAAGATTTTATGATTTACGTAGTCGAATGCCTGGGTCATGTCACAAAAAATAGAACAAATTGGTATTTTTTTATCAACATGGCATATAACATTTTTCAAGAAATCATATATGGCCATATTGATGGTTCTTTTTTGTCGAAAGCCTTTTTGTTCATTGCGCAGGATATTATTTTTCTCTATATAGTCATATATTTCCCCGTAATAGTATTTTTCATATATCTTTGAGAAAATTGATATGAGTGCTATAGGTCTATAGAATTCAATGCGTTCCTTGTTTTGTTTCTTAAAAATTGGTTTAACTATAGTAATCTTTAGAGCTTCGGGAAATTCCCCGGTAACTATAGTTAGATTTATTAAATAACTTAAATGTGAACAAATGTATTCACTAACAGCTTTTATTATTTCAGTGTTAACTTCGTCATGACCCGTGCTCTTAGTATTTTTTAAATTTTTAATTATTTTGCTGACGTGTTGAGGTAGACATGGTGCCATGAACATTGATTTTTCACGTTGGCATATATTAGCTGTTACCGTTTTCCCAGCTCCTTGTACTGGTACAACCTTGTCAACGAAATAGTCATTAAACAAATTGGCAATGTCATTTGGGTTAGTAATATAGTCATCATTGTGTTTTATTTTAAGTATATTATCTCTCGGCACATTAAGTTTAGCTTTATTTATCACCTCCCATGTAGTTTTGGTTTTGTTTGTGGACGTTTTTATTTTATGGTTGTTTTGTGCTTTTTTAGTTAAAAGTATTATTTTCCTGAAACGCTTTGTATATGTTATATTTTTTTTTTTTGTTTTCTATGTCTGGTTTTAATCGCAGGGTTCGGAGTAGATGTCTTTTTCGTTTACTACAAATCTTAATTCCTCGGGAAATCCATTTCTGTCTAGAAAAAATGTGTATAGTAGTAATAATTTTCGGAAAACAGAGGTCGTAGAACATTTTAAAATGTTGTATAAAGTAACAGTACGCCGCATTATCTTCAATTGTGTACATGTCAGAGAAGGTATAATGCACATTATAAACTTTCTTATATTTTCAGAACTATAGTCGTGTATTAATTTCCGCCAATATTTAAACTTTAAAACTTTCTTAACAGGCAGTTTGATAATTTGTGCTGTGTGGTCGGACAAACCAAAGTCGATCACTTGTGTTTTACAGGTTTTGTTGTAGTTATGTGCATAGTTGTCTAAACAGGTTTGGCTGATCAAGCGTGTTGGTTGTCTTATTGCTAATTTTAGGTTATAATTAAGTAGTAGGCATTCAAAATCTAGTGTTAAATTATTAGTTTTTAGGATGTCTATATTAAAATCGCCTGTCAATACAATATTATTAGAGCTCATTTTCATAATGCATGCCAACGTTTTATCTAGTTTATTAAGAAATGTATTCAAATTATTTGTCTTAGGAACTCGATATATACAAACAATAATAATTTTATAGTCAACTAATCCAATGGCACAGCATTCAAAAACATTTGCTAGTGATAACATTCTGATTTCTTGTACTTCTCTCCAATTATAATTTCTTTTAATTAGTATGCATGCTCCGCCTCTTTTGCTGTCGCTTCTACTGTAGCATGCTGCTAGAATATAATTTTCAAGGTTCAGGTGCTGTTCATATCCAGTTTGCATAAAATGTTCAGTTATGCATACTACGTCAATAATAATGTTTTTATCTTTAGGTTTATCATAAGAGCGTCAGCTTTGTTGAGTAGTCCAGCAATATTTTGATGGAGTACATTAACATATTTAGTCTCGAAAAAACATTGATTCTTCTTCTTTTGCGTCCAGGTCTTCTAGATGTGTTGTGTCGTTGTTGTTATTGTAGTACTCTCGAATTTCATCAGTATAGTGTCTAAGGTTTGTAAAAATGAGTTTCATACCCTTTCTATTTACTTTTCCTGTATTTCTATCAAACATCGTGTAGTTATAGGTAAGCTCTTTGTTTGAATCTAGTATGTAAGCGTGTTCATGGGTGGTGATGTCTAAGTAGAGTAAGTTATTGAAATTTTCCACTCTCCAATTAAACATATCTGTAGTAGAACCGATTTTATAAGTTGGAAGACAAATAACAATGTTTGTGTTCTTTACTTTCAGTAGTATGTCTCTCATCTCTATAATTGATTTGATATAATTATGGGTACTTTTAAATTCCTCCTCACCTATTAAAAGTATGCAGAAGTCATCCGAGGTGAAATCTTTCACTTTCTTTTCGATGTCCTTCATCAGTTCATTTGTATTTGTGTTTGTCTTTAGGTAGTGGCATAGCTCTGTTTGTCCGTCGAAGCATTCTTCTGCCATTGACAGAATGTTATTATGTTTGTTCGTGCTTAGTATACAGATTTTATTATGTCTTTTTGGTTCTTTAGCAGTGTTTTTGTTATTCGTTCGTTGTTCTTTGTGTGTGTTTGTGTCTGTGTTCTCTAAGTTTAGGCTCGAAGTATTTTTTGAAGGTTTAGTGGTAATTTTTGGCGATTTTTTTACGGTGTTTTTTGTATCTGTCCTCTTTTTAGGTGAAGGTTTACCTTTCGTTCCACTTGTATTTTTTAACAGTTCATTTGACTTCTTGAGTTTGTGGCGAGGCCACAACCTTCCTTATATTCCTTGTATAAACTAACACACAGTATTATAGCCCGTACCTACATTACTACGTAAATATTATAAACATATATATATAAATATATATTACAAAACAAACTACAAACTAACATAAACATGCACATCACAAAATACTTACCTTGCACACTTACCTGAAGAATCTTCGGTTGGTCGTCGCCGCCATCCCGGTGTCGTGTCGGATCGAGTCAAGAGGACCCTGACTCGAGAGAACAAAAGAAACGCCTGCGCAAGCTACCTACGCGCGGCCTGCGAGCATCAGCGCAGCGGTCGCCGCGTGACCCGCCTCAGTGAGACTCAGACCACTGCATCAAACGCACGCTCGCTTCACCTCTGCTTTTGACTATCGCTCGCGCGCTCATCTATAACTTTACCTACCGCTATGTATATGTGCTCCTAGTAAACTATATAATTGTTGTGTATGACGGTGTGTATAATAAACTGTGCCTAGAAAGTGCTTGTGCCTATCATTGAAGAAGATCCCAAGAAAGATAGCCAGGTAGGCAGGATTCACCTCTTCATACACCCATCATACCTACAAGTTCATCGATCTTGCCCTTATATTTATTGTTTTGCAAAGACAAGAGTTCTATTTCTTCAAGTGCGCTTTTTAGTTTAGCCTCCAGTCCGTCTATTCTCTGTCTAAGGCTTCGAATGTCTTCGCTGTCCTCGTCTATACTGCTGACTGTGATATTATGTGCTACCTGAGTAATTTCGTTATCTTCGTCATCGTTCTGAATTTCCGATGGTGTCCGGTTTCGCCGAAATGTTATATTTTCAAGAAAATTCATTCTTATTTCTTATTTGATTCTTATTGAAGTTGTGATTAGTCCAAAATAAAAATAAAAATAAAAAAATAATTTCCAGTTCAAAAAGAAGTCTGCTAGGTTTCGAACCATCGGATTCAGCTTCTCAGTCGGGTGTCTTAACCGCTCAGCCGCCGCTCAGATAACTTTACAGTCGAAATTAGTGTACTGGTTCAGCTGTTAAGCGGTTAGGTGGTAGTCAGGTAATTATTGAGTTTAAACGCAGAGTCCAAAGTCTAGTTGTTGAAAATAATTGACGGTAGTAGCATCAACGGTGTATATTGAAGCTAACTGTTGTTTTGCCAAATATTACGTTTTATCTTCACTGTTTTTCACTGGTTTTTTATTGTAGTTTGTTATTAGCGATAAATACTACTAATAAGTGATAGTTTTCTGTGATTTATTTTGTGTTTTTGGACTTGTTTGGGATTTCATCGATGTTCACAAGGTCAGTTTTGTTTACTTGTATCACTTTGTAATTACGCGTTATATCACTACACAAACACTTGTGCCGGTAAATTATATAGGTACTTATATTTTAAACACTTTTTGTTTGTTATTGTACGCTTTATATATTTTTTTATTAATTTAAACTGCAGAGCCAATGTTAACATAGACAGCAGCGCCATCTCTCTCAATAGAAATGGACTCTTCTTCAAAAAACAATATGGTTTCTCAAAGGGCTGCTCCACTATAGACGCTATAGTTGATTTCGTGGAAACAATTTATAGTACCTTCTAAAATTCTTCTGACGTTTTGGGAGTTTTTTGTGATTTATCAAAGGCTTTTGACTGCGTGAATTACGAAATACTTCTAAACAAGCTTAGTCATTATGGTGTGAGAGATGGAGCACTCGAGCTAATTAGATCCTACATTTCAAAAAGACAGCAATCTGTAGACGTAAATGGTGTATTGTCGACTGCCGTGGATTTCACTATAGGTGTGCCACAAGGCTCGATTCTGGGCCCATTTCTCTTTTTAGTATATATTAATGACCTTCCTTTCCTAGCTCATAAATTTGATGACATTATTTTATTCGCTGATGACACTTCGTTGCAATTTAAAATTAATCCATCCAATCCTGACATCTCAATCATTAATGAATCCTTATCTACTATTCAAAATTGGTTCAACACAAATAATCTTATTCTTAATTCTATTAAAACAAAATGTATTAAATTATCCCTGACTAATAACATTAATGTTTCAATACCTGTAAAAATTAATGAATATAAAATTGACTTAATTAAAAACACAACATTTTTAGGAATAAAAATTGATTCAAAATTGCAATGGGGTGAACATATAAGCGAATTAGCTGGCAAACTAAGCTCTGCAGCATTCGCTGTTCGTAAAATTAGAGAATTAACTAACATAAAAACAGCTAGAATGGTTTATTATAGTTATTTTCACTCACGTATGTCATATGGGTTGCTTTTATGGGGGAATGCTGCGGATGCATAAAGAATCTTCATTCTACAAAAAAGAGCAGTCAGAGCTATTTATAGACTTGGACCTAGAGAGAGCCTGCGAAACGTATTTGGTAAAGTTAATATTATGACTATGCCATCACTATTCATATAACTTAACCTATTATATTTGAGGAAACATAGAAAACGTTATTCCATTAATTGTGATATTCATAATTATGAGACGCGAGGAAAGCTTAAGTTAGTGTTAGCTCAGACGAGACTAGCGAAAGTTAGCAAATCTTTTGTCGTAAATAGTGCTAGATTTTATAATGTATTGCCAGCCAATATTACCAATCTTGGCGAAAAGACCTTTAGGACAACCGTCAAAAAACACCTAACCGAGAGAGCCTACTATGGCATAAAGGATTATCTCTCTGATCATAATTTTTGGAACGACATTCCATGAGTCAGCAATATTTGTTAAATTATTCTTTTATTTTCTCTCTTGATACTATGTACCTACCTCCTATACCTAATATTTTAATTTATTTGTAAGACTTTCTTAAGTGCAATGCAATGTGCCTGTGAGAAATAAATGGATGAAACTGAAACTGAAACTGCGCGCACAAATACAGATTACAACATAGGATGGAGACTACCGACCAGCTGATTTATTACAACATAGGATGGAGACTACCGACCAGCTGATTTATTGCAAGAGTTTTGCAATTTGTGAGGAAGATATCTGTACAGTAGGTACTTGGGTCGGTAGCAGGTGTGAAAGGTGCAGGTAGTGGACACCTGAGCGGAACGACTGGAGTGGGAACAAGTTGAAGTTGAGGACGAAGGGGGACGGTAGTTAGAATTAAATAAATCAGCAAAGGCATTGCAGATGGTAGTGCCTTCGTTTATGTCTCTGTTCATAATACTTACCTAGGTCATGCAAGAGCGACACGAATGTCGCTTGTTTGATTTACTCCTAATTCTTATTTATCTTTTGTTGTATTTTAAGTTTTATTACTATAATTTTATTGCTCTATTAAGTACGCAATATTATCGACGACATAAATTTTAGTGTTCACACTTAGGTAGTTTGTTATGATTGTATTAGTGAATGCCTATTATTAGCTCTCTGTGTCTACTTTAATTTCTATTGTAATTAGTTAATGAATCGTCATCGCAGTATTTACATATTCTAAATTCAAATTCTGGCGCCACTCACTCGTATTTGGCTCGATTCAAGCAGCTTTTTATTTCGTTATTATTCTTTTTTGAATTGGCACCAATGGGCGGCCTCAGGCCATACGATTGACCAATCATAAGGCTCTAAGGCATCATAGAGGGAGCCACATCCTAAACAACCTCGGTTTGAATCTCGAGACAAACAGACAGCAGAACAGAAGGACAGACGAAACCGCGCCACTCCCGGCCTACGAGACACTTGCAACTCGCGAAGACATCAAAATAACTTTTCCTTATTGAAATTAATGTAATGATAGATCTATCAATTTTCGTGTTTGTTTATAAACTATCAAGCCTTGTGAAAGACGATTTTAACTGTGAATTTTGCTGTGCTGACCAATATCATCGGTGTCCCCGTGATGGAAGCCATTCGTCAAGACTTAATACAGCAATAAAATAATATAAAACTTAAAAATGAAACAAAAGGTAAACAGGAATTAAGAGTATAACTACATCATGTGCAAAATAAGTTGAAAGTCATGCATCGCCTTGCCCTGTGAATGCTGTTATTAAAAGGGTCAATGTTCAACATCCTGCTGAAAAAACGCCAAAACGCGCAAACGAAGTGGCAATATTAATGCACACCGTGTAAACAAATCAACTGTCTACATGGTTCATGAGATACACAGCCTTGACAAACGTTCAAAAATAAGGCTAAAGAGGAAAACTGGCACCTAATTTTTAAAAGTCCAGAATTCCCACTCGACGTTTTGTTCATGATGATGATGATGATGATGATGTTTTTTCTTATTAAATTTTCCTCCTTTTGAGAATTTGTTAAATTGGGAAAACTGGAAATCATCTTCAAAAATTCCAGAGGGGATTTCACAGGGGAAAACTGGAATATCCCAAAAATTATAACCAAAAAAATTTTATACAGTCCGCTGTCAGACAGACAGACAACAAAGGCTTAGTAAATTATTTATTTATTTGGGAAACCAAAAGCTTATGTTTAGGTAACAATAGAATCTTAAACTAGAGCAAATGAAGCTAAAGACAGTTTCCACTCATAGTATGTATAAATAACTGAACTAGTAATAATAGAAAAACAAACAAAATTATAAATACAAATACAATGTATAAAAAATACCTACAGCGTGCCTCAACAGAGGTAGTAACTATTCATAAAATATCTAATCTAAATTACAATAAAAATAAAACGTTTAAGTCTGGTTTGCCTGATGTCAGTTCCAAATGATACAGATTGGTAACTACAAGGAGGGGAACTAGGATGGATATTGGTTATCAATTATCATACATAAAGTTGTTGTATAAAAATAAAATAATATTTTTATACAACAACTTTATGTATGATATATATCATAAATAATATTTGTGGCCCTCATTCAAAGAAGTTAATATTAATTAACTTCTTAAAAGCATTGCGCCTTGTGTTGAAGAGATCAGTTTCTTTGTATCTAAATAAACAATGTTGAAAGTTTGCATCGACCGCGGTAGATATGTATTTTTCCGGTAATTAGTGGCACAGTTCGGAATATACAACTTGAGGTGGTTTCGTCGAGAAGCTCGGCGGGACGGAACGGTTAGTCCTATTCCGGATAAGAGCGTGGGTGAGTCAATCATATTCAAAAGAATGTTGAGCAATAGTGACAGGTCAGCAGCTTCTCTTCTCAACTCTAGCGGTAGCAAGTGATTGTGCTTGCAGCTATCTATGTAATGGTCTTCAGGAACCCTAAAAACTAAGCAAAATTCCAAATTCAAAATTCAAAATTCAAAGTGCTTTATTTCCTTTAGACCTTACAGGACCTTACGTCACAAAATTCAAATTACATAAGTAAAACTAGAAAATATAGTGATCACTTTGATTTTTGCTCACTTCAATATTTTTAAGGTAAAGTAAAGAAGCGAACAAGAAACCTTTACCTTGTTAGATTGTTAGTTTTCGAGTTGGAACAAAACTTGTCTCAAGCTTTTTTATCCTCTAGATAATCTGATATCTTGTAGTAAACCTTTCTACAAAGGTTTTGTTTGACAATTTGTTTGAATTTATTTATTGATAATTTTTTCAACTCGTTTGGTATTTTGTTGAAGAAGCGTATACATTGCCTTTTATAAGATATATTAATCTTGTGTAGCCTAGTTGTGGGCACAGCGAGTTTATTCTTATTTCTATTATTTAAATTATGTATGTCGCTATTTTTAGGGAACCGATTGATATTCTTATGAGTGTACCACAAGTTTTCATAAATATTTGTTTATTTCTTTGAATTTTTCACGTAGGCTTTCTCTGGGACCCATATTATAGATTGCACGAACAGTCGAAAAGCCCTCTTCTGCAGCACAAATACGGTGTTAATATCTGTAGAGTTCCCCCACAGCAGTATGCCATAAGACATAACACTATGGAAGTAGCTGAAATAAACTAGTCTAGAAGCATCAACGTCTGTAAGATGACGGATTTTTTTGACTGCATACGCTGCAGAACTAAGTCTCGTCGATAGCTTTTTCTATGTGTGGGCCACACGTACCGTCGTCCCCGGTGACGCAGTAGACGGGCGCGGAGGGTGCGGAGGGTGCGGGTGGCGTAGCCGTGGCGCGAGCGCGCACCCACACCGAGTAGTTGGTGGCTGGCTGCAGGCCGCGCAGTGTCAACGAACCCACGCCACCGCCTGCCGCGCTCTGCGCCGCCGCCTCGCTCCACGCTGCTGTACAAGCGGGCGGGGTTAGAGGGGAGGGCGGCAGAGTGCGGGTGGGGGAGGGTGGGACACTCACGTGCCGCCGGTAGCACCGGGAAGTAGTGCACGTCGTAGCCTCGCAGCGAGGCGGCGGCGGCGGGAGCGGGCAAACGGCGCCACTTCACGCGCAGGGAGTCCCCGGAGAGCGGCTCGCACGTCACTGCCGATACCGGCACCTCCAGACCTGCCAGAGGAGACCGCGCGTCAGTAGAGTGCGAAGCCCTGCGTGCGAGCGCTGCGCTGGCCGCCGCCGCTGCCGGTCGCCTACCTCTGTCGAGCGTGGCGGCCAGCACGGCGGGCGCTGCCGGGCCGGCGCCGGCGCGGTTGTAGGCACGCAGCGAGACGGCGTAGCGCGCGGCGGGCAGCAGCCCGCTTAGCGTGAGCTCGGAGCTGCTCCAGCCGCGCGCCGCGATCCGCCCCTCGCGCGTCCCCGCCTCCAGCTCCTGCCACCGCGCCACGTACCCGAGCAGCTCACCGTTCCAGCTGTCCTGTACGGGGGCCTACAACGAACCAAGGTTCCGTTTTAATAATTTTTTCCCACACTTTTATAAATTTATTATGAATTGCGAGGATAAAATGGAGATGAGCAAGGAGAGACGATTTCCAATGGACCAAAGAAGTCACCGAATTGTGGCCCAGACACACAGCTTGTAAAACTTAAATGAGTAGAAACACTGGTGGTATTACTAAATCCTAGAGCTTTCACATGCCGCGTGGTGTCGGCTTAGAATTTGCACCACCCCAACTCTTCCTGCGGGTGTCGTAAGAGGCGACTAAGGGATATCCACCGGGGGTGGGCAGCAGCGCCCCTGCAGAACAATTCTACCACCGAACTGCGATCTCCAAACCGCATGCCCGGCGTGGGGATTATGGGAATTACCCCTCGTGAGATAAACGGCAACAAGGCGCTTATCCGGAGGAGGCCTAATCCAGTCGTGGACCAATATAGACTGTGTAGGAGGAGGAGGAGGAGGAGGAGGAGAGTATTCACATAAAGAACTTAAATATTAAGCATAATTAAGTAAAATTTATAAAACCTCATAATAAGGTTGGTACAAATAATGATATGAATGATTAAACTCAGTTTTTTCTTCTGTCTGGCGGGTTTGGCCATGCAGGGGAAGTCCTTCTGGAAGACTTGACAGTTCTAATCAACCTGATGTTGTCAGGCCGAGTCAACAGCGAGATCACAGAACTCCTAACCGGTGCGAACCTTTGCGCCCTAAAAAAGAAGGATGGCGGTATAAGACCCATAGCCGTGGGCACCATACCGCCGCCTTGTGGCTAAAGTCTGCTGTCGGAGAGAAGCCGACTATTTAGGCGACTATTTTCGACCCATTCAGCTAGGCTTTGGTTCGCGAGGCGGATGTGAGGCCGCAGTACATTCCCTTAGTACATTTTTAGACCAAAATTATGGGGAGGTAATTCTGAAGGTAGACGTTAAAAACGCCTTCAATTCCGTAGACAGGGGCGCCTTGCTAAAAGAAAATAATCACAAAATTCCAGAAATTTACTCTTTTCTCTGGCAATGTTACGGTTCGCCGTCAAAATTAATTTACAAGAACAAAGTAATTTTGTCCGCTGTTGGATGTCAGCAGGGCGACCCTCTTGGTCCGGCCATATTTAGCCTTGCCATCCAACCGATAATTCAACGTCTCCAATCCAAGTTCAATTTTTGGTATTTGGATGACGGAACATTAGGTGGAGAGGTAAACACAGTTTTTGATGAACTAAAAATTTCAAAATTTCAAAAACAGATGAATTTCGAAAAATACGTTTGGAATAAAATTTTTCAATGAGCGAGCTTTTTATTTCTGACTCTTGTGTCAGAAAAAAACAATATCATTGGAAAATTCAATTGTGTGGCCCCCAACATAACAGTTGTAGATAAATGTCCACTTCGCCACCTTGGTTCACCAATTCTTCATGAGTCTTTTCAGTCCTTTGTATATGACAAAATTCAAAATTTCAACGAATTTATTACCGTTCAGCTCTATCTAGAGAAGTCATGGTGGGCGGTTACTAGCGGCTGTATCATTGTAAAAGGACAAATTTTGTCAGTTTGTCCTTGGTTGGTGGTATGTTGAACGGTGAAATGTAACGCAAATTTATAACTAGATGTCGCTTGTAAAAGTAGACGAACTCTAGATCGCGCTGACGAGAGCGCCGGATTCTGATAGACGTCCGAAGCCTACTGTTGTATTTTTTATAATCTTCAACTAAGAACCTTCGGAATATAATGTCTATAAATGTGATTGAGCCGTCGTTTTATTTTTGGAAGAACAAGCTACGTAGGGAATCCAACGGGACCACCAGGAAGATGGCACTGAACAAGTAGTGTGGAGGAGCAAAATATGATTAAATTGGCATTAGTCTGGCTGGAGTTCGAGCACACACTCGCCCACTAAGATAAAATTTTCACTCACCGACCAGGAGACATGAAGTTCGTCGGATCCGGTCGGAGTAACCCTTACGTTCTGAGGAGGAGCCGACGGAGCTGCGGAAAAAATTGTCAGTTAATAAAAACTACGGGTATCTTAGTCAAGATGCCCACGCACGGATGGACGTGGTACGAGCCAGGCGTTGAGCCTGACCTTCGTCCAGCGTCGTGAACAGCACGGGCTCAGAGTGCGGCGAGCGGCCCGCGCGGTTGGAGGCGGCCAGGCGCAGCGCGTAGGCGGCCGCGGGGCGCAGGCCCGCCAGCCGCGCCGCCAGTGCTGCACCCGGCGCCGGCGCCGGCTCCAGCGTGAGGTTGTACTCAGCGTGCGGCGGCACCGCGCCGGGCAACGCGTGCAGCGCCGTGCACAGCGCCGAGTACTGCGACAGCGCGTGCACCGAGGGCGCGCGCCACGCCACGCGCACCCAGCGCGCCCCCACGCCGCCGAGCCGCACGCCCGCTGGCGCCGGGGGAGGCTCTGGAAGTACACAGCGTCTTAACATAACCTTAAACTAAGCCGTTAGGTTCCTTATAATATAATAATAAACATAGAAAACACCAATGAAGTAGATTTCTATTATATATTTGGGAAACAAAAAGCTTATGTTTAGGTAACAATAGATTCTGAAACTAGAGCAAGCAAATGAAGCTAAAGACAGTTTCCACTCATAGTCTGTATACATAACTGAACTAGTACTAATAGATAAAACATATAAGTACTAATACAATTTAATAGAATTAGAGATACAGCGTGCCATAACAGAAGTAGTACCCATTCTTAAAATGTCGTATCTAAATTCCAATAAATATAAAAATAAAAAGTTCCAAAGCAGTATAAATTTAGTCTGGTTTGCCTGATGTCTTGGCAGTATCAAATGACGCGGATTGGTGCCTACAGGGAGGGGAACTAGGATGGATATTAGATACTTATCAATTATCATACATAAAGTTGTTATATTATATAAACAATAATATTTGTGGCCCTCATTCAAAGAAGTTAATATTAATTAACTTCTTAAAAGCATTGCGCCTTGTGTTGAAGAGATCAGTTTCTTTGTATCTAAATATAGAGGTACAATGTTGAAAGTTTGCATCGACCGCGGTAGATATGTATTTTTCCGGTTATTAGTGGGGCAGTTCGGAATATAACGAAGAGATATATTCTTTCGTCGAGAAGCTCGGCTGGACGAAACGGTTAGTCCTATTCCGGATAAGAGCGTGGGTGAGTCAATCATATTCAAAAGAATGTTGAGCAATAGTGACAGGTCAGCAGCTTCTCTTCTCAACGCTAGCGGTAGCAAGTGATGGTGCTTGCAGCTATCTATGTAGTCAGGGTTACTGATCTTATGCTTTGTAACGTAAAATGTTACATTTATTTTCCATAAGGGTTTTCAGTGGTTAGTTTTACGCCAAGGAACTCTAAAACAAGTTCTTACGCTGAACATTACCATATAAGGACATCGGCGTGCTTGCCTCGCCGCTATTGGTCCGCGAGCAAAACGCGCGATGCGTACGTGACCTAACGCAGGTCCCACAAATTCCTTTGTCTTGGTGCGCGCTTAAATAGCCGCCCACCGATGCCCCGGCGTTCATTCCTCACTCTGCACTTCAAGAAACACACGTTCTCGTACAGATATTTACCTACCTATCTAGGTAACCTAAAAGTATCGTGAAGTGGTCTTAAACCATAATTATAAATCACAATTGTATTACAAGAGTAGTAATCCCCCCCAAATTGGGTAAGTGTGCACAATATCGCTCTTAGGATGTAAATACCTACTTACCTATTGTATTTCTTATTTGTGTATTGCATCATCTAGGTTTCATTTCATGCCTGTACTTCCTCTTCGCAAAACCTAGCTTAGCTGTGCTATCGCGCTGGTTATTTACTGTAATACCTACCCAGGTACATGATTTACCTGCGGCTTGGCTTGTATAAGAATCTTACCCAAATACTACCTATCTTTTCTTGTGCTAGTATTCTGTGTACATTAATGTTTCTACCTTCAATAATACCTATGTAAACTCCGCTCTGCTTGTTCTCATGGCCACCACCACACTATACTCATGCGGCTTCCCTAGAAGTAGCTTCGTTTCGCTGTCGCCTTCAGACTCTCGCCGTGGTGGTCATGGACAAAAACACATAAAGCTCAACATATGCTATAACAAGGAAATTGATTGCAGGGTTCAAGTTTTGGATTATAAAGGCTGGCATTGCGCATCACCTCACTCGGCGGACGTGGACTTTTACTCCCCTTCACCGACTTTGAGGCGACCGGCAAAGACATCCTCCTGGAACCACACCCCTCTACCGGCGCTCACCCTGGACCCGGACCTACGGCCCTACGTTCTTCTAGAAGCCTCCGCTACAGGGAAGTGCCGTAGAAAGTGTTGAGCGAAAGTTAGGCGGGCCATAGAACCTACGACCTACCTTCATTAATAAATATTTTCATGTTAACGTTCCTACGTCTGTGTTCTTATTTCATCCAACCCACGTAGGACGCTAAATACGTTACAAACTTAAGAAATTTCCGCTGAGGTTTTTCAAGCAAAGAAACATATTTATTGTACTGAGGGTTCCACACCTGCAAGGCATATTCTAGGTGACTTCGGATTAGTGAGCAGTAGAGAATTTTTAGAGTTTTGAGTGAACAGAAATCCTTAGTCACACTGAATAGAAAGCCGAGCATCTTCATCGCCCGTGGGGTGATTTTCTCTACGTGTTGGTTTTTTATTTAGTACTTACTAATATTTGTACCGCAGCGAGAGTCAAACCCTTCTAGGTCACAGGCGGACCTCCGCCGGAACTTCTAGGTCACAGGCGGACCTCTACCGGAACATAAGGCAAATGTTATCTAATAAGTAGAGTCACCTTCGACTTGCAGGAACATGATGATTTGATGAGTTCCATAGTGGTTGTGCGCCTGGCAGCGGTACTCGCCGGCGTCGGTGCGCTCGACAGCGTGCAGGCGCAGCGTGGAGCGCAGCGCGTCGCTGCGCCGCTCCTCCGACACCGCCCACCTGGCGAGAACACGGTACAGTGAGAGGAGGATCGTGCTCACCTGTAGAAGCCGAGGTAAGGGCGGGCGCCGCTACGCGCCCAGTGCACGGCGAGCGGCGCGTCCTTGAATACAAGAAATAAACATAAACTCGCTGTGCCCACAACTAGACTACACAAAATCAATGTATCTTTTAAAGGGCAATGTATACGCTTCTACAACAAAACTCCTAGTTTTTTTTTTTTTTTTTTTTATGTCTAGTAATCACATTCTAAATTAATGTTAAATACACTAGAGTATAATTACAATCTAGCCATAGAATTGGCTAATGGGTAATTTAGTTTTGACTTATTTTTATAACAACGTATTACTAAGAACGTGTCCATTGGCACTTTTCTTATTGTCTCTATACTTAAGGTGAAGACACTTTGTTCATGTGTTCTTTAAGATAGCACTTATGCACATACACTATAATTATCACTACACTAACTCAAAAGGTTTTGTTCTTTTGAGCCTTCTCACGATGTCCGTGTTGTCGAGGAGCTGGATTGCCTCGACGTTCACATGATGATGAAGCCTCTGTTCGTGAGCCTCTGCGTATTTTTGTATGACTGTGTCGACAAATTCAATATTTAGGTCCCGATGAATATCGTCATTTCTTACGTACCAAGGAGCATTAACAATTGACCTAAGTACTTTGTTCTGGAATCTTTGTATGATTGCTACATTTGTCCTTTTTGTACAGCCCCAGAGCTGTATTCCATAGGTCCAGATTGGCATGAGGACTTGTTTATATAATAGAAGTTTATTGTGTACTGCTAAAGTAGAATTTCTTCCAATTAGCCAATACATCTTTTTGTAGCGGATCTCTAACTCCTCTTTTTTCTTTTTGACGTAAGCTTTCCAGCGTAGCTTCGCGTCTAATGTCATGCCCAAATACTTCGCTGTATTTTCGCATGGTATTATGGCCCCGTTGATGAAAACTGGATGATATTGATCTCTTTTATTTGTGAAGTTGATGTGACTCGACTTCGATTCATTTAATTTTATTCGCCAGATTTTAGTCCAGTTGTGTATTTTATTAACAGCAACTTGAACCTTTTCGGCTGCCTCTGCATGCGAATGCAAAACTCCTAGTGAGTTGCAAAAATTATCAGTAAATAAATTCAAACAAATTGTCAAAACCTTCTTGTGTAAAAAGGCCTACTATAAAATATCAGATTATCTAGAGGATAAAAAAGCTTGGGACGGGATTTGCTCCAACTCGAAAAATAACAACTAACAGGCTAAAGGTTTCTTCGTCGCTTCTTTACTTTAGTCAACATACCGAAGCGACTGAAATCAATAATATCACTTTATTTCCGTGTCAGTGTTTAATTATTAAGAATTTGACCTTTTCTAAGTGTACATTTATTGTATTTATGGAAATAAAGAGTTTTTGACTTTGACTTTGACTTTGACTGCGCGCCTCGCACCACAGCGCCGGCGCGCACAACACGTCGTCGCTCGCATGCTCACCTGTAGGAGCCGAGGTCGAGGCGGGTGCCGCGGCGCGTCCAGTGCACGGCGAGCGGCGCGTCCCCGCGCGCCTCGCACCACAGCGCCGGCGCGCACAACACGTCGTCGCTCGCATGCTCATCTGTAGGAGCCGAGGTCGAGGCGGGTGCCGCGGCGCGTCCAGTGCACGGCGAGCGGCGGGTCTCCGCGCGCCTCGCACCACAGCGCCGGCGCGCACAACACGTCGTCGCTCGCATGCTCACCTGTAGGAGCCGAGGTCGAGGCGGGTGCCGCGGCGCGTCCAGTGCACGGCGAGCGGCGCGTCCCCGCGCGCCTCGCACCACAGCGCCGGCGCGCACAACACGTCGTCGCTCGCATGCTCATCTGTAGGAGCCGAGGTCGAGGCGGGTGCCGCGGCGCGTCCAGTGCACGGCGAGCGGCGGGTCTCCGCGCGCCTCGCACCACAGCGCCGGCGCGCACAACACGTCGTCGCTCGCATGCTCACCTGTAGGAGCCGAGGTCGAGGCGGGTGCCGCGGCGCGTCCAGTGCACGGCGAGCGGCGGATCCCCGCGCGCCTCGCACCACTGCGCCGGCGCGCACAACATGTCGTCGCTCGCATGCTTACCTGTAGGAGCCGAGGTCGAGGCGGGTGCCGCGGCGCGTCCAGTGCACGGCGAGCGGCGCGTCCCCGCGCGCCTCGCACCACAGCGCCGGCGCGCACAACACGTCGTCGCTCGCATGCTCACCTGTAGGAGCCGAGGTCGAGGCGGGTGCCGCGGCGCGTCCAGTGCACGGCGAGCGGCGCGTCCCCGCGCGCCTCGCACCACAGCGCCGGCGCGCACAACACGTCGTCGCTCGTATGCTCACCTGTAGGAGCCGAGGTCGAGGCGGGTGCCGCGGCGCGTCCAGTGCACGGCGAGCGGCGCGTCCCCGCGCGCCTCGCACCACAGCGCCGGCGCGCACAACACGTCGTCGCTCGCATGCTCACCTGTAGGAGCCGAGGTCGATGCGGGTGCCGCGGCGCGTCTAGTGGACGGCGAGCGGCGCGTCCCCGCGCGCCTCGCACCACAGCGCCGGCGCGCACAACACGTCGTCGCTCGCATGCTCACCTGTAGGAGCCGAGGTCGAGGCGGGTGCCGCGGCGCGTCCAGTGCACGGCGAGCGGCGCGTCCCCGCGCGCCTCGCACCACAGCGCCGGCGCGCACAACACGTCGTCGCTCGTATGCTCACCTGTAGGAGCCGAGGTCGAGGCGAGTGCCGCGGCGCGTCCAGTGCACGGCGAGCGGCGCGTCCTCCCGGGCCTCGCACCACAGCGCCGGCGCGCACAACACGTCGTCGCTCGCATGCTCACCTGTAGGAGCCGAGGTCGAGGCGGGTGCCGCGGCGCGTCCAGTGCACGGCGAGCGGCGCGTCCCCGCGCGCCTCGCACCACAGCGCAGCCCCGCGTCCGCGCTCGCACGAAACGTTGCCCGCGCCCGCCGAGAACTGAGCCGGTTCTACGCAGGACACATTCTACTCTTAAGTGAGAGCTCATAATAATAATCAGGTCTATGTTGATACATTTTTTTGTTATTGATATTTAGGGTACCGGGTAAAAGGGAAAAAAGGAACCTTTATAGAATCAGTTTGTTGTCCGTATGTCCATCTGCCAGCCCCCTTGTTCAGGAACGCGTGGTGGTATCAAGTTGAAATTAACATCAAATACTCAATTATTATTAGTATTATATAACGGGTATCTACCGCGTTTATTTACCTATTTTTCCCGACAACAGTTTACGCACTGTCGTCATCACATACTCAAGTCTGTCACCTCTCGGAGCCGTGATATAAATAAAACTTCTAAGTCAACGCAATCAAAAGCTGCAGCCGTTTATATCTAAATATTTTGATATTTGACATGCACACAAAACCTATAGGCTACTTCCCGTTGCCCTTGAATTATGAAATTTGGCAAAGAGCAAGGTCTCATAGCCTATGCACATGTAACGGGAAAAATCTGAAAACCGTAAATTTGGTGTTGATTCACAAAAAATAAAATAAATCTAATTCTCACCATGTACCAAAACCTAAAGGGTACTTCCCGTTTACCTAGAATCATAAAATTTGCCAAGAAGGAAGGTCTGATAACACAAAGGGAAAATTCCGTAAATCGTAATATTGTAGTTTACAAACAAAAACAAATGTACGGTTCTCGCCAGGGACTACAACCTTTAGGGTACCTATTACACTTACAATTATGATATTTGGCAAGAATGAAGGCCTTATAATTACACGGAACCCTGTCGGTGCGCGAGTTGAGAACGTCAAGTGCGAGTCGGCGCTTATTTATTTATTTAATTCAGATGGCATCAGCTTAACTAATTATAATAGAAATTAAAGTAGACACAGAAAGCTAATAATAGGCATTCGCTAATAGAATCATAATAAACTTTCTAAGTATGAACACTAAAATTAATGTTGTCGACAATTGCGTACTTAATAGAGCAATAAAATTATATTATAAAACTTAAAAAAGAAACAAAAGGTAAATAAGAATTAAGAGTATAACTACATACATCATGTGCAAAAGAAGTTGCTTGTATTAAAGCAACTTCTTGCTGTTATTAAAAGGGTCAATGTTCAAAATGCTGCTGAAGTCATTGACAGTCCTACTCGCTCGCACTTTAAATGAATTTTGTCTATAATTAGTTCCAACATGTTGGACATATAATATGGGGTTGTGTCTAAGCTGCTTATGCGGTACATTGAAGTCTTATTTGCCAAGAAGTTCTGGACAATTAACATCATTGTTGATAAGGATATAAAGATAATCAGCTACGTCCCGTCTTTTTTTGAGCGGCAAGAAATGGAACCTCTTGAAGAGTTCATCACAGGTGGAAGATTTGTAAAGGATCTTTACTCTAAAAAACAAGTATCTTAAGAACCGCCTCTGAATACTATCAATACGATCGATGTACTTCAGGTAACGCGGGTTCCATATCTGAGACGCGTATTCTAGATGACTCCTTACAAACGTGCGATATAGAAGTTTAAAAGTTTTAACATTGGTAAAGCTCTTAGAGATTCGCATGACAAATCCCAGTGTTCTCGAAGCCTTACTAATTATGTTGTCAATGTAAACGTCAAAGAGTAGTTTGAGTCGTGGTAGACTGTGAGATCACGCAAACCAGCAGCTTTAGTAAGTAGCTGCCCTGCCAGTGCATAGCACGTCGGAATAGCTCGAGGTTTGCGAGTAAAAGTAGTAGCGACACATTTACTGGGATTGAATTCTGGCTTATTTAATAGTCTTCAAGACGGAAAAAATCTGACTGAAGAACTGACGTGCAACGATGTCAAGATTGGATGTTACAGTGGATAATATCTTCATGTCATCAGCAAAACGTAGCAGATTTGATGATTAGAGATCAGCATTTTTAGCATGAGCCCTCCCATGCATGCCCATGCATGAATATCCCTAATATATAATATAAAAAGAAAGGGACCCAGCAGAGACCCCTGAGGGACCCCACTAGAATCAAGAACCCAACTAGAGATATAGTTATTGAGAACGACTGCCTGAGATCAATATACGTTACAAACCATCTTAGCAAAACACCTCATATACCAGATTGAGAAAGTTTATATAACAAACGTGAAATTTTGTATTTGTATTTATTGAAAACACTTAAATGATCTACTCTATCGAACGCTTTACTATAATCGGTGTTTATAACATCGACTTGATGACCATTGTCCATAGCCTGAGTGATATGATCATTTAGGAGTATAAGATTTGAAACTGTTGATTACCTCGCAAGAACCCATGCTAGAAGGGATTAAACTTACTTTTAAGTGCAGAATAAACGTTATTATAAATTTTTCTTTCAAAGACTTTAGCAACAATGCAAAGTTTAGAGATAAGTCTGTAATGAGAAACCTCTGTTTTAGACCCTTATCCCTTGGTCAAATTATCTTTCTTATGGACTGGGGTGATGAATGCGGATTTCCATAATTTAGGTACAGTATTTGTTGAAAGAGAATTTCTAAACAAAATTGATATAGGATAAGATAATGAAGAGGCACATCTAATAAGAATTTTAGAAGATATGTTATCAGGTCCAGGTGCTTTTGACGCATGTAACATTTTGAGTAGGATCATAATTTCAGCTTGGAAAATTTAAATATTACTAATGTCAGAAGTGATATCAGGTTCTAGCTGATAACTTACAATGAAGCTGTTCTAACATGGAGCAAAATTACTAGTGTTATTAGAATGTAGAAAAGCAGATTGAAAATAAGATGGAAAAGCATCACAAATGGACTCACCACCGGAGAAATTAGCATTATTAAATGTCATGGAACTTGGCATTGAAAAAGATTTAGATCTGTTTTAGCTTAGGTAGAGTTAAAAAATGGAATCAGCATATTCCATTTTTTAACTCTAGTACGCAACATTTTGTAGGTTAATTCGTCCGACTTATTGCCGTAGTTTTTAAATTTCTTATAGAATTTATACTTTTCCCTGATGGCTTTTTTATGCGGAATTATTCCATACAGGGTAAGAGTGGTTGTAAATATGTTTCATGGGCATGAATTTGTTTTGAAGATTATGAATACTTTCATTAAATAAAGTAACACAATCGTCAATAGAGCGCGATGAAAACGTAGCCCTCCAATCTAACTCACCAAAAGCTCTATTTATCGACTCATATCTAATCACCTTTATCAAAAAAATAATGGATGCGCGGCGCATCATTCGACAATGGCATTTCAAACGATTTCACGTTAATTAATAAGACAGGGTGGTGCGAGTCTATCGGCGGGAGAGGATCTACACACTCGGAAACAGTTACTGATTGATTGGAAAATATTATATCAAGGGTTCTACTAATTTTGTTAACTATAGAGGTACAATTATGTAGACTAAGGATTAATGCACACATTTCATCAGTTAACAAAAACTCATCTGAACTGTTTAAGTTTGTCGGGTAAAAACTAAAATTGTCTGTAGGTAACCATGTAGTAATAGTCTGTAGGTAACCATGTAGTAATAGTCTGTAGGTAACCATGTAGTAATAGTCTGTAGGTAACCATAAAGTAATAGTCTGTAGGTAACCATGTAGTAATAGTCTGTAGGTAACCATGTAGTAATAGTCTGTAGGTAATTATGTAGTAATAGTCTGTAGGTAACCATGTAGTAATAGTCTGTAGGTAACCATGTAGTAATAGTCTGTAGGTAACCATGTAGTAATAGTCTGTAGGTAACCATGTAGTAATACTCTGTAGGTAACCTTGTAGTAATAGTCTGTAGGTAACCATGTAGTAATAGTCTGTAGGTAACCATGTAGTAATAGTCTGTAGGTAACCATGTAGTAATAGTCTGTAGGTAACCATGTGTAACCATGTAGTAATACTCTGTAGGTAACCTTGTAGTAATAGTCTGTAGGTAACCATGTAGTAATAGTCTGTAGGTAACCATGTAGTAATAGTCTGTAGGTAACCATGTAGTAATAGTCTGTAGGTAACCATGTAGTAATAGTCTGTAGGTAACCATGTAGTAATCACTTGACGTTTTATGGATGTCACCACAGTTTTATGGATGTCATCACAGTTTTATGGATGTCATCACAGTTTTACGGATGTCACCACAGTTTTCATGCATTCAAGGTGTCCGTGTGTATAATTATTATCTACATCGGGTGTCATGTTTGAGGGAATCAGCTGATGTTGTATGATAGTAACCGTGAACGGTGAGGTTGACATGCTTGATAAGTGGCGGGCCCACGCCGTTGTCGGCGACGCAGCGGTACAGGCCCTGCAGTTCGCGGGCCGCGGCGCGGGCCTCCAGCGCGTCGCCGAGCGCGCCCTCTGCCGGCACCCACTGTCCGAGCGCGCCGGCACCTGTCCGCAGAAAGAGTGTCAGTGCTGCCGCCGGAGGAAGGTGCAGGAGTGGGCGCGACGCTCACCGGTCCTCCGGTACCAGGTGACGGCGGGCGGCGGCCGGCCGCGCGCGGCGCAGGCCAGCCGCACGGGCGCGCCCAGTAGCACCGCCGCGTCTGCCGGCTCCAGCGTCCACGCTGGTGCCACTGTCACCGTGATACACGTTTGTTACTAAACATTACGTACGAGGTCGATTAGCAAAACAAAGTGGTTGTGGGTGCACATGCCCGACCTTTGACGTTGAGCGTGGCGGTGTAGTTGACCACTGCGGCGTGGTTGGAGACGCGGCAGGTGTAGGCGCCCGCATGCCGCGCTGACAGCTCTGAGAACATCAGCAGAGAGAACTCGTTCAGGCTCTTCTCCTCCACCTGCGGACAGACGCGCCGTCAGCCTGCGTCGGCTACCCGCCTGCGCCCCGCCCCGCTGCGCCCGCTCACCTGTAGGTCCGGCGGCAGCGCAGCGCCGTCCTTAAGCCACGTGAAGTACATGGGCCGGTCGCCGGACGACACACCACACAGCACCTGCGCTGAGCTGCCCTCTGTCAGCTCGGACGAGAACAAGAACGGAGATATCTTCGGCGGATCTGCAACAAGGCTTGGCGAGTGAGGCGGCGTCGGCGGCCCGCCGGGCGCGCTCACAGCGTGCGACGTCGCAAACTCACTGCTAACTTGTATCTCGATATCGCGGCGCGCGACGGGCGCGTCCCGCCCAGCCGCTACCACGCACGTGTAGTGTCCCGCGTCCGTCGCCAGTGCCGGCGCCAGCCGCAGTGCCGCGTCACGCGCCGACACGCGCCCCGGCCCGCCGAGCGGCCCGCCCCCGCCGCGCCGCCACCACGAGATCTCACTGCGCACACGCGACCACAGATAGTTTTAGAGCGGCCGACGAGGAAGCGCCCGAATCCGGCGAGAGATCGACGTATCAAAACGAACACGCATAAGAATGCACCTCTATAGACCTGATCGGATATCCGGTGTAGGGGCAGTGCACGGTCGCGTCGTCGCCGGCCACGACGCGCACGGGCTCCACGGCGCGCACCGCCGGCGGACCTGCAACACGGGAGCGTTGTGTGCGTGCTGGTGCGGGGTGCGGGGTGTGGTTGGGGTACGGCTACGGCGCGCTCACCGTAGATATTGAGGCGCGCGGAGTGTTCGGCGCGGCCGAGGCGGCTCTCAGCGCGGCAGGTGTAGCGGCCGCCGTCCTCCGTGCGCGCCGCCGTCACGTTCAGCGTCGACACCACGTCGCCGCGCGCCGTCACCTCCGAGCTAATGGCGTACCTGTGCACACGGGGAGGGGTGAGCGGGTGAGCGGCGGCATAGAGAGGGGGGCGGGGGTACATCACTCACCTGTGCGTGTGCGGCGGCTCGAGCGGCAGGCCGTCGCGCAGCCAGGCGAGGCGCGGCGGCGGCGCGCCGGCGGCGGCGCAGCGCAGCGACACGGCGCCGCCGGCGCGCAGAGCTTGCTCGATGAACGTGTACACCAGCTCGGGCCCTGAATCTGACAACGCAAGTTCGTCGTTCACCATGAACTTTCACGGCGAAGCCGCTTTCATTACATTCATTCGCTCCATGTCATCGTAATTATCTTCAATAAACATTTGACACACACAGACATACCCGGCCACAGTAGGTAACTGTGTGAGGTGCACAGTTGCTGTGGAGTTGTAGATATATAAATATATTATGCTTATTGAGCGAGCAAATACCAATCAATTCTAATGAGTTTGCCTGAGTGCTTTTCTAGAATCACTAAATTATACCTGAATAGGTGTTTGAGCCCGACCCCGACTATCTGTACTGATGAAGAGTTTTTTAGATTAAAACACCTTCAACTCTCGGAGTAGATTGATTTTTTAATGTCAACCCTACCTTTATATTCCAAGACCGTGCATTCTCGTCAGCGCGATTCAGAGCTCGTCAACTTTTACTAGCGACATCTAGTTAAAGCATCTGAACTAATCGCGTGACGTCACAAGGCTTGGCTTCTAGACTAAACATACCGCCCGCGAAGGACTTAGTATGCTATGTCCTTACAATAAAACAACAAAAAAAAAACTTATATAAACAAAATCAAAATTCTACAACATTTCCCATAATATTAGGTAACTCAAGTTGAATGGTTGAATTTAAGTTCTGGTTTTTTAAAGGCAACCATAGCTTTGAGTGATTCTTAAAATTACAATTTGCTATGAGACTTGTCTTGTTAGAAGAAAAATATAAACAAATAAGAATGCCTAAGAATAAAGAGAACATCTATAATGGCTGAATAATTTATCTAAGTGACTTATGTTGGTCAGATCAAAGAAGTAACAAAATTGCTGATTTCAACTTACAGTTATTTGACTTCTATTATTTGACATCATCATTGACTGGTAAAATACAAAGCTTGGAAGTTGGTGTCTTTACTAAAGTTTTGTTTGTACGTAGGGTGACTACTCGGGTGACATGATCTTGACCGGGGTGCTTTTGAACTACACGACGTAATAACCAACGCCCCGTAGGCATATCGTCTACTTTAATAAGGACTACGGAGCCAATGGCTGGCTCGGGGACCTTTGAGGTTAATTTGTATCTTTGTACCAAAATAGTTAGATATTCATCGGACCAACGACTCCAAAAACTCTGCAAATACTTTTGAATAAGTTGCCACCTCGTCAAAGAACAGATTCTAGAATTTTAAAATTTTTGATTTATGTGTTGCTTGACTAAACTTTTAACCCCTATTATCCAGCATATCCTCCTTATATGACTGATCATCAATTGAGTTCCTCCATGCAAAGTGACTTGATGAGCATCATCTGCAACAAGCTTGGCTAAGTGAGAGTTACGTGGGAGGATCACTGGATGCTTTGTTTCCTCAGGCAGGTTTGAATTTTTCAGTCTGCCACCTACTCTGATTATCCCATTTTTATCCAGGTAAGGGCTAAGAAGATCCCCATCGCCGCTCATTGGTAACTACTTGCGAGTTTGTACAATTGCACACAATCAAACCACGCCCTTATACTAAGTATTTGTATAATTCAGGAGATTTTATTTCTATTCGTAATAAACTGGACGCCGTCGATTAGCACTCTGTTTCCCAGACAGAGAAGAGTAGCCACCTAAAACTACTGTTTGACAGCGGTTTCGGACGTAGGATGAAAACCATCTAAACAGATTGCCCCTTATACCTATTCGCTGAAGCTTTTCTAACAGTAGCACATGATCAATTCGATCAAAGCACTTTGAATAGTCCGTATAAATGATGTCAATTTGGGAGGGTTCAGACATATACATATGTCTAGAAAGCGACTTGGCACAAATCAGAAGATTTGAAGTGGTTGATCTACCACGCGTCCATGTTGATCGAGCGAAATACATTGTTTAAGTGCGGGATAAAGTTGGGTATAGACAATTTTTTCTAGAACTTTCGCAAACAAACACAATGTAGTGGCATTATCAGGGAAGAATCCTAGTCGTTTCTGGATTCTTGTTATTACACATTACATTGTTTTCCCTTTTTCTACCTCTAGTGGCCAAGATGTACAAGGTACAATGTGTTATTCAGTCTTTGCGTGTGATATCAAAGTTACCTAGCTTCCTATGTTATTATAGCTTAGCGATGTACGAAGTACAATGTGTCAGGTCAGGCCGAGAATCTAGTTCACCTAAAGTCCTAAATTATAATGTCTACGTGCAAAACGTGATCTTTGTTGTTCCGTATTGAAGCTTCATGTATCTTAAATGTAATTAATAAATCAGTTGCGAACTATCATCGTTGGAGTATCATTACACGGTACCTCTAACATCCTTCGAGCCGGATTCCCAGTCTGAATCCGCGGTCGCGCTCACCACTGTCTCTCGAAGGACAACGTGATAACGTACGTTACTAAAACGTTACAGCTAACACTAAGTACCACAACCACGGTGTTTATGACTCCTTACGCTCCGACCTTGATGCCGCCGACTGGCATTCGGGATTAGATAAAAGGTCTCTCGAAGATGTGATTTCTTTCGTTCGTACAAGTATTTACGAACTACGCGACACATTATACATAAGCTAGGTGAGCTTGGTAACTGCATCACGTAAATATCCACTATGGTACCGAAGCCCATTATTATTTTACTGCGTGAAATATCTAAATTTCACAAGAAATACAAAAAATATGGTAATTTTTGTGATCGCGATTCTTTTGTTTTACATAAAGACATAAAAATAAAGTAAAATAAAATATTGGTTCCTAAATTAGGTAAATGTCAGTTGTGTTGTGACTGTTCTAGCTTCAGTCTCTCGGCTACTAGTAAGTGCTTCTGAAATGGGTGTACCTACCTCCAAGTCTCAACTCGGCGGTGGCCTGCGCGAGCACCGCACCCCTTGCGTCGCGCGCCACGCACTGGTAGACGCCTCGCTGCGCGCGCGACACGGGCCGCACGTCCAGGGCCGCGCTCGCGCCCGCCGGCGCGCCGTCGTGCAGCCAACCCAGCGCCCAGTCGCCCTCCGCGTCCGCCGCGCACGCAAAGCGTGCCACGCCGCCCGACGCCGCCACCACCACCCCGGGCGACACGGTCAGCCGTGGTGCCGCCAGCACGCGCAGGCGCAGCTGCCGCGTCGCGTCTCCCTGCGCGTTGGACGCCTTACACAGCCAGACGCCCTGCAGTGCAGGCTCAGCGCGCGCGCACAACGCCGCGCCGCCTGCCCACTGCCACGCGCCCTCGCTGGCGCCCGCTGCTTGCAGCCCGCCGCCGCGCGCGCGCAGCCACGCGAGCGCGGCCAGCGGGTGCGCCTCCGTCCCGCACCAAAGACAGAAGTGCGCACCGCGCGGCACCACCTGCTCCGCCGCCGCCGCTACCGCCCGCGGCACCGTCCCCGGCGCACCCTCTACCGGGAGAAGCGTGCGGGTTAGGGATCGTATGGAGTTGCGGAGTGGCTGTCGGAGTGTATCGTAACGCACCTACGACGGCGAGGCGAGCGGGGCGGGAGCGTGCGGGCGCGACGCCGACGACGGGGTGCGGCGGGCGGGCGGCGCACGAGTACTCGCCGGCGTCCTCGCGCCGCACGTCGCGAATCAGAAGCGTGTCGCCCGCAACCACGTACCGAGAATCTGCAAGGTTTTTTAAAATTGATGGTTTTCACTTTTACATGTACACAGGGTATCCCACGGCCATGGGATATAGAGGGCAAGTACCAGAAATTAAACTGCAATCACCGAATTTTTTAAAATTACTTGCCCTGTCTGGTCCCACTAAAATCTAAAAATAACCCTGTATTTTTATGGCACCGATCGGTAGACTCAATCATAAGAATGTAATCTGTCCAATAAATATTGTATATTTACGTACAAAGATAATCACTAGTAGCTCATATCCCATTCGGTATTCTCCAGCACTCGTCAAACTTATGAAGGAAAAATACAAATACCTAATATAAAAGGTTTAAACATTGAAAGACATGAAATGCGATCTGGAAACTTTTTAGTTACTACGTAACCGGGTACATTACTACGTAACCGGGTGCATTACTACGTAACAGGGTGCATTACTACGTAACCGGGTGCATTACTACGTAACTGGGTACATTACTACGTAACCGGGTACATTACTACGTAACCAGGTGCATTACTACGTAACCAGGTGCATTACTACGTAACCAGGTGCATTTACTTGAACGTAAATGTTACCAATACTATATGACATCAATTTCAGACGTTATTGTGAAATTTCTTAGAAATGTTTGGTCTTATAAATATAAACCCTCCGGAAACTGTTGAAAATCTGCGAGAGTTACGCGGAAGCTCTTGGGCTCAGATACAACGCCAGTGAAAGCGAGCTGATGGGTTTTTAAGCTGGAGCAAAGACGTATTCCACGGTCCCATCAGTTTCGCTAGCAGGCACTGATCTGAAGAACGTAGCTGAAATCAAGTATCTGGGCCACTGGGTCACCGAGACTCTCTCGGATGACATAGATGTAGAAAGGGAGCGCAGGGAATTATCGGTTAGGGCAAATATGTTGGCCCGCAGATTCGCGCGATGCAGTACAGCTGTTAAGATAAGTTTGTTTAGAGCGTACTGTCAATCTTTTTATACGTGCAGTTTGCGGGTTAACTACACGCAGAAATGCTGGAATGCCCTACGCGTCCAGTATAATAATGGATTCAGAGTGCTACTGCGTCTGCCCTGCTTCTGTAGCGCGTCCGGGATGTTAGCAGAGTCATCCGCGTTGGTGACTTTTTCGCAATCATCCGCAACAAAACAGCATAGGTACTTGATGCGCCGAGTGAGGGGCGGTACCAGTAGCTAACTGAAACTAATAGCTGGAAGGCTGGACACGGACTACGCTTTCATGAAGCACTGGACGCGCACACATAGAGCCACGCGCTCATGAAGATTGTTTGTCCCAGATTGTGCGTTCCGTTAATTTAAGATGTTTTTATTTTACTTTTGTTTTTATTACCTATTCTATGGCTGAAATATGTATCGTGTATCTAAGCTGAAATAAACTTATTGAACTGAATTGAATTGAATAAAAACCGCTCCAAATCCAATGCTATTCCTACTTTCCTTAAGCACCCTGACTCGACGGTCTCCGCTGCACGATGGTCTCCGCGGGCGATTCCATAACATATGTAGGCTTCTTCACAATACTTTTTTTATTTATTTATTTATTTAATTCGGATTGCCATCAGCTTAACTAATTACAATAACCTGAAAAAATTTTGAACATAATATCAATCGTAACTCCTTTAATCCACGTAGTTTATGGCAAAATATAAAAAGAAACGTACCCCATTTTAAACATAGGTCCACTACTCTTCCAACACGTACTAATGATCCAAATACCATAACCATTTTCTTTCTCTTTGTTAGGTTCCTGTGCTTCTCTTCAATTAAAAACTGTGTGGACTGTATAACTTTATTTCAAACTTCTTGTTTACAATTATTAGTGATGACTGACTGACTGACTTGAACAACATTTTTACTCAAAAACTGCGCTACTTATAAAGGAAATCTATTCCCGCCACCGTAACGGGGCGGGCGAGCGACGTATTTTATACATTTGGCAATTATATTTACGAACGTAAGAAAGCGACGGGGATACAAAGAAAGGGATGAAAGAGGACTGTTTTATCTTCGGTTGCGGCTCTGTCCGTCACAGTCTCCCCCGGGCGTAGATCTTCGCAGCCTTCACACCATCGGTAGGACAATGAGCCTTCTTGCAGGTCGTCTGAAGATCCCTCCTCTTGTTCGCACTTCTACGCTTCGCACCACACCGTCCGACCCCGGATGAACGCGTTCGACTTGACCTCTGGGCCAGATGTTCCTCGGTAGCGTTCCGTCTGCTATTATCACGATGTCACCTGGTTTAACATTCTTAGGTTTTCGTCTGACGTCACCACGCGGCGCTAAGGTTGGTAAGTACTCTCTGATCCATCGCGTCCAGAACATGTTAGCTAGGGCCTGAGCAGCGCGCCAAGTTCGTCTGTCGGCTTTATCGCATTCTCCCACGTAGGGCAGTCCCACTGAAGTCCCCAGCAAGAAGTGATTGGGCGTAAGGGCTTCTTGGTCTTCTGCTTCCACTGGTACGTGAGTTAGCGGCCTTGAATTGACGGTATGCTCGATCTCTGTCATTAGGGTGGCGAGTATTTCTTCTTTAGGCGCTCGTTCGGTGAGCGTTACTGCGAGAGCGTTTTTTACTGACTTAATCATTCTTTCCCAGGCTCCCCCTTGGTTCGGCGCTTTTAATGGTGCGACTTTCGCTTTTCCTGCGATTATTGAAACGCTAACGCCTTCATGGCTTGACAAGCGCCAGTATGCGACGGCTGCATACGCTTGTTCACTCGCGTCACAGAATACATGAAGTTGTCGCTGCGTTACGTCACTTCTTTGATCGTAGCATCGCGGTAATCTTAACTCGTCGATGTGTCTCAGATCAGACTGCCATTCATCGAAAGTCAATGCTTCTTCGGGTGGTAACGGATCATCCCAACCCACTTTCTTCTTCCATGATTCTTGAAGCATGATCTTAGCAGTTATCGTGTATGGGCTCAGTAAGCCTAGCGGGTCGAACAAAGACATCACTGCCCCTAAAGCTTCGCGCTTCGTCGGCGACCTTTGAGCGTTTTTTACCTCCGCGGATACTCGGTTCATTGCAGTGTTGAATCCTAGTTCGTCTGAAGTAGGTATCCATAGAATTCCCAACGCTTTCTCGTACATGTGTGTATTAGCGGCAAGCTCTTTCGGCGCACGCGTGCGGTTTTCCTCGGGTATCTCACTGAGTAGATGTTCTTTGTTGCTATTCCAGCTGGCTAATTCGAAACCGGCTTTGTTGTGCACTTCTTGCACTTCTGACATTGTTCGCGCGGCTGTTTCTTCATCGTCAAAGCTTTGTACCCAGTCATCCATGTAATGGCTGCCGGTGATAGCGTCGTACGCAAGCGGATGTGATTCCTTGAAGTCCGCCGCGTTTCGATCCCTCACGCTATGTGCCAGAAAGGGTGAACTCCGTGCTCCAAAGATCATAGACGTCATCACGTACTTCTGTGGCGGAGTGGAGCGGTCATCGCCTCGCCATAGAAAGTGTTGTGCTACTCTATCTTCAGGCCTTATCTTCACTCGAAGAAACATCTCGCGTATGTCAGCAGTGATAGCTACTGGCTTCATTCGGAAGCGAAATAGTATGCCATAGAGCGACTGCAGTAAGTCCGGTCCATCCAAAAGCGCGTCGTTGAGACAAATTCCGTTTGAACGCGCGGCTGCATCAAATACCATTCGAACTTTTCCTGGTTTGTTGGGATTCGTGACAGCAAAGTGCGGTAGGTACCACAACCGTTCCTTCCGCGGGTGATCCTCATCACACTTGGCCGCATACCCTTTATCGAATAGCTTCGTCACCTGCGCTGTGTATACGTTTTTGAACTCTGGCGATTTATCCATCTTGCGCTCTATGCCATGTAACCTGCGTACGGCCATATCGTAGCTCGGTGGCATTACTAGCTCATCGGTTGCCCACGGTAATCCCACCTCAAAACAATCGTTCTTTCGCTTGACTGTTTGCTCAAATATTTCTTTAGCGCGCTCCTCCTTAGGGTTAGGTTTCCTCTTCAAGGAGACTCCGAGAGCGTCTATGTCGAAATGTGCCTTTACGAGTTTGTTCAGCTCGTCGTCTCTTTCTGTGATACCTTGAAGTGTGCGTACATGACATATAATTTCATCGTCTCTCTCTATCGCTCTTAGAGGGGCGGTTCCATGGATTATCCAACCCAACTCTGTGAGTGAGGCAGCCGGTTGATTTCGCTTGCCTGTTAGTAGTTTCCGTGTGACGATAAGATGCCAGTTGTCGGCGCCGATAAGTACGCGTGGTCTCACGTTCGAGTAGCAGACGGCCTCTGGTTCCAGCTCTCGTAAGTGCGGAAGCGTAAGAAGTTTTGTTCCGACCGAATGTTTTCCCAGGGTTAGATTCTTAACCGTCCTGGCTTTTATCTGTTGAAAGTTATCCTGATTCTGTCCACGCACTTCGATCGTTACAGTCTGGCTGCCGGGTTCCCGCTGACTTGATGTAGCTCCGATAATATTTAGCGCTCTCACTGGTCCTTTCGTTTCTAGCAGTGCGGCGATCTCTTCGTCGACTAGAGTTATCGTCGACCCTTCATCAAGCAATGCGTGAGTGTTCAGTTCTTTCCCGCTTCGGCCTCTGATCGTGATTGGACAGACCTTCAACAATATTTGCAACGTCTCCTCAGGTGCCCTCGCTGATGCTGTTAGCGCCGACTCTTCGAACTGAGCTACAGATGCTTCTTTTTTATCCTCTGGCGTGTGCAGCAACGCATGATGCGCCTGGGTGCATTCGTTAATTCCACATTTCTTGCCATTGCAGCGGAATCGTCTATGTTTGCTATGTAGACATCGAAAGCAGACTCGTGCCTCTTTTGCCCATGACCATCGTTCGCTCACGGTCATGGCTACCAGCTTCCGGCACCGTGGCGTTTGGTGGCCACCGCCGCAGCAGAGACATTCATCTTTCTTAGCTTTTGCGTCGTCCTTTTCTTCGGTTGTAGTTAGAACAGTCCCGCGGATTCGTTCATTCGCACGGTTTCGTTCATCACCGCGTTTCGCCCCTCCCTCGTTCGGCCGCGAGCTATTTCCGCGAGCTACAGCGGCAGAGTAGGCGTAACGTACGGCGCGATCTGCCTCCTTCATGAGAAACTTGGATAGCGTTATGATCTCCGCTTCCCTTCGGTGTCCGTGTTCCTCGGCATAGTCGCACCATCTTGTCTTCATGTATGGGGTCAGCTTTTCTGTGACTTGACGCGCCAACATGGGATTCTGCAGATATCCTCGTTCATCCAGACTTGCGATAACCGTCACTATGTTCTGAAGCTTTATCGCGAAACCATTCAACTCTGTTACGGTCGTTCCTAAACGTGGCATTCTTCTGATGTCCTCAATCGCGTCATCTATTATCATCTCTGGACGCCCGTAGCATTGTTCTAGAGTGTTCATAATCACAGATGGATCATTCGCCGTAAACAACAGTGCCGATACCGTAGTGCGTGCTTCGCCTCGCAGGCACGCTCTAAGTCTGGCTAGATTCTCCCCCGGTGAGAGCTTGAAAAGCTTCGTAGAGTCTCGCATGGCTGCTCTGAACGGTAGCCACTCCTTGGCTCCCCCGCTGAAGATAGGTAGTTCTTGCATCTGTCTTGTCGGTGGTCTATTCGATGCCATTCTCTCCAGCGCTGTTGTTAATCTATCGAAAGCGTTTTCATCTCTATGTTGTTCCGGTACTGGGGATCTCTGTCTCTGTCTTAATCCATGTGCGATTTGGTTTGCTGATGGCTGTCGTGGAGCAGTTCGTTCCTCTGAAGATGAGCGGATTCTGGTACCCATATCCATTTCTATTGGATCGTTGTATGGTCTTTGCTCCCCTCGTAAACGATGCTGTTGGAGCCACTCGTTAACGTTTCTCTCTGCAGTACAATCTTCATCTCTGTTAACGCTAACTGCATCGGTTTCTTCACGTATCCCGGCGATATCGGTGGCTAATCTCTTTTTAATAAGATTTTCTTGGATTCGAAGTTCCTTTCGGCGTATTTCTGCGAGCCGTTCTTCTGCTTCAAGCTCCGCTTGTCGGATACGCAGCGCAATGCTAGCGTTTGATTGCTGCGAACATACTGAAGGAGCGCGACTACCCGGTTGTCGTCGAGGTTCGGTCGCGCCTCGCTCGGCCATGTCCCGGGCGGTATGAACGTTCGCGGCGGGGTTGGTTGTCGTCATCATAGCATCACTAGTATTCCGTGCTTCAGGTGCAGACGGTCCGGGTTCTACTCGCGCGTGGGGGTTCGGTACGGTTGGTGCGTCGGGGTGCGTGCTGTCTGACGGCGATGCAGGGTAATCATGGTATACCCTTAGTGCGGCGGTCTTCGTTCTTGTGACTGGTGGGCTTCTTGTGGTCATCTTCTTCGGCACTTGAATGCCCCTAACGGTCCCTATCAGTCCCTATCAGTCCGTCAGGAGGTGCCCGCCCCAAGGCTGACGTTCGCTCCTTCGGGAATGGATACGTTGGGATAGGAGGGGGGGGTTCCACCCAGCAGAGGGGAACACAACAAACACGGGGTGCTCGCGAATCGGCTGGAATGTCCGATCCCCTTGGGCGTGTGCCTGCAGTCTGGCGACCCGTGTCGTGTGTCCCTTACCGGCGAGGAGTGCTCTTCAGCCCGCGCTGTCCTTGCGCTCTTGTTGGACTGGTGATGCCGCACAAACACCACACCGCCCGAAGGCGTTTACCCGTTGACTACTTCGTAATATCACCGTTAGGTATCCGTAAGTCAACGGGCCGCGGTAACGCGTGTTTTCAGACGTAGCACCGTTCGGTGATCTTCAGGCACCCCGTGCCCCTGGCGCAGGTCTTGACAACGATGCACGCTGCCCCGTTCGGGGTTTTTCGAACGCCCAGTGCGCCCCGACGAGTATGCACGTTGCGCCGGTTGGCGGGTTCTTTCTTCAGGTACTCCCTTACTCGACAGCCACGCCCTGTGATCTGGCGTGGTGCGATGTGGGAAACCGCAAGGCTACACTACGCCGAGACCGCTCAAATGGACGCTGAGTCAGATCTTGGTAGCTGCCGCGGGTACCGCTCTTCTTTCTTCGACGAAGGCTGGAAACCGCCAGGCTCCACTACACCGAAACTGCACAGCCGCCGCTGGTTCCGCTCCTCTTCTTTCTTCGACGATAGCTGGAACTGCAAGGCTTCACTGCACCGAGACTGCGTAGTTGCCGCGGGTCCCTCTTCTTTCTTCGACGATAGCTGGAAACCGCCAGGCTCCACTCCACTGAAACTGCACAGCCGCCGCTGGTTCCGCTCCTCTTCTTTCTTCGACGATAGCTGGAACTGCAAGGCTTCACTGCACCGAGACTGCGTAGTTGCCGCGGGTTCCTCTGAAGGCTGGCTTCTTTTATCCGGAGCCGGAGGACCAAACTGTTAGGTTCCTGTGCTTCTCTTCAATTAAAAACTGTGTGGACTGTATAACTTTATTTCAAACTTCTTGTTTACAATTATTAGTGATGACTGACTGACTGACTTGAACAACATTTTTACTCAAAAACTGCGCTACTTATAAAGGAAATCTATTCCCGCCACCGTAACGGGGCGGGCGAGCGACGTATTTTATACATTTGGCAATTATATTTACGAACGTAAGAAAGCGACGGGGATACAAAGAAAGGGATGAAAGAGGACTGTTTTATCTTCGGTTGCGGCTCTGTCCGTCACACTCTTCCTAGCAATAATAACACCAAAATATCAGATTTAACATTCTACGAGTTTCATAAACGTGTAAGGTACACGTTCAAGCTTCATACGGTTAATGACTACGAGGTTGCAAAAATCATAAAGTCTTTTTCATCGAATGCGTATTGCGGGTATTGATGGGCTCTCCATGGATACGGTTTTGACGCGGTGAGGAAGAGGAGTGTCGGTATGGCGAGGGCCGCTCTCCCAATCCTTTCTGACCGTGTGGCAGGCGGCGCGGCGGCGGCGCCACTCGACTGACCCGTCGCAGGGCGCTAGGGCGTTCGGTCACGGGTTCGTCCGGTGCCCAATAGGAAGGTGAAGTCCCCGAGGTGGTCGCAGTGCATCATGTGTTTCTGGCGCGTTGCGAAGGGGGGTGCTCCCCGAGGCAGTACAATATGCACGCGCATACCGTACTGCCACGGGGCAAGGATAATAAAAAAAAGATCAGAGGCGCAGCGCTACCACGCAGCACAAGTTGTCGAGAACCACCGATGACGATAGCCTGACATTTGTCTGGGTTGACTTTAAGGCCAAACAGGTTAGACCAGGACTGTAAGCGAGTAAGATCATCATACAGAGCTTGGATAGCGATATTTGAATCTTCATCACTTTTTTTTTCCCTAGGATAAATTAATAAATAAATATCCCATAGCCGTAGGACACTTTGTATACGGCCTCTCCATTATAGAAGTGTTAAGTATACCTGGCGCAGGCAGCGGGATGTCCACCAGCGCGTCTCCGCGGAACCAGACGAGCTCAGCCTCAGCGGCGGCGGCGGCCGGCAGCGCGGCGGGCAGGCGGCACGGCAACGCCGCCACGCTGCCGCGCGCCGCCGTGCCGCCCTGCAGCACGGGCCGCCAGCCCTGAGCCTCCACCGGCTGCAGCAGCACGTCCCGCGACAGCGCGGCGCCATGCGCGTTCTCCGCAAGGCACCGCACCACCCCACCCGCCGCCCCCGCCAGCAGCTCCAGCGTGCCGTTGGTGTGCACGCGCCTGCAACAGTACACGATAATGTCACGCACGACATTGTGAAACTCAAAGCAAAGGTACTTAAAGTGCGTTATTTTCTTTAGACCTACAGGACTCCTGGTCACGTGAGTTCAGCGCCACGGTAATACGCCTGCCACTTCCAGTAGACGGCGATCGAACCATCTTGAGGCACTTATCAGCTGTCAATATCTTTGTTTGAAATGAAACCTAGTGTAGTGTACCTAGAATACCTACGTCACGCTCATACGAGAAGAAGACTGCGTCACGCGAGCGCGCCGCCAACACTGGCGAGCCCGCGCTAGTGCGCGCGATATATTTATGTTTGTTGTCCCGCTCGCACACAACTCGCGCTATCTTTATTCACCGGCCTGAAAACCGACGCTTGCGCATCGAGCCTCGTGATTGGTTCAGATATAATTTCTTGCTCTTTGGTAGACTGTCTAAGGAGTGATCTAATATTATATAAGTATAAGCCTGATTCTCAATAAAACACAGTTAAAATTCAATCGACTTTTACTTTTAAATTAATTAATTAATGTTCTCAAACGACACGATGGCGCCAAATGACGATGCTACTCTCATATCTCTTGAAATTAAGCATCCACCAGCAGGGGCCAATACACAACTCCCCGATCCACCGGAAGAGAGTGATGTCGCTGTAAGCACGACCAGCCAGGACGTGCTTAAAGCTGTCATGTCTTTTCAGAGTGGCTATGCCGGCGGCCTAGATGCTGTGACTCCACAGCATCTAAAAGATCTTCTGTCTGGCGGGTCTGGCCATGCAGGTGAAGTCCTTCTGGAAGACTTGACAGGTTTAATCAACCTGATGTTGTCAGGCCGAGTTAACAGCTAGATCAAAGAACTCCTATACGGTGCGAACCTTTGTGCCCTAAAAAAGAAGGATGGCGGTATAAGACCCATAGCCGTGGGCACTACATACCGCCGCCTTGCGGCTAAAGTCTGCTGTCGGAAAGAAGCCGACTATTTAGGCGACTATTTCCGACCAATTCAGCTATGCTTTGGTTCGCGAGGCGGATGTGAGGCCGCAGTACATTCCCTTCGTACATTTTTAGACCAAAATTATGGGGAGGTAATTCTGAAGGTAGACGTCAAAAACGCCTTCAATTCCGTAGACAGGGGCGCCTTGCTAAAACAAATTAAAGACAAAATTCCAGAAATTTACCCTTTTCTCTGGCAATGTTACGGTTCGCCGTCAAAATTAATATACAAGAACAAAGTCATTTTGTCCGCTGTTGGATGTCAGCAGGGCGACCCTCTCGGTCCGGCCATATTTAGCCTTGCCATCCAACCGATAATTCAACGTCGCCAATCCAAGCTCAATGTTTGGTATTTAGATGACGGAACTTTAGGTGGAGAGGTAAACACAGTTTTTGATGATCTAAAAATCATCACAGATGAATTTCGAAAAATAGGTTTGGAATTAAATTTTTCAAAGTGCGAGCTTTTTATTTCGGACTCTTGTGTAGACAAAAACAATATCATTGGAATATTCAATAGTTTAGCCCCCAACATAACAGTTGTTGATAAATGTTCACTTCGCCTCCTTGGTTCACCAATTCTTGATGAGTGTTTTCAGTCCTTTGTAGACGAGAAAATTCAAAATTTTAACAAAACTTCGGACAGACTGCTCAAAATTAATGGCTTTTACAATAATTCGGTTTTGTCTTTTTGTACCTAAATTTACGTATTCCTTGAGATGTAGTCAACTGTGGAAACACAGTGAGCTCTTGGAAGGCTTAGACAACATAATAAAGAATACTCTATCATCGGTTTTGAATGTCGATTTAGATGACAAGGCATGGTCGCAGGCCTCCCTGCCTGTCAAATTGGGAGGCTTAGGTATACGCAAAATTTCAAGTGTAGCCCTTCCAGCGTTCCTGTCTTCCGTCTACAGCACTAGTTCTTTAGTTGACAAAATTTTAAAGTCATCTTGTTTGGTCCCACCTGGAATTTCATTCAAAATTTCATTTTTAGACGAAGCTCGAACGGCTTGGCATAATGCTTGCCCTAATGCTGCTCCCCCAAAATCTCTTTTGTCTCAACGGCAATGGGACGGGCCTCTGTGTGAGTTGACACGGAATAGTTTGTTACAAACGTGCTCCAGCTCTGCGGATCGTGCCCGTCTCCTGGCCGTTTCTAAATGGGAGTCAGGACATTGGTTGCAAGCATTTCCTTCATTTAACACTGGCACTTTATTGGATCCCGTAACTTTCCGTATCGCAACATGTCTTCGGTTGGGTGCAATGTGTTGCGCGCCTCATCAATGCCAGTGCGGTACTGCTGTCGAAAAGCTTGGTCATCACGGATTATCGTGTACTAGGGCCGCCGGTCGGATATCTCGTCATGCCAGCCTTAACGACGTCATCCGGCGGGCCTTTGTCACCGCTAACGTACCAGCTATTCTCGAACCGAATGGTCTGTTGCGTGACGATGGTAAGAGGCCTGACGGCATGACACTAGTCCCATGGGAGTTGGGGAGGCCCATTGTGTGGGACGCTACATGCGTCGACACACTTGCGCCTTCCCATCTTCCGAGGACATCCGTAAGGGCTGGTGCGGCGGCAGATTTGGCCGAGGATCTCAAGAGACGCAAATATGCAGGTCTCGACAGAGCCTACATATTTGCTCCCTTTGGGGTCGAGACCCTAGGTCCGTGGGGTACCGAGGCTCTCCGGGTTTTTAAAAAGTTATCTGAGCGTCTGGTCGACGCGACGCGTGACCCGAGAGCTGGTGGATATCTGGCGCAGCGCATCAGCATTGCCATACAGCGGGGCAATGCAGCCAGCGTCTTGGGGACGCTTCCGACTGGTATTGATATGGATCAGTTGAGCTACCTGTAGATTGTTTGCAACAGTCTGCAGTTAGCTTAATTGTTTCAATTGTAAATACTAGTTATAATTTGATTGTAATTTTCCTTGTTAATAAAGGCCATTGCCGTTTTAAAAAAAAAGTAGTAGGCAGATAGGACCCTACTTACAATGGTGACCCCGACGGAAAGTACTCCGGAGTTTGGAGCGGACATATCTCCAGTGTCAATCCAGTCCAGAATCCTGCCTTTTTGGAGAGAATACCCAAGATTATGGTTTGCGCAGTTTGAAACTCTCATCGAGCCGTCGAAACTAGGAGACGACAACAAATTCCGCTACGTGTTAAGCGTTCTACAGCAAAACGACGTACAACAAATTGGCGATATCCTCATGAACCCGCCAGCTACCGGAAAATACCTAGCGCTGAAGAATAGACTGTTATCCGTTTATCAGGAATCCGAAGCAAAACAATTACAGAAACTTCTGAGTGGCCAAGAATTGGGAGATCAAAAACCTAGCCAGTTACTGCGAAGGATGAGAGACCTTGGAGGCACTATGGTGAAAGACGACGCCTTGAAAGTTTTGTGGCTCAACCAGCTACCACAGGCAGTTCGAGCAGTTTTGTCAGTAAACGACGAATCATCATTGAATACATTAGCTTCGATGGCAGATGACAGAACATATGGAACCCCAAATCGCCGCCGTATCAGCATCGCCAGCAGCATCATCATCAGCAGCGCAGAGTACCAGCAACGATCCAAATATAGAGCTGATATCAAAACAAATTGAGAAGCTTACAATGGAAATCGCAAAGTTACGGGGAAGAAGGAACTTTCGTCAACCTAACAGATGGCGCGGCCGCTCTCGTTCAAAATCAGCCAATAGAAGCGGGAGGAAGCCGACGGACCCAGATTGGTTATACCGCTAGCACTACCGTTTTAGAAAGGAAGCAAGAAGTTGCGAATCCCCTTGTGCATGGAAGAAACTTCAAACGCCATCGGAAAACTAGAAGAGGCATCGAGTTCGGCGGCCATCGGTGTCGACACAAACAAAATGAACCGCCTAAGCGTCACTGACCGTCAAAGTGGTGAACGCTTTCTAATCGATACAGGCGCCGAAATTTTAGTCATCGCAGTAAGAATAAAGAAACTTACACCTACAGAATTCAAACTCTACGCAGCAAACGGAAGTTGCATACATACCTACGGAGAGAAGACATTACATTTGAATTTGGGCCTACGCCGGAACTACGCATGGACCTTCGTCATCGCCGATGTCAAAAGATCTATTATTGGGGTGGATTTCCTACGTCATCACAACATACTAGTGGACTTGTGAGGAGGAAGATTGATCGACGGGCTGACCAACCTATCTATCAAGACACTGTCTATGTACTCCAGCGATTCATCCATCCACATCATCAACGAGAAACACCCATACATCGACATTTTGAAGCAGTACCCAGACATTCAGAGACCTATGTCAATGAAGAAGCCGCCGCCGCATGTCGTCACGCATCACCTAGAGACCACCGGACCTCCCATACATGTCCGACCACGACCTCTACCACCGGACAAATACATTGAAGCGAAGAAAGAATTCGAGCGCTTAGCAGAGATGGGTATCTGTCAACCGTCTAGCAGCCCTTGGGCCAACCCTATGCACATCGTCAAGAAGAAGAACGGACAACTACGAGTCTGCGGAGATTATCGACGCCTAAACGCTATGACAATCCCCGACCGCTACCCAATACCAAGAATACAAGACTTCAAATTCAGACTACATGGGAAGAAAATATTTTCGAAGATCGACATAAAGAAAGCCTACTATTGGATACCGATGAACAGCAAAGAAGACATCCAGAAAAGCGCCATAACCACACCCTTTGGCTTATGGGAATTAAGGTCAATGACCTTTGGACTTCGAAATAGTGCACAGACATTCCAACGCTTCATGCATCGTGTACTACGCGGCCTGGACGAGTTCACATTCACCTACTACGTCGACGACCTCCTGATATTCTCATCGGACGAACAAAAACACAAGCAACATCTACATGAAGTTTTCAAGCGCCTCACAGAATACGGTTTGAGCATAAACACGGACAAATGCGAATTCAGAAAAAGGACCCTCAATTTCCTTGGCTACATAATATCAAAAGAAGGAATACAACCACCAGAAGACAAGACAGAAGCTATAGCCACGTTTCGAAAATCAAAAACCGTTGAAGAACTACGAAGATTTCTGGGAATGTTAAACTTCTACCGAGACACTCTACCTAAACAAGCAGAGGTACAACGAGAACTGAACAAATATCTACACAACACGAAAAATAAGGACAAAACACCAATCATATGGACACCAGAAGCAGAAGAAGCATACAAACAATGTCGCAACAGCATCAAAGAAGCAGCCACATTGGCGTATCCTGTTCCTGGAGCACCGTTATACATCATGACAGACGCCTCGGACAAATGCATGGGTGCCGTTCTACAACAGAAGCATGAAAACACATGGATGCCAATAGCGTTCTACTCGAAGACCCTCAGCGAAGCTCAGCAAAAATACAGCGTGTATGACCGCGAACTCCTAGCGATATACACCGCTGTGAAACATTTCCGACGTTACATCAAAGGACTCGACGTGGTGGTATTCACCGACCACAGACCACTTACGTACGTACGCCTTGAAGAAAGCTCCGAGCAACAGCAACACCCCAAGAAGAGAAAGACAGCTACAATTCATAAGCCAGTTTTGCTCCGAAATCAAGTACCTCAAGGGAGAAGACAATGTAGTAGCCGACGCACTTTCAAGAGTAGAAGAAATAACCTGTACTTCAACAATCAACTACAATCAATTGGCGAGGGATAAACAAGATGACGAAGAACTAAAGAAACTAATAAATAAAAGTCATTTGAAGTTTGCTATGAAGATTCTACCAGGCGTTACCCTACCTATCACATGCGAGATGACCACCGGACGATCGAGACCATACCTACCTTCTTCATATCGAGAAGCAGCATTCAAAGCACTTCACGAACTATGCCATCCTGGGATTAGAAGCACAAGGAAACAGATGACATCACGATACTTTTGGCCACGGATGAACACAGAAATCGCACAATGGACCAAAAATTGCTTAAAATGCCAAAAGAGTAAAATCACACGTCACACAACTGGGACAATTTGAAGAGGCTAGAAGATTCGACCACATACTTGTAGACATCGTCGGCCCCCTACTACCGTCCGAAGAATGCCAGTACATCGTCACAATGATGGATCGACGCACCAAATGGCCAGAAGCAGTTCCAGTACAAAACATCACAGCAGAGACAATAGCTAGAGCAGTCTACGAACACTGGATATGCAGATTTGGATGTCCACTACGCATCACTACGGATCAAGGAAGACAGTTCGAGTCAACATTATTTCAAGCCCTAATGAAAAGGATGGGAGTAACACGCCTACGTACAACAAGCTATCAACCTCAATCCCATGGACAAATAGAACGCTGGCACCGGACGCTAAAAGCTGCACTTATGGCACGCGGAGCAACCACCTCATGGACGAGAGAACTACACACCGTTCTACTAGGACTACGAGAATCACTGCACAAAAACACCGACCTGAGTCCGGCCCTGCTTACATATGGATCAACCCTAAAATTACCTGGAGATTTCTTCGTTCCTACAAAATGTAAAGAAAACGACCAAGAATTTGTCAAAGAAATTATCAGAGACGATGGCAACATTATCACCCGGCGGACAGAAACAAGCACAGCAGCGAACATTCATCCACAAAGACTTGGAAACCTGCACTCACGTTTTTCTGCGCGTCGACTATGTCAAAAAGCCACTAACGCCACCATACGAGGGACCATACAAAGTTATCGCAAGACAAGGAAAATGCTACAAAATACAACTTCCTACACGAACAACAGTCGTGTCAATGGATCGTCTGAAGCCGGCCTACATTTACGACAGAACCAGCGAAGAGCAGCAGGACACGTCTACCACAGCGGCACCAGCCTACATACAGCACAGAACCAGCGAGGAGCAGGACACGCCCACCACAACGGCACCAGCGGCGTCAGCGGCAACCCCACATGAACAGCCCTACGTGACGCGCTACGGCAGAGTCGTTCATCGTACCGTACGATTCATTTGAAGGGGGGTGATGTAGTGTACCTAGAATACCTACGTCACGCTCATACGAGAAGAAGACTGCGTCACGCGAGCGCGCCGCTAACACTGGCGAGCCCGCGCTAGTGCGCGCGATATATTTATGTTTGTTGTCCCGCTCGCACACAACTCGCGCTATCTTTATTCACCGGCCTGAAAATCGACGCTTGCGCATCGAGCCTCGTGATTGGTTCAGATATAATTTCTTGCTCTTTGGTAGACTGTCTAAGGAGTGATCTAATATTATATACATAAGTATAAGCCTGATTCTCAATAAAACACAGTTAAAATTAAATCGACTTTTACTTTTAAATTAAGTAGTAGGCAGATAGGACCCTATTTACACTAGAACCTGAAAAATATTTTAGGTGCTCTATATCTCCCCCCCCTAAAGACCCCTAAAGTTACAAGTTTAACATCAGCATTTAATCAGCAAACAGAAAACTTCCCAAATAAATTGAATGATTCAGTAGTTGCACATCCATCAGCTATGTTTATATTATATTTCAACCTCACAGATATTAGCGGGTCTCCAAGCTCCGATTCTCTTTTCTTGCCTACCTATTCTATAGTACAATTGAAACCAACCTTATTGATGACATTAATACACACAATTTTAATCAGTTTAATGGTATTTGTTATAATATAACTTTGGTAGATTCCTAGATCTGGTATGGTCGAATGATGAAAAACTGTGATGGAAAATCACAACCCATTAGTACCCACTAGTACCTCTCGAACCAAATCATAAAGCTATCTTAGTAAATGTGAATTTTGCACATTTAGATGTATTAAACTCTCAATCGTATGTCGTCGTCGTATTTGTATAATAAAGGTAAATACACTCAGTTCATTTTAAAACATCTTCTATAGATCAGTGTATTGAACTTATCGAAATGGTATTGAAAAACACACTAAACAGTTTTGGTCATATATTAAGCACAAAACTCAAGTGGCATTCCAACATGTGTTACATATAAACGTTCTACGAGAACTACTGGCAAGTCTATATGCAAAACGTTTTCAGAGTATTTATAATCTACATTTTTATCACCGGATGCTGCTGAAAAGTCTGATATAACACTTGACTGTCATGATTCTGTCTTCAGGTACATATGATATCAAAAGTATTGAAATAACCGAAGATACGGTCTTGCAGTTGTTAATGAATATAGATACTTCTAAATCGGCCGGTCCAGGTGAGGTTAGTCCGTTATTACTCATCAATTGTGCCAAATCTATTTGTGTACCAATATCCCTATTAATTTCCATACTTTCTGCTTGCACTCTTCCCGGGATCTGGAAGTCAGCTTTTGTCTCACCTATCCTTAAGAAAGGTTCAAAAACTGAAGTCGTTAACTATAGTTAACGACTTGTTGGATAGACCAATTTGTAGGCTATAGTTATAGAGGATGTGACCAAGCTTCAAGCTGATCTTACAAGACTGGATAGTTACTGTATTGCAAACAAGCTGGCGGCTGCGGCCTTAACCTTAACCTTAACCGTAACCGTAACCATAAGCCAACTAAATGCACATTAGTTATACACAAAAATATTAAATTATAGCATCTTCATACGTACTAAAGCAAGAAACATTACGATGTAGCAAGACCATTTGAGATCTAGGAGTCATGATCCAAAATTACTCTTTGATAAACATGTCGACGCTATAGTTTCTAAGGCATCTAGATCATTAGGATTTGTGATGAGGAGTTCCGCTAGCTTCATCAGGGCGGGTTAGGTTTACATTAATTGTATGTATGCATAGTTTGTTGCAGATTTTTTTTTTTTTTTTACCGTTAACCACACGCCACACCGTTAACAACACAAAAACCACACACGTGCTCTCACTCTCAGTTTCACACGTGCACCAACAGTGCACGTTCCTCCCCCCACACCTACACCACCCTACGCACACTCACTCTCCCACACACACTCACTCAACTACACTACGCTCAACTACACTACCTTTCTCGATTCTAAATTGCATACCACACATATTTTACATAACTTAATGTCCTTAACATGCATACTGTAAAGTAATATTTATTTTAATCAGTAAAGTTGTCTTTGATAACCTAGAACCAGTTAATCTTCTGACTATTCGTGCACGGGTACCCACGACACGGGCCATGAGCCTAGTGTGGGGCCGTAGCCTATCCAATAGACATACACACGTATTTATTTATTTATTTATTTAAAGGAAAACCAGCAGCACATACAAAAGCTTAGAATTAGGAAAATAAAAACAGAGGGCTATTTAAAAGGTTTTCACGAGTAAGAAGAATAGTAGATACATAAAAAAGTGTGAACAAGCAAAGTGAACAGATCACCTACAAAATTACAATCAACTTAGTACACACAAAGAAATAATATAATAAATGAGAGAACAACAAAAGAAAAACTAATTATAATAGCAACAAAAATGCAACAAAAATGTTGATCGACCATCCGCACTAAATTACTCGCATGCCAAGATCGAGTTATCCTCATCATCCTCGCCGGATTCTGAGAAAAAGTCAGAGCTCAACCGCCGTCTCACGGAGTTAACGCTGGAACAGAAGAGGTCCAGATCGATTTGCTTAGAAAGTTTATTAAATTGGTCGCCAACTCGCCACAAATAGGAGTTCTGACGATAATTCGTTCTAACTATCGGTGTATTAATGATTTCGTTAAATCTGATCCTTTTTCGGGGAACATTTAGTGATATTTTGTTCAGAAGTTCGGGGCAATTAATATGGTTGTTTGTGATTTTCAGCAAAAATAGCAGGTCGCTAATTTCACGCCTTTTGGTCAGAGGAAGCATGTGGAATTTACGGCAAATATCTATGTAATTAGACGAACTATACGGGACCTTAAGACGAAAACAAAGATATTTTATAAATTTGATTTGTATCCGCTCGATCCTGTTGATATAGATATCATATCGTGGACTCCAGACTTGAGAAGCGTATTCGAGGATGCTGCGTACATATGTGCAGAATAAAATTTTGAAAGTTTTACATCTATTAAAGCTGCCTGAGCTTCTCATTACAAAACCCAATGATTTTGACGCTTTGTTAATAATAGAGTCGATATGAGAGTCGAAGAAAAGATTTGAATCATGCAGCACACCCAGGTCTCTAATAACATTACAGTCCTGCAGAATCTGGTTTTTTAGACGATAGACAGACTGGATTTTTGTTTTTTTACGCGTGAAGGTAACTGCTGAACACTTGAACGGATTTAGATCCAGTTTGTTTTCATCACAATAGGCATCAAGTCGATGCAAATCAGCCTGCAAATCTAGTACATCCAAAGGCGTGTCAATAATTTTAAATATTTTCATGTCATCAGCAAAGGAAAGTAGGCGACTGTTAACAAAACAGGTAGAAATATCATTAATAAATATAAGAAAAAGCAGGGGCCCGAGGAGCGATCCTTGGGGGACCCCACTAGGGATAAGAACCCAGCTGGATACATAATTATTGACAACAACAGCTTGAGACCTATTGCAGATGTACGACGAAAACCATCGGAGCAAATTCCCTCTAATACCCATCCTAAGTAATTTGGACAAAAGAAGTTTATGGTCAATCCTATCAAAGGCCTTGCTGTAATCGGTGTAAATTACGTCAACCTGGTGGCCACTATTCATTGATTCAGATAAGAACTCGTTGAAGATGATGAGGTTTGACACAGTCGACCGCCCTTTGAGAAAACCATGCTGGAATGGGGAAAAGGATTGATGAAGTGCGGAATAGATCTGATTGTATACAATCCTTTCAAAGATTTTAGCAATTATACAGAGCTTGGAGATGGGTCTATAGTTACTTACCTCTGATTTAGGGCCCTTTTTATGTATTGGCGATACAAATGCAGATTTCCAAAGTTTGGGTACGGTGCTAGAAGATATAGATTTATTAAACAGAAGTGAAATAGGAATGTGAATTGATTGGGCACATGATTTAAGGAAAACAGGGCTAACGTGATCCGGACCAGCAGATTTAGATAGATCAAGGCTAGAAATCAATTTAAGCACCTCATCAGGATCTATCTCAATATTAAAAATATCACATTCGGTAGCCTCGGCAGAGACTATTGAGTCGACATTATATGAATAAGTGCCAGAGGGAGCAAGAAACGTGGAATAAAAATATTTAGAAAAAGCTTCACTAATTGTTTCCCCTGTAGAAACAGAGGTGTCCAAATAACTAAGATGGGTAGGTATACCATTTGATTTGGAACGGCTTTTTATGTATGACCAAAACATTTTTGGGTTTTGTTCGATACCATTCTCAATGGATGATATGTAATCAGTAAAACATTTATCCTCTAACAGTTGGATACGATTACGTAGAAGTTTATATGTAGATAAGTCAGATAGTCTGCCATATGTTTTATATTTTCTAAAATGTTTATATTTTTCTTTAATTAGCTTGATGAGCGCTGGGCTAAACCATTTGGGGTAAGAATTGTCACTAACCAACCTAGACGGGATATATTGGTGTTTAAGGTGATCTAGAATTGAATAAAAAAATTTAGCTGCCTCCTCAAGCGAACGCGAATTAAATTCAGCGTTCCAGTCAATATCCGAGATCTTATTGTTAATAGATAGATAGTCACCCTTGTTATACAAGTATTTTAAATAGGATTGAGATTTTAAGCAAGGTATATTAAGGAAAGAAGCTCCGATAAGAAGAGCTTGATGGTGTGGGTCGATGGGCACTAGGGGGTCAAAGCATTCAGCTACGACGATGTCTTCGTTTGATAAAACCAGATCCAAAATTCTGCCCTTCGAGATGTTACGGATACCATTAAACTGACGCAGGTTATGAGTAGAAATTTCATCAATAAATATTTTTTCCGAAAAAGTCAATCCGCGGGATGGTATTAGGTGAACTGAATCCGCACAGCTCGACCAGTCTACGCCGCTCAGGTTAAAATCACCCACTATAATAAATTTATCATCCGGGTTCAAAATCATGATATCATTTAATTTAGATAAATAATTCTCAAGCTGCTGCGAGAAACTATTGCCTTGGTTTTGGTCACACAAGTATAAGCAGCTAAGGTGAATATTAAGTAAAGTTTTATTAACTTGCTTGAGAGATACGGTAACCCATAAGTCTTCGGCCGAAGATTGATACGAGGGCTGATGCATAGTGTGTAAATTTTTACGTACAGCGATAAGAACGCCCCCTCCCCTGGTTTGACCAGTCAAACCGTAATCACGGTCACGGCGCCACACCACATAATCATTTCCAAATAGCTCGGAGTCCAGTATGCTATCTAACAACCAAGTTTCGGTTAATATTATCACGTCATACGAAGTTAAATGTAAGTTACGCTTAAACAGAACTGATTTGGTTCGAAGGCCTCTAGTGTTCTGATAGTAAATGTTTAAGTTATTTTTAGTCGAACTATCCATATTGGTACCTACAACATAGCGACAGTGTGAAATCAAAGGTTTCCATTTTATTAGAGTAGAACAAAAGAAGTATAAAAATTAAATAGGGTAGGAAAACATAATACCGAATGACGAAATCGTCACGAGTTAAATTCCTGCAGTAGCGAGAGGGCGAGCAAGTATGAGTAATAGCGAGTGCAAGCAGGATAGCTAGCTTGTATGCAGAAACGCAGCAAGCGAGCGCGCTTAAACAATAGGCTAGTAGTAACCGGTCGACGGTCGGCTTAGCGGTAACAAACATTTTTACAAAATGTGCAAATTTCGCATATAAGTAAAATAAACATAATATGCATGTACGAGCAAGGAGCATAGAAAAGACTGACATTTTAACAGAATAAGGAAATAAAAAATAGATTAAAAATTTACATTTAAGAGAAAAAAACAAGGTACCTGGATTATAGTAACAGGTTAACGTAATTTGTTTAAATCAGACTCTTTGTTGATTATGATCACTGGAGATGTGTCGTTCTTGCGGGTGTGGATCTTCCCAAACTTGACCCACACATAAGCATGACCTTTTTCCTTCGCCATGCCTTTCGTCTTGTTGAGTAGGATCTTCGAGTCCGCATTCAAGTGGTCGTTGATGAATATGCGCCGAACTGAGTCACGGAATCCAATGTCGGGGGCCGATAGCGACTTGCGGGCCCTGGCCGCCGCAACAAAATCTTCTTTAACATAGCGGTTAGTAAAACTAACTATAATTGCCTTCTCCTTGGAGCCATGTAGCGGGACTCGATAGAGGTAATCGATATTGCCTCTTGGAAGGTCGAAGTTCAGCTCCTTACTGATTGACTCAACGACCGAGAGAAGATTCTCCTCTTTTTTCATCGGCACTCCTTTAATCTCCACATTATTTAGTCGTGATCTTTGATCGGCCACAGCAAGTTGATACTTCAGCTCGGCTACATTGTTTTCCAGGCAGTCAATAGATCCTTGCATTTTGTCTATTGTGGATACACGGGACTCAACCTCCGTAACTCTTACAGAAAAACTCTCGAGGCGAGAACCCATAAAATCACAACTAGATTTTAGATCCACCAATTCTTCCTTTATGGTTTTGACGTCTTGAAGAAGAGATGGTAAACCGACCAACTGACGCTTAAGGTCGCGTATCTCATTCATTATTGCTTCGAGTGAGACGGGCTCCGGCGATGGCGGCGGCAGCGGCTTAGGCGATACACCCTTACAGGAGGAGCATTTCCAGGCCGCTCTCCTATCAGCGCCAAGCTTCCTCCATCCAGCTTCCGTCACTTGTGCGCAGCCGAAATCCAGCTGCTTCATACAGCCAGTGCATTGCACACCGTCCGTAAAGCCGGATCCACAAGACGCGCACTTCATGTTTGAAAAAAGGTTGACGATATATTTAAGTTAACCGAAGTAACGTAGGCGAGTTAACTACGCTGGCGTTCACACCCAACTGCTTATATTATAGTTAGCTCTTTAGTTTTTGAATTTTTAATATGTAATTGTTAATTTTTGTTGTTAATAAATAATTTTGTATTTTGTATTGTAAAAAATATATAAAGGTAAGCAATACAGTACCAATATTGACCTTAAATAAAAATATCTAATTTATCTAATTATTAATTGGATAATAAATAAATTTATAATCAAATAAGGTAAATAAATATGTAAATAAAATAAAAAGAAACATTTATTTAAGACATTGTTCCATATAGCAATTACAAAGTTTTAGTACACAAATAAAACACAAATACAAACGTATTTTTATTACATAATTAAAAAGTTCATATTGTGGAGGAGGACAAAGGCAGGTGTGCACTCAGTGCCGGGTGTAGGTTGCAAGCATTGAATGCACCCCTACCCAATGCTGCAGGAAGCGGCTGCTCAGGTCTTCAGCCATCGCTGCCAGGAGGTTGTTGCGGCTGGCGCGCAGGCGACGCAGCGCGACGGCGGCGGCGCAGCGAGTTCGTAGCACAGCTGGGAAGCTGTCCACGTCCGCGTCAGCAAACATGCCCGACGCAGTGCACCAGCCCGGCAGCCGCAACAACGCCCGGAAAGCGTTATTGAATTGTGCACGAAGGGCACTCTTAGACATTTTGGTGTAGTTAGTCCACAGTAACGGGGAAATTAAAAATCATGGTTTTTAGGGTTCCGCAGTAAAAAGAGAACTTAAGAGTTTTCTTTATCAGTAAGTGTGTACAAGTATGACGGTAGATAAATCGATCGATGACCTACACCTTCGATCAGGTATCCGCCGCCTCCCGGGGGCCAGCGGATATCTGATCGATGACCTACACCTTCGATCAGGTATCCGCCGCCTCCCGGGGGCCAGCGGATATCTGATCGATGACCTACACCTTCGATCAGGTATCCGCCGCCTCCCGGGGGCCAGCGGATATCTGATCGATGACCTACACCTTCGATCAGGTATCCGCCGCCTCCCGGGGGCCAGCGGATATCTGATCGATGACCTACACCTTCGATCAGGTATCCGCCGCCTCCCGGGGCCAGCGGATACCTGATCGAAGACCTACACCTATAAAGAAAGAAATCCGAACAAAAGCATCATATAACCGAAAATTATCCAAAACTATACCTTGTATTTGCCAACTTCATAGTCGAAGGTAATAAAATGACCGACTTGCTTCTTCTCGTGATGTCAACACTCTTCACGGGAACTATGACGAGACGAGACTTGGCATCATTTTTTCATTTATGTTTTGTTCGGATGTCTTTCACTGAAAAGGATTGTCGGACGGAGGTCACCTAGCACTATTTATTTCGGTTTGAGATCTGAAGGGAAGAGGACAACTGTTGGTGTTCAATGCGTTGCGCCGCAATCTCGGTGTAGCGTTGGTGTGAGGCGAGAGTGTGTGTGGCTGTGGGTACCGTGTGGAGGGCGCGTCGTGCAGCGGCTCGCCGTGCGCGTCCAGCCAGCGCACGGCGGGCGGCGGATGTCCGCGCGCGCCGCACGCCACGCGCGCGCCATGCTCCGCCGCGTACAGCACGCGCGCCGCCGGCTCCGCCACGAAGCGCGGCGCCAGCGCCTCCGCATCCGCTTCCGCCTGCACCACCGACATTGGCACTGAAACCGAACAACGGTGTTAAAAAAGTCAAAGACACACTAGTAGTCAGTCAATGACACACTAGTAGTCAGTCAATGACACACTAGTAGTCAGTCAATGACACACTAGTAGTCAGTCAATGACACACTAGTAGTCAGTCAATGACACACTAGTAGTCAGTCAATGACACACTAGTAGTCAGTCAATGACACACTAGTAGTCAGTCAATGACACACTAGTAGTCAGTCAAAGACACACTAGTAGTCAGTCAATGACACACTAGTAGTCAGTCAATGACACACTAGTAGTCAGTCAATGACACACTAGTAGTCAGTCAATGACACACTAGTAGTCAGTCAATGACACAATAGTAGTTAGTCTACACTGACTTTTTACACTACACTGACATATTTATGTCTTTTATTATATTTCACAACATTGACGTAAAATGTGCGGATTTAATTTTTCAAAAGTTATTCCGTTAACGTGAATGTTTTTGGTCGAGGGGGGAGATCCGGTCATCTGGGTTGCCATATATCTATCCTTCTCCTCCTCATCGATTGCGATGACAGCGCTCACATCACGAATTATCATTTATATCGTGATCCCCATTGTATGGCTCACCCTGTGGGCTCACCAGACCGATCTTGGTCTTAAATACGTAGGCAGTAGAGTTGTCACTACGACACGTAAGTAGAGTTGCCCCTACGACACATAGGTAGAGTTGCCCCTACTACACGTGAGTAGAGTTGGCGTGTGTGTAGGAAGGCTCTTTTCATCACATGAACGTGAACACGGACTTCGATAAGGATTGGTAAGCACCAATTTAATCTCTGGTGTCGATTTGACAAGAATAGACCGTTATATCCGTTATATAAACGTTATATCGTTATACCCAATTTAATCTACCCCGGAGACAGAATCGGTGCCTATCGAAGTCCGCGCTCGCGCTTCTCGCTTTGTACGTCAGTAGTTATAGATATTTATATATAATTTACAGGAAAAATATAGAGAAGTCTGAAGTCAAAAAGGGAGGGAATAATTTTTAAGGAGGGGCCTCCTTTTAAACACATTTCAGATAAGTCGCTTTGCAAACTTCGGAGATAGGGGGGGGGGAATGGGTAACTCTTTACAACTTTATTCACAAATATTTCAAAAAGTATGACACCTAAAAAATATCAAAAACTGTTTTGAAATCTACAAACTGATACCCCAGTTGACCTTGTAGGTATCTTTTCAAATTTCGACATTATAATTTTGATAATTTGATATTCATTTTTATTTTTTTTTCATTTATTTTTCTTTGTATCTGTATTTTCAATTTCAAGTTATTTGCTGCTGTAGTTGCTGAGAAACTAAAGATGGAAAATAAGACATAAAAAGCGAGACTATGAGGGTTTTGAAACCGATCTTCGATCTTCGAAATCCTAAAAAAAACTTAATGTTCTTGAATTTTTGTAACTTGCTTTTATGTATAGGTAATAATATATTTTCGGATAATTTATTCTCTTTCTATGCGTAGAAACTGCTTAGCTTAATTTTCAAATGTTAAGTGTTTGATTTTTTCGTCCTAAAGCTTTTTGTAAGTATCCCTTAGATAAATAAATAAAATAATATATACTTTGAATAAAAAAGCTAAATGTGTTTAGATTAGGCTGTTGCGTCCTACCCCGGTAGGATTCCCTGAGAGGTTTTTAGAGCATGTCTACCTATTCGCCGTTGCAACCTACGCTCGCCACGAACATTGCAACCTACGCCTACGCTCGCCACGAACGGCGACAGCGGAGAGCTTAGCTTAAAACCCACTTAGAACACGAACAGCGCGACTTCAGTTTGAAAGGGGTTTGTCCTGAAAAAAAGGATTACCGCGTCTCTCGCGTTGGCGCCGATTTCACAATGTTTGAAATGGCGTAAGCAATGTGAACTAAACACTCGAGAGATACACTACGTCATCTTTAGTCGCAGCCACGGAATAAGTATTTAGTATTGTCGCGAAGTGGTCGCGACAAGCATTTAATATTGTCGTGAAGTGGTTGCGACATTAATTTAATATTGTCGCAAAGTGGTCGCGACTTTAATTTAATATTGACGCGAAGTGCTCGCGACATTTATTTATTTATTTATTTGGGAAACAAAAAGCTTTTGGATAAATAACCATAGAATGTTAAACTAGAACAAATTAAGCTAAATTCAGTTTCCACTAATAGTACGTATGTGTAAATAACTGAACTAAAACTAAAAGAAAAACAAACAAAATTATAAATACATACTAATACAACATATAAAAGACACCTACGGCGAGCCTAACAGAGGTAGTACCTATTCATAAATATCTTATCTAAATTACAATAAAAAAAAAAGTTTGAATTTAAATTTAGTTTGTTTTGCCTGATGCCAGTTCCAAATTATAGATTGGTAACTACAAGGAGGGGAACTAGGATATCATAAAGCATAAATAAATAAATAAAGTTGTGATGATTTGAAAAATTATTGAGGCCCTCATTCGAAGAAGGTAATATTAATTAACTTCTTGAAAGCATTACGCCTCATGATGAAGAGATCACATTCTTTTAATATAGTCGCGAAGTGGTCGCGACATTGATTTACCAGTTGGTAAGAAGATCTAAGAGCAGTTTGAATCCTTAACTTGATTACAAGAAATTCCTAACCAACGTAAAGATGCGAACCTAACAGGTTAACCTAGATCTCAGTACCTACCCACGGGATCCCGGTGGTAAAAAACTCCAATTACATAAAATTCACTATTATTTCTTTGGTTTCTCTAATGTGAAAAACGAATAAGAAAAAATTTAACGATATTAAAACATGTTTCGCACATAATTGTCGAGGTCTCAGGAATCCTGCGGTTTATTGAAATGACTTATGTTTTGATTCTTAGGTTATTACTTAATGGGTTCCTCTGAGCCAGTATCTTAATTTTTTGTGTAGCTTTCATGTAATAAAAAATAATTCGATTTTTGCGTTTACACCTTTTCGAAAAAGTATGCTCTATACCGCTCCTAGGAACGCAAAATCATATTCCTATCCTATGAGCACATAACTAATATGGCTGTAGCGTGCCCTCTTAGTACGTGCCTATAATAAGTGGCGGAAATTATTAGAATAAAGCATAACGAAACGAAAGCATCAAGTCGAATACAAGTCGAGATCTTTGTTGGGAATACAGACGCGGCGAGGCAAGATTAGTTACCAAACGACGACGTTGCCGGGGCGCCAAGATTGAAAAAGTCTTGAAAACAAATACATCGGATCTTAAATGTGTCAAAAAGTGTCTCTGTAAGTTTTCTTGATTGGAGAACATTTAATCAGATCGTGTGAGGGTGTGTGCAGTGTCGTGTGATTCGTGTGGGTGGTGCGGGGAGTACTCACGCCGCGCCAGCAGCAGCACCACCAGCGCCGTCAGCGCCGCACGCGCCCGCGCCGCCGTGCGCCGCATCTGAGAGACACAATTACATAAATTTTGGACAACATTACACTTATATAAGTATACAGAGTGTTCGACAGAACGTTTGTCCTATCAAAACTGGGGGGAGGTGGAACCAAGTGTAATAGCTTGGTTGCTTTTTTAACCCTGAAAAGCCTCTGGGCAATTTTGCAACGAAACAATTATTGTACTTGAGAGTTAAAAAAGCCACCACACAAAATATTTAAAAAGTTGATGCTGTTAAGGATAAAAAAGGCTACCACACTTGCACTTGGTTCTATCTTCCCTTATTTACCCTTTGGTACAAGTTCTACCGAACTAGTAGTCATGGTTACAACATGATTAGAAGACAAAAGTTAGTGATTTTCAGGATATTCAAAATGGCAGATTTTTTACTACCTACTTATTTTGTAACGTATTATAATATGTAGTTTTACCACTTTATGGTGTTTGGAAGGGCCATAAACTAGAGAAGTTTTCAGTGAAATGGAAGTTCAGACTTGTTTTTTTTTTTAATTCAATCCTGTTCCTGTTTTGATCTCTCAGCCCATAGCTGCTTTATTGACCTAGATCTCACGTAAATATTAATTGTATAATTAAGGGCTAATCATGCCATATGACGTAAATATATATATTATTTTTTATTCGTGGTTTTTTGTACAAATAAAGTTACAAAGAAAATTACAATCAAATAATAAAACAATCAAATCAGCACTAAATAGTTTGAATGTCCGAAAAATATCAAAATATCTTACAAATATTCTGAAAAATGCTGAAACATTTCACGTAAAACAAACCGCCAAGCTTTTTTGAGTTTATAAGTATTTATATAATATTTAGCTATATTTAGTATATACCTACTACCTACCTAAACATTATTTCTGTTTACAAGCCACCGTCTATACTTTTCCGATCACTTCTTGTCCATCCTAAGGTTGCCTGTATTGCACTTGGTTGTATTGTATTGTACTCAGTTTCCCCTACCCCTAGTTTCCATATGACTAACGTTGTGCCGAACATCCTGTACCTCTATATACGAAAGGTTGGATGTATGTATGTTTGTTTGTTACATCTTCTTGCTAAAACTACAGAACGGTTCTGAAACTTTGAATGTTTAGTTCTGGAATAACACACTACTTTCTATCCCTTCAAACGGTCCCATGGGATAGAAATAAACTTAACACTCTTACACTCACATTTACAGCGCGCGCCGCCCGCGCCGGCACATACGCACCATTATCTAGCCCCGAACTAAGCAGAGCTTGTGGTGTGGGTACTAGATAACTAGTACACATGTAGCGATTCCTCTAGCAGAAACTACAAAGCTAACGTCAACAGAGGCGCTCAAGAAAATAACACCGAAAAAACTGAAGCTAGTTACCTACCTAAGCGCTTCAATGAATGTCCGCTAGATGTCGTTAAGACAAATTCCAACTAATTGTGGAGTGCAAAAAAGTACAACTCCTAGATCGTGCAAACGCATGTTTCAGTTACATAAACGAGTACCCAACATCAATTGTTGGTTGAAAGACCCCGGGCCAACTGAGTACCAACTGAGTCGGCCCGGCTCAGGGAAGATCTCTCTTTGTAACCATTTGAGGGGAAATACCACCTTAGCCCCCAAATATTTATTACAATACACAACGTAGATATAGATATTTTTACTAATATAGAAAACATCCAGAAAACCCGGAACAAATATCTATAGATTGTATAAACATTTGTTCCGAGGCGGGAATCGAACCCCTGCCTCGCAGGCAGTGTCAATTGCTAATAAAACAGATTACGATCAGCGATAAGATAATCTCCAATGTACTCATAAACCTACATACTTTATATTTCAATGTATGTATGTTCTGGTTGTTTATAAACTTTAGCGGAATTTTTTAGTAACTACCTCATAAAGGAATCTGTGAATTGCGTCGTGGGCTGTTTTATTATCTAAGATTATCATGTTTGATGTATACCTAATCTATTTATGTAACTATATATTTTGTAGCCGTTAGCTTTTCCTGAATAAATGAAATGAAATGAAATACTTTAATTTGATTTTAATAAACACATTATTTTCTACTCATTCCCAAATAAAAAAAAATATGGAAAATTATACTATTTATTAGTAATAATATTATAGGTATATAATAATATATAGGTATGCATTTAGCCCGCTCTCGTAGCCACGCTACGCCGTAGCCCCTCTACGCCGTAGCCCCTCTACGCCGTAGCACTGCTACGAACGCTGTTATTGCCTTGTATTACTATGCTCTGTCCACGCATTTATTTTCTTTGGCCGAATGAAATAAAGCAATATTTCATGGATTCTGATTCTTTTTAAGAATAGTGATGCGAATAAATCGACTTGAAAAATATCGGGACTAATGAGAGCTTCGATATTTATCGAGCTGATAGATTACGTGTGTATGAATTTTTTATTCTTTCATTAAGTTAAAGAAAATAAATGCATGGACGGAGTATAAGAAGAAGAATATGCCTTTTGCATGCAGATACTATTTTTATAAAGTCAAAGAAATATCCACAAACTTTTATAGTTTTATTAATTAATTATGTAGAATACTATCACACAGTATATTTAGAGGTATTTTCTTAACCAAGTCTGGAGACCGAATACTCAACCTCTCGTGTTTTTCCTTTCAAAAACGCCTTGGCTCAATATGACGTCGACTAACCACAGGCAAGACTGTGCCGATCAATCCAAAGACGTCCAAAACTAAATAGATGAAAACACGAGAGTTCGATAACTTTCTACAAAACGAATGTGTAATTAATTAAGATTTAAATCTCTCGTGCTGTGTAGTGCCAACTTAGGATTTGTGCTGCTGCGTCCAGCAGTGGACCTACCTGTGCGCTGTTGAGGAAAATTACTCTGTCTATTATCATTTTACCATAAATCTTAGGACAAGAGACCTGTAAAGATAGATTTGATGATGAATAAATAAATAAATAAATATATTTAAAATTTTATTTAAAACTAATATCGTAATCATTACACTATTGACTATTTATTTTTTGTCCCCGTTTTAACAATACTTGATTCATGAAAGAGTATTACACAGCAGCACATCTAAATACAAAATGCATGAACTATGCATGAAGAAATGTCACGGTGACACGTAATATGTGTACTAATTGAAATGAAAACGAAGTCGGTGGTCGGTGAAAGGAAAAACTTAAAACAATTTTGGACTAATGGAAAAAATAAACCACCAAGTGGCATTTGACTCGCACACGGAGGGTTCCGTACCGGAAAAATAAAACACCAAGTGGCATTTGACTCGCACACGGAGGGTTCCGTACCGGAAAAATAAAACACCAAGTGGCATTTGACTCGCACACGGAGGGTTCCGTACCGGAAAAATAAAACACCAAGTGGCATTTGACTCGCACACGGAGGGTTCCGTACCGGAAAAATAAAACACCAAGTGGCATTTGACTCGCACACGGAGGGTTCCGTACCGGAAAAATAAATCACCAAGTGGCATTTGACTCGCACACGGAGGGTTCCGTACCGGAAAAATAAACCACCAAGTGGCATTTGACTCGCACACGGAGGGTTCCGTACCGGAAAAATAAACCACCAAGTGGCATTTGACTCGCACACGGAGGGTTCCGTACCGGAAAAATAAACCACCAAGTGGCATTTGACTCGCACACGGAGGGTTCCGTACCGGAAAAATAAACCACCAAGTGGCATTTGACTCGCACACGGAGGGTTCCGTACCGGAAAAATAAACCACCAAGTGGCATTTGACTCGCACACGGAGGGTTCCGTACCGGAAAAATAAACCACCAAGTGGCATTTGACTCGCACACGGAGGGTTCCGTACCGGAAAAATAAACCACCAAGTGGCATTTGACTCGCACACGGAGGGTTCCGTACCGGAAAAATAAACCACCAAGTGGCATTTGACTCGCACACGGAGGGTTCCGTACCGGAAAAATAAACCACCAAGTGGCATTTGACTCGCACACGGAGGGTTCCGTACCGGAAAAATAAACCACCAAGTGGCATTTGACTCGCACACGGAGGGTTCCGTACCGGAAAAATAAACCACCAAGTGGCATTTGACTCGCACACGGAGGGTTCCGTACCGGAAAAATAAACCACCAAGTGGCATTTGACTCGCACACGGAGGGTTCCGTACCGGAAAAATAAACCACCAAGTGGCATTTGACTCGCACACGGAGGGTTCCGTACCGGAAAAATCAGGCAACTTTTCAAAGAATATAAAATTTTCACTTGTTTGGAGCAGGGACTGCATACAGGTATAAATTTCTGTACAATTTATTTCTGTATGACGTCATACCAGTTAAATTTCTAGTATTCAAAAATAACAGTAAGACATCATACCAAAATGATTCTTGTACCGTAAATATTGTTGAAGCGTAAAATTTCTGTACTGATATACCAGTTTATTTAAGTATCAGATTTTTTTCAGTTCGTATTTAATGATATTATTAAATTATATAGTATTCAAAAATAACAGTAAGACATTCATACCAAAATGATTCTTGTACCGTAAATATTGTTGTAGCGTAAAATTTCTGTACTGATATACCAGTTTATTTAAGTATCAGATTTTTTTCAGTTCGTATTTAATGATATTATTAAACTATATAGTATTCAAAAATAACAGTAAGACATTCATACCAAAATGATTCTTGTACCGTAAATATTGTTGTAGCGTAAAATTTCTGTACTGATATACCAGTTTATTTAAGTATCAGATTTTTTTCAGTTCGTATTTAATGATATTCATATTATTAATTTAGGTGTTTTTAAATATCGGTTATTCTCGATTGTTCCATGTTTTAGTTATTTTTTCTAAAATAGTTTGTTACGGGCGGGGTGCCTCCAGGGCTTGGAATACCGACCGCGCTGCGTTCTTTGTGTTTGTTGATTTAGTATAATAATGGAAATTAATGGAATAGCTTCCGCACCCACGCTTGTTTTAAATTCGCCACAGAATAGAGTGCAGAATAAAAAGTGAAAATGGAAAGTAAGTACCCTTAAAACTAGTCGTATTTTGACTTAATAGTATTTATTACATTTTAGGTGCCTATTCCACTCTTTCAATATCTTAGTCCAAGATTCTTAAGTAATTTGCGTAGTAGATTTCCATTGAAATTACATCACATCACACTAATATTAAAAATGCGAAAGTTTGGATGGATAGATAGATAGATAGATAGATATAGTTTATTGTCAATAAACTATTACATGTTTTTGGTTAGTAGTGTCTTAAATCCTATGTTAGGTTTATCTAGAGGTAGACACTAGGGTTCTGATAGATGGATGATTGTTTCTTCTTTATGCCAATACTTCTCCAGTATTATTATTATTATTATTTTCGTATTCGGATAATTCGGATAGTAGTGAGTCTTACTATCCGGATATCCGGATAATTCGGATAATTTATAAATATACATACACATAATTCAAATTAAAACAAGGAAAATGGGTTCTGTATCAGTCAGAATGTATTATTAGGTCCTTACATATGAAATTGGCGTTTTGTATGGGAGGAACAAAAAGTCGAATATTTTTTAATATAATATATTTAATTAATCAAAGTATGAACCATTATTTTCTATGCACTTTTGCCATCTTATAGGTAGTTCATTGATCCCTTTACTAAAAAAACCAGTCGGACGGGAATCAATAAAATCTTTGAAGGCGATTTGGACTGCCCCATCGGAGTTGAATTTTTTCCCTTGCAAGAAGTTATCCAAATTTCGAAAAAAATGGTAATCTGTTGGAGCAAGGTCCGGGGAGTACGGAGGATGTCTTAGACTTTCCAATTGAAGCTCTTCTAATTTAGTAGCCGTCTGTTGCGCAGTGTGTGGTCTAGCGTTGTCGTGAAGCAGCAGTGGCGTGGAGCGATTGACCAGCCTAGGTTGTTTAGCCGCTAGCTTTTCCATCATGGTTTGCAATTGCTGACAATAGACATCAGCCGTAATAGTCTGGCCAGATTTGAGAAAACTGTAATGAACAATACCGGCACTAGTCCACCAAACGCTTACAAGTAACTTTTTTGGGGTTAATTTTCGCTTGGGGCAGGATTTGGCTGGCTGGCCAGGATCCAACCATTGCGCTGAGCGCTTCCGATTATCGTAAAGAACCCATTTTTCATCACAGGTAATGATTCGGTTTAAAATACCTTCATTATTGTGCCGGTTTAGTAATGTAACGCAGCAGTCGACGCGCGTTTGCCGGTTTGCTTCAGTCAATTCGTGAGGTACCCCACCTTTCAAGCTTTTTAATCTTCCCAATTTGCTTCAAGTGAATTAAAACAGTTTTATCACTAACATCGCAGCCTGCAGCTAACTCGGACGTGGTTTGCGATGGATCCGCTTCCACAATAGCCTTCAACTCTTCATTATCAACTTGAGTCTCAGGCCGTCCACGGGGCTTGTTCTGCAGGTCAAAATTTCCAGAACGAAAACGTTGGAACCAAAAACTAACTGTGTTTTCTTTTGCAACACGACCGCCATACACATCATTCACCCTTCGAGTTGTTTCCGCAGCACTAGTGCCACGGCGGAACTCGTACACGTAAATAATGCGATATTTTAAGTTTTCCATTTTGTAAAATGAGTGACGCAAACAGAAAAAAACAGAAGAAAAAAAACAAATGAATGACGATCATCGAAGCACAAATACATGAGTCTATAGCTGTACAAATTTGAATTTGGAATTCCTTACCAAAGAGGAGAAATTTGAGATTAAAGTGGCCAGTACGAAAAACGCCAATTTCATATGTAAGGACCTAATAATTAATACTCAAAAAAGTAAGAATAATATTACTTATAAATAACAATAGAATCAACATAGAAACTAAACAATATAGAGATTAAAAATAACAATATCGATCAAATGGGTTGAAAAACTAAAATATCTATGAAATAATAACGGTTTACTTCGTTCCATCTAACTTATTTTTTTGACATAAATAGACATCCTTCCTCCGGGGAAGCTGCGCTGCGCGGAGACCGGTCCCTTTTGGCGTCGGATCGCTGACCAACCAGTGTCAACGCAATTATGAGATTGCGCGCTATTGTAGGTCTTGCTTCCCTTATAAGTTCAGAGATATACACGAATCAATACTTGTATATTTTTAACAGCATAAAAATTGTGTGCAAATCAGTGTTGCCAATCAATTTGTTAGGCGGCCGTGTACGTAAAGTTTTTTACCTTGCCGTGCTTAGGTCAGCCGTATCACTGCTCAAAATAAGGAAATACTATACAACATTAGCCAAATGGTGCTATTTTATAGTTTATATGCATTAGGTGCGTGGTGATTATGGCAAAACCCCCCAATATGATGGCAACAAATAAAAAACATTGTAGCGGTCGCAGGGAGTCGATGGATGGAGGCAGCTCAGGACCGCTATTTGTGGCGTCGTTTGGGGGAGGCCCATGTTCCATGGACGTATACCTACGGACTGATTATGATTATGATGCATTAGGTAACATTCTGCCTTATGGTGGCCAAATTCCCATAAACAGGGCAAAACTAAATTAATTGGAAAAGTGACTTTCATTTCTCAAAGAAAGAAACCAGGGCTGGTCTGACTGGTATTGACAATGGGAATGGAATAGATGTTGATAGCTCTAATAATAAAAGGGTCTCCAAACTTTGGAGACCCCTTTAAATTTTTAACTTTGGTTTATTTTAAGTATTTTTTCTTATTACAGCTGAAGTTTTACTTATTTATAGAAAGTTTAATGTGTATACCTATTGTGGTTCAAGAGACATGACAAACATAGTCAAAAAATCACGTTGTTTGTATGGAAGTCCCCTTTAATTTTATATATATTTGGTTTTATTATTTGTATAGCGGGGAAAAAAATACACATTCTCTGAAAATTTCAACTGTGACAGAAGCACAGACGGACGGACGGACAGCGGAGGTTTAGTAATACGTTTCAGTTTTCACCCTTAGGGTACGGAAACCTAAAAAGGAGGTACAGACAGCATCATCAGCTAGTAACCCTCTAGCGGTAGAAGTGTAAACGTTAAAGGGGTTACCTAATGATGCTGCACTCCGCATTTACAGCAAAGGTTTTGCCGCATGACTTCCTGAGGAAGGATACTAGGCTTCAGCTGTCTGTCCGTCTGCCCGTCTGTTAGCGGGCTGTATCTCATGAAAAGGGAAATTATATCACAAATGGATAAAAAGTTTGTTCCGCTTACGCGTGAAATTGCAGAACGAAAATTGGAAAAACACAACTTAAAGAAAAAAAATCAGCATGAAGAAAAACAAAAGATTCAACAAGTTGATAATCTTTGCAATGAAATAAAACGAACATTCTCCATCAGCGCTAAGGAAATCAACAAAAGAAAAAATTTCAAATGACTTGAAATCTCCCTCGACATTAAAGATATAAACAACATCTACCGCATTCGAAAAAAAGGCAACAATTACGGAAAAGACAGATCAATAGGTACTGATTTCTTTAGTTAGCGGATGGAACATTTCTGATTATGAAGAACAAAAACGAACTGAAAGATGCGTATGATATGCAAAGATTATCCAATGGAGACACTGGGTAAGAAAGAAAGGCAACTATGATGTCATACAATATGACGAATTGTTAGGTAAAGAGGGGTCCTGTGGTAAGGAGAATCGAAAACGAAACTTGTCCTTACTGTCACCAGGCAGCGCTAGCACCCGGGCGAACACGACCACAGTAGGTATGCCTCATCAAACCAAACAGGATCAACACATTTGATGTAATGAGATCAAGAACCAACTCACTCTCATCAGTACCAGGACACGGCAAGGTTTTACTATAGAATAGGGATTAGTTTTGTAATCAAGCTATCAGCAATCACTTAGATTATGAAACATTAAAGCATTGTCCTAACATTCACTTAGCCTAAGCACAACATTGATCATCTCTGTAAATACTAACCCCTCAATTGTAGTGCCTCATCTCATTTTCATCTCGTACCTGGGCTCGGGAGTATGTTCGATACATCGATCACGTAGGTATTATTTAGCATCATCAGCAGTTTGACCTAAGTAGGTTACTCGTGCCGCGAGCGCGGACCGGGCGCCTACGGAGGTCAGTGCATCAGCAGCAGCCATTTCAATCGCACTCATTAACATCATTAGTAGTCGTAGTTTTATACAATATAGCTTTTGTATTATAAATTCCACTTTTATATCAGCACCCCGGGAAAAGCTAGCCGCGATTCCTACAGGCACTAAAAGAATAAATAACCAACTTCACTGGAATTTCAGAAAGAAAAGCCTTACTCCATCTGAAATTTGACGAGCTTTATCAATAATCCAACCCATTATTTACAAATTCTACAACGGTATCAAGAAAGCTCACACAAGAGCAGACAACACTTATTAATCGGTGTTTTCAACGCAAAAATCGAACAAAATCTTATTATGGGAAATGATTGCTTTGGCAAACAAAACAGAAATGGGTGGACGACTAATAGACTACGCCCCTGAATACAAACTATCAACATGAATACATACTCGTACTAAAAGAAAAAAGTAAAACAGAAATGGACCTGGAAATCACCTGACAATATAAGAAAAAAATAAATAGTATTTATTTAGCACATAGATTACAATAACAGAATAAAACAATTACAACTAGTATATACACTTAATATTTATTTCTTAAAAATCTAAGTCGTCACCAGAAGGCAGAGTGCCCAGAATGCTGGCAGCATTGCCACGTTGAATGGCAATGCTAATTCGTTGACCGAAATAGAAGCCAGCATTCCGATCACCTGTCGACTCTACAAGAAGATTGGTAAGATTTTTTTTTCTTTATAAATGGCGTGTGCTCCAGGTCCCCAAAACAAGCCGATAAACCCAAAACAAGACAAAGAAATCAAAAGATACACCAACAATCACAACAAAAACATTCAAAAACATTTCAATTTAAATTAAAGGGGTCCCCCTTTAATTTAAATTGAAATGTTTACAAAGTGTGTATAACTATTATCGCTTTAACCACTAATAGTACAAAATCAATTGAGCTACCTGTAGATTGTTGGCAACTGTCTGCAGATAGCTCAATTTTTTTAATTGTAAATACTGGTTCTAATTAGTTTCTATTATTTGATTGTAATTTTCTTTGTTAACAAACAATCTCAATAAAATAAATTAAAAACAAGAGGGCCAACGTCTACACCGCGTTGAGTCCGATCGCGAAAGTTAAGCAACGTCGGGCGCGGTCAGTACTTGGATGGGTGACCGCGTCATGTTGGATTTTTGTTTTGTTTTATCAAAAATATCAGTTTTTTAGGGTTTATTTTGGGAAATAGTTTTGTAAGATACGGAAACCTTCCGTGTGAGAGTTGACTCGCACTTGGCCGGTTTTTTAAAAGAAAAGTTTGGTAAGATTCTCAATTCTAATTCGTTGGCACAAATCAGCGGCCCCCGGCCACCATTTTATTTCCAAAACGAATAAAATTAAAATGTATAATATGTGATGGCAGCTGATTAAGTTTTCTCCGAGGAATAACATTTTTTGGGTTCCGTTCCCGCCAATAACTAATCCTCAGCTGTCTGTCCGTCTTTCCTTCAGCGGGATGTACCTAATCTTGAGAACCGAAAAAGTTGCAATTTTCACAGAGTGTGTATTTCTCTTACCGCTTTAACAACAAAAACAAAAACAACGAATTAAAAGTATCAAATTTAATAATTAAGGAGAGCAACGTCCATACTAAGTTGAGTACCAAGTTACAAGAGCCGAAGTAAAGCAACGTTGGGTGCAATCAGTATTTGGCTGGGCGATCGCGTCATGTTGGCTTTTTTCATTTTCTTTGCTCTATTAAATAAATACGTTTTTAGGGTTTCTTTTGCGAAATAGTTTTGTGCGATGGTAAGGAGGTTACCTTCGCACAAAACTATTTAAAACCGTGTGCGAGTTGACTCGCACTTGACCGGTTATATTATTATTTTCCAAGCTCAGTTAATCAAGAGGTGAATTAGTTTCAAGTCAAAGTGATAAATAGAAAGCTTCGGGCTTCAAATCCTTATAGTAAGGTGTTTTCATGTATTCCGTTTTGTAGAAGAACGTACATAACTTTGTTTTCCATAAAGCAATCATTTGCGAAAGGAACACTCACGAGCTTGTGAAATAAAATAACTCATGGTCAACCTAGTCAACGTGCAGTAAATATAATGGATGTATTTATTATATTATATTCCAATGTTTTACGGCTATTTTTAGTTGTTGTCCAATGTTTAGTTGTTGTCCAATGTTTAGTTGTTGTCCAATGTTTAGTTGTTGTCCAATGTTTAAGCAGAATTAGGTAGTATTATTGCAATTCTGATGACATTCTTAAAAGAAAACCTTGCGGGAGTTTATCACCGTTATGTCGATGCCATTACGTTCTGCACACAAATAACGGTTCAGCAGATGTCTAGCTCATTGATGAGTACGTACTAGGTAGGTAAGTATTTCTGTTGGTCAATACCAAATTTATGGAAAAATTTTTTGACCTACAGACCTACTTCAAAACTGAAAAAACCTTCTTTTTGTTAACTTTCAATTTAGAAAAAACAGGCGAGAAATGTAAAAATAGTTTTTCACAATAATGAGCTAAAATTGGCACTAGAGCCGCACTCACCCTGAAAAAGTCCCTCGTTAAGGGATAAAACTTTAGTGTTCTTCCAACACAAATAAAGTTCGTAGTTAACCCGCTTACATCCGTAATCAACAAAAATGACACGTTTGAACAAATAAAGCTTTTAAATGATCACATGCCTTGTAAAGGCCCAAACAATATACGCCCGGATCCAAGCAATCCTCTTCGGCGCAGCGTCGTGCACACATCACATGGCACCAGCATCAGCAGTAACAGAAGAGAGTGAGTCGTCGTGCGACATGTTGCGCGCGTAAAGTTAGAGGCGCGGCGCGACGCGGAGCAGCCAGCTTGCGTGCCGGCGTGAGACTCACTGCCGACGACGCGCCGCCACCGCGCCGCCGCGCGTCGGCCGGGGAATACTACAGAGATCCGCGCGGTTCCTGCGTTGAGTACTACTCAAGGCAGGAATAGTACATGAAAAATGTTTGGGACATTATTTGATTTCATATGAACATATTTGAGTTCACCGAGGTGAGAAAGTGACCTTTCGAGTGTGTCATTTGAGGCCCGAAGCGCAGCCGTGGGCCTCAAAACACACGAGGTAGGGATCGCACGTTCTCCTTAGTGATACATAGTGCTTTATGCTACATCTACGAGGAAAATAAAACATTTTCCGAAAAAGAAGTTGCACTCTTCTCGTTTTTCCAATACACGAAATCTTCATTAGTACTTTTGTTATTTATTTCTGGATTTAAAGGCTAATAGGTTCTCAATCACTGCTTGAGTAGTTTATTTTATTACTGGCGATGTCATAAAATCTTCACTATCACTCGACGACATTCTGTAGAATTAATAAAATTACCTAACTCAAATGTAAATTTCGAAGAAATTCCCGCGAATGCCTCAGGCACTTGGTTCTTTTTTGAATTACTGTTCGGAGAACGGAAGAGACCGATATCATATGGCAGACTCGGAGTAATAAGTTTTTGTAGTTTAACCTATTATCAAAAAACCAAAGCTAAAGGCTAAATTTCAGAAAAAAAAAAACAAAAAGTAACACGTTTGAAATGGATTTCCATACATTATTTTCACCCGGAAAACGCGTGAGAAATGAAATTTTATAGAGTTTTTCGACCCACATTCTAGTACGCCTTCAATGACGTACTTGCTAGCTCAAGTTAGAAAAGGAATACCTAAGTCACTTTCTGAGCAGGTGTAGGTAATATAAAAGGAGGTAGGTAATATAAAAGGAGGTAGGTAATATAAAAATTGTTATTTTAAGAGACAGCAAACAGATATTTATTTATTTATTTATTACTTAGAGGAAAACCAGCAGCACATACAAAAGTTTAGAATTAGGAAAATAAAAATATTAGGTCCTTACATATGAAATTGGCGTTTTGTATGGGAGGAACAAAAAGTCGAATATTTTTTAATATAATATATTTAATTAATCAAAGTATGAACCATTATTTTCTATGCACTTTTGCCATCTTATAGGTAGTTCATTGATCCCTTTACTAAAAAAACCAGTCGGACGGGAATCAATAAAATCTTTGAAGGCGATTTGGACTGCCCCATCGGAGTTGAATTTTTTCCCTTGCAAGAAGTTATCCAAATTTCGAAAAAAATGGTAATCTGTTGGAGCAAGGTCCGGGGAGTACGGAGGATGTCTTAGACTTTCCAATTGAAGCTCTTCTAATTTAGTAGCCGTCTGTTGCGCAGTTTGTGGTCTAGCGTTGTCGTGAAGCAGCAGTGGCGTGGAGCGATTGACCAGCCTAGGTTGTTTAGCCGCTAGCTTTTCCATCATGGTTTGCAATTGCTGACAATAGACATCAGCCGTAATAGTCTGGCCAGATTTGAGAAAACTGTAATGAACAATACCGGCACTAGTCCACCAAACGCTTACAAGTAACTTTTTTGGGGTTAATTTTCGCTTGGGGCAGGATTTGGCTGGCTGGCCAGGATCCAACCATTGCGCTGAGCGCTTCCGATTATCGTAAAGAACCCATTTTTCATCACAGGTAATGATTCGGTTTAAAATACCTTCATTATTGTGCCGGTTTAGTAATGTAACGCAGCAGTCGACGCGCGTTTGCCGGTTTGCTTCAGTCAATTCGTGAGGTACCCACCTTTCAAGCTTTTTAATCTTCCCAATTTGCTTCAAGTGAATTAAAACAGTTTTATCACTAACATCGCAGCCTGCAGCTAACTCGGACGTGGTTTGCGATGGATCCGCTTCCACAATAGCCTTCAACTCTTCATTATCAACTTGAGTCTCAGGCCGTCCACGGGGCTTGTTCTGCAGGTCAAAATTTCCAGAACGAAAACGTTGGAACCAAAAACGAACTGTGTTTTCTTTTGCAACACGACCGCCATACACATCATTCACCCTTCGAGTTGTTTCCGCAGCACTAGTGCCACGGCGGAACTCGTACTCGTAAATAATGCGATATTTTAAGTTTTCCATTTTGTAAAATGAGTGACGCAAACAGAAAAAAACAGAAGAAAAAAAACAAATGAATGACGATCATCGAAGCACAAATACATGAGTCTATAGCTGTACAAATTTGAATTTGGAATTCCTTACCAAAGTGGAGAAATTTGTGATTAAAGTGGCCAGTACGAAAAACGCCAATTTCATATGTAAGGACCTAATATATGGACAAAAGAAAAGTAGGTACCTAGTATAAATAAATAATGCTGGACAATCTACACAGCGTCATCTAGCCCCAATCTAAGCAGAGCTTGTATTATTTTCTAAATATAATTTGACGGAGTGGGAATCCATCAACAATCCAACGAAATTAGATTTTGAGCATTTTGCTGTACATAAGTCAATCCATTTGTTTAATAACAAATGAAACAACTTTTAAACATGACTGTATGACTGTAACCGAACAAGAGGTAATGCCCTTGTTCCGTTCGGTTACAGCCATACGTCACGTCAGACGAAGCAGCTATCTGCACACAGGCTGCGCAACGCAACGCTCGCTGGCTCTCCTCCTTCACCGGATATGACGCTCGAATGTTACATTGCAGACGAAGCAGCTATCTGCACACAGGCTGCGCAACGCAACGCTCGCTGGCTCTCCTCCTTCACCGGATGTGACGCTCGAATGTTACATTGCAGACGAAGCAGCTATCTGCACACAGGCTGCGCAACGCAACGCTCGCTGGCTCTCCTCCTTCACCGGATGTGACGCTCGAATGTTATATTGCAGACGAAGCAGCTATCTGCACACAGGATGCGCAACGCAACGCTCGCTGGCTCTCCTCCTTCACCGGATGTGACGCTCGAATGTTACATTGCAGACGAAGCAGCTATCTGCACACAGGCTGCGCAACGCAACGCTCGCTGGCTCTCCTCCTTCACCGGATGTGACACTTGAATGTTACATTGCAGACGAAGCAGCTATCTGCACACAGGCTGCGCAACGCAACGCTCGCTGGCTCTCCTCCTTCACCAGATGTGACGCTCGAATGTTACATTGCAGACGAAGCAGCTATCTGCACACAGGCTGCGCAACGCAACGCTCGCTGGCTCTCCTCCTTCACCGGATGTGACGCTCGAATGTTACATTGCAGACGAAGCAGCTATCTGCACACAGGCTGCGCAACGCAACGCTCGCTGGCTCTCCTCCTTCACCGGATGTGACGCTCGAATGTTACATTGCAGGCGGATGGTCGTGGTGATTACTTATCGAGAACATTTCACAGTCCATTGTGTTAGACGACTTACAACTAGGGATTAGTACTTCAAATTAACTATTGATTTTGTCCTTTGGACCAACTAGCAAATTACAGGACAGCCAGACAGTAAAAAAATAAAAAAACATTCGCCCATAAGTGATTGCATGCCAAATAATTTAGTCGAAACTACAGCGTGATCTGAACGAAAGCAGAGATGCTAGACAACAGGGTTTCCTTCATAAAGAAAGAAACCGCCCAACCTCAGGGCGGAGCGGACCAGACGCGGGGAGCGGGGCGGAGATGAAAACAAAATGAAACCGAGATGATGGAGCGCAGGCACGCCGCACGCCGCACGCCTCACGCCGCACGCCGCACGCCTCACGCCGCACGCCGCACGTCGCACGCCGCGCCGCCGCCCAACGCGACGCAAAGATGCTATTACAAGTTTTTATAAAACTAAATAAAATTTATAATTATAACGAGGAACGGGGTGCGGAAAATAATATCTTTATGGAGTAGCGTTAGTTTGTGGTGCTGCCGCGATCCAAGGCCGCCGGTCAGGTGGACCTGCTGTACGCATACCTACACAAGAACTACTACAAGACAATGAGCTCGAGCAGATAAACGCTGGGCGAGCGTCCTCTAGCACTTTTACTCATTTAATTCTAAATGGACATTCAGTTTGCTTTATCGTAATTACTTATTGGCGAATGAAAGGTCCTGTTACGGACTTCGAGTGAACCAAAATTAAAACAAAAGCGGGGCGCGTGTCTGGCTGGCACTGGGCGTGGCGGACGCGTGGCGCGGTCGGGACGGGGCGGGGGCGCTCCTTGGAGTGGGACGCGTGGCGCGGTCAGGACGGGGCGGGGGCGCTCCTTAGAGTGGGACGCGTGGCGCGGTCGGGACGGGGCGGGGGCCCTCCTTGGAGTGCGAACAAAACAAGAAGGTGTAGAGCTCCTCGTGACGGCAACTGTCTCGAGCCGAGCCTGGTGAGAGGACAAATACTTTCGGCTTACTACATCCGAATGAGATCCTTGACCGTTGTCAACTAGAGCTGCCAAATACAAGTTTGTTGTCAGTGACCACCGTAAGTAATACGTTGCACGAGTATCTACGTAACGTACATACGTACGCGGTACGTAGGTATCTTACGATCATATTTTATTGTAGGTAAGAGATGCAAGCAATAGAGTGAGGCTCCCGCGGAATATGTGTGATGTATGTGTGTACCTGAGTATATGTGAGGGTGTGTGTACATGAGTATACGTATGCATGTGTGCACCTGAGTATATACGTTTAATATTAATTTATTTTCAAAAAGATAAAATTATACAACGTCACCTACATGAGATCAGGGTTCTTAGGTTAAGTATAAATATTAGGTCCTTACATATGAAATTGGCGTTTTGTATGGGAGGAACAAAAAGTCGAATATTTTTTAATTATTCAAATTATATATTATAATTTAATTAATCAAAGTATGAACCATTATTTTCTATACACTTTTGCCATCTTATAGGTAGTTCATTGATCCCTTTACTAAAAAAACCAGTCGGACGGGAATCAATAAAATCTTTGAAGGCGATTTGGACTGCCCCATCGGAGTTGAATTTTTTCCCTTGCAAGAAGTTATCCAAATTTCGAAAAAAATGGTAATCTGTTGGAGCAAGGTCCGGGGAGTACGGAGGATGTCTTAGACTTTCCAATTGAAGCTCTTCTAATTTAGTAGCCGTCTGTTGCGCAGTTTGTGGTCTAGCGTTGTCGTGAAGCAGCAGTGGCGTGGAGCGATTGACCAGCCTAGGTTGTTTAGCCGCTAGCTTTTCCATCATGGTTTGCAATTGCTGACAATAGACATCAGCCGTAATAGTCTGGCCAGATTTGAGAAAACTGTAATGAACAATACCGGCACTAGTCCACCAAACGCTTACAAGTAACTTTTTTGGGGTTAATTTTCGCTTGGGGCAGGATTTGGCTGGCTGGCCAGGATCCAACCATTGCGCTGAGCGCTTCCGATTATCGTAAAGAACCCATTTTTCATCACAGGTAATGATTCGGTTTAAAATACCTTCATTATTGTGCCGGTTTAGTAATGTAACGCAGCAGTCGACGCGCGTTTGCCGGTTTGCTTCAGTCAATTCGTGAGGTACCCACCTTTCAAGCTTTTTAATCTTCCCAATTTGCTTCAAGTGAATTAAAACAGTTTTATCACTAACATCGCAGCCTGCAGCTAACTCGGACGTGGTTTGCGATGGATCCGCTTCCACAATAGCCTTCAACTCTTCATTATCAACTTGAGTCTCAGGCCGTCCACGGGGCTTGTTCTGCAGGTCAAAATTTCCAGAACGAAAACGTTGGAACCAAAAACGAACTGTGTTTTCTTTTGCAACACGACCGCCATACACATCATTCACCCTTCGAGTTGTTTCCGCAGCACTAGTGCCACGGCGGAACTCGTACTCGTAAATAATGCGATATTTTAAGTTTTCCATTTTGTAAAATGAGTGACGCAAACAGAAAAAAACAGAAGAAAAAAACAAATGAATGACGATCATCGAAGCACAAATACATGAGTCTATAGCTGTACAAATTTGAATTTGGACCAAAGAGGAGAAATTTGTGATTAAAGTGGCCAGTACGAAAAACGCCAATTTCATATGTAAGGACCTAATAGATACATAGGTTGTGGTCGTTCAATGGCTGACTCATTTAATGTGTTCACATAATAAGAAGTGAATCATCAATGATGATTCACTTCTTAATAAGTTACCCTCCCATCCATTAAAACTGTAAGCTCATTTAATGCGTTAAAACTCAAATTAGCTCAACATATTATCATAAATGATGATAATAAGAAGTGAATCATCATTGATGATAACTTATTGTAAAGCTGTGCGCCTTCACATAGTATAGTTTGTATATATGTGTGTACCTCAGTATATTAGAGGACGCGCTGCTCCCCCGACTCTCGTGTCTGTCAGTTTGTATTCTAGCAACATAATAAAATCTGCCACCATTCACGTTTTAGCTGAAATGGATCGACATTAAATTTATTAAAGTCATTTTACAACGGGACATTTACCATGATTTGAGTTTTCCGATATTTCGGCACAGTGTCATGCGCCATGGTCACGGAATAACTGCGCGTGAGTTTTTATTTTGCGCAGACATACCGATCTACCATAATGTTTTATCTTTTGCTACAAATGTTACCACTATAGCTATAAATTAAATAAAAGTTTATAATTATGTATAAGTTTGTATAACTTTGTTAAAACTGTCAAAGATATCCTCCATTTTAACCGCGGGGGCGACGATGCTCGGAAGGGCATCACGCCCAGAGTAACTACTAATTAGTTGAAATTAAACAACAACCTACACACGGGTTGTTGTTTAATTGAACAACAACCTACACACGGGTTGTTGTTTAATTTTTTGTTATTTAAAAAGTATGTACTTTAGTATATAGGCATATTTTTTTTGTCTCGGTCATAGTTCTTCAAAGGTTGAATTAAATTATAAAATTAATTAAAATTGTATTAAGTTTAACTACCTACTTTAAATTTTATTATGTATACAACTACTTACCATGTCACTCTATTATTTGTTGTGTGCACATACCTAGATTACGTTTCAAGCCAGATCATATTTAATTATTTTTTTTAGTGTTATTATATTATTCAATGTGATGTATTTTGATGTAATTACTTGATCCGCCAGCGGCGGTGATGTGCTGGTGTAAAGTCCTGTCCCCGCCGCCGCCGGGACCCTTCTCTTGCCGTTCCTATACTTAGTAATTGACCGAGTGAAGCGTCATTGCTTCAAGTCTCGCAAAATTTTGTCAGTTTGTACGTACTCCACTACAGGTTGTATTTTACAACCGATCCTGGACGCCGCTTGGTATAGAGATTTTACGACGTAATAGATTTTTTTTGTCGCTGAAGATTTTTGGTTAAACGGTTGCTTCCCCAAAAAAAGAACAAAAAGGGGGCTACTCATCTTTCATATAAATATACTTCTCAGTGGAATCAGCCCTTTAACTACTACGTACAGATAGGTATTGATAGAGCACCTGTCCTGGTTAACTAATGCTAATATTAAAACAGAATCACTGGATGGACATACATAAAGCTACCATGTCTGGCGATGCACAGTAGCGAATGTGGCGGCCACATTCGCTACTGTGCATCGATAAAATGCCTGATTTTTATGATACGGAGCCCTTCGAGTGCGAACCGACTCGCACTTGGCAGTTTATTGTATTTGTAAGTCTAAAGAAATAAACGTGAATGATTCACTTTGTACTACAAATACGTGTTTAGATGTATAATTGGCTCCTTCCAATGTGGTAACCTCCTGCACAATTACTCATCAATACTTTACCGACTGATTAGTTCAGCCAGTCTGGCTGAACTTATTAAAGTGCGGCGCCGCGCGCCGGCCGCGGCGGTCGCACTCTGACTCCTGACTTGCGGTCTTATTAAACAGGAACAGGGTATTTATATCAGTGAATAAAATACTAAAAAGTGATTAGATAAGATCAGTGCACTAGCGTCGCGCCCCGGGCTCGCCCGCCCGCCCCTCGCGCCCCGGGCTCGCCCGCCCGCCCCTCGCGCCCCGGGCTCGCCCGCCCGCCCCCGCGCCCCGGGCTCGCCCGCCCGCCCCTCGCGCCGCCCGCACCTAGGAATTAGCATTTTATCGTCCGATGTATTCAGTTTTTGTACTAGATTTTAATATAATATGGGACATTGTTTTTGCGAGTCCTTGCTTTGTTTCGGTTTATGTCGTTGTTTATGGAACAGATGACGGCCCCATGAATGCACATCCCCTCATAATGCAATATTTTATTTTGTTTAATCTCGAGCTTTAGATAAGCATGTGCAGTGTGTAAGCGAAACCACCGTATTCCAGTAACATATCATATTTATTCATATTATTTATACATTTATTTGCACATGTTTATAATTCAATGGAAATGTGTGTGTGTGTGGAAATGTGTATCTCTCTAATCGCTAATCTATATATATAAAAGAATGTCGTGTTAGTTACACTATTTATAACTCAAGAACGACTGAACAGATCTAGGTGAAATTTGGCACCGAGGTAGATGGTATCCCGGGGCCGGACATAGGCTACCTTTTATTCTGGAAAAAAACGTGCGAAGCCGCGGGCTGCAGCTAGTAATATATATAAAAAATACACAATTACCACAAAAGTATTCACAGCAAGTATTACAAGAACTGTTGAGGGTCTTCTACCTCGTCACTTCGACGATCGGAGAACGAATAGACCTCAGTTTTTTTTTTTCGATTGGACCGCAGATGCGGTCAACAGCATTATAGTCCATGGCCATCTGGCCATGACAGCGTTACCGGACTTTTGGCGAATGGCCCTCGGTACGAGCACAGAGCGCTTTGTGGAGAAGTGTTGTGTAGGTCGGCGCTCGGCTCCGTTGTGTCCTAGGTGGCATTTTGTATGTCCTGCTTGTGGAGAGGTGTTGTGAAACATGTGGCGCAGCCATTCGTATCGCTTGGCGCCGCAATGAAGATGAGTGGATCGTGTGGGTGTTTGCGTAGATCCCCGCACTAACGGTTGTCCACAGACCTATCACAATATCATTGTCAGTAAAATAATCCACACATGGCTGTTGGCGTCGGACGCCCTTCTCGTACATATTTTGTTCACCAAGTGGTTGCTTGTTGTTGTTTCGATGCTACGCCGTGCGAGCATCGACGTGCGTGCCCGATAGCGGTAGGCACGACTGCCGCAGCACTGTCGCTATACCAGTATGAATGTGACGGCAGGAAGATATAAAACGGTTCGACTGCGTGCGTCGTTTTGTCGGCGGTAACTTGTAGCGCTCTTACGGCGCGGCGTAATGTGCCCAATGTTGGTATACATCTCGCGAACAATCCCGACAGACGCCACCTTGCAACCGTTGCGCCGCATCGCACCGCTAATTGCCGCGACGCGCGACGGGTGCCGCGCGCCGCCTACTCGCTATATTGCGGTACGGTGCAGAGCGGCCGTACCTCAGGTACCCGCCACGTAGCCCTCGGGATGCCCTACTCGAGGCATTTTTGGTTGTATGTGGAGCCGACTCGTGACCCGCTCTCAAGTGTGCTGCTTTTGGATAAAGCTTTTTTTTTTATCTCTGTTTAGGTAACCCGGTTAAGCAGATGGAGCACACAAAGATGGCGATAATAAATGAAATTCGTCGAAAAAAGAGTTAGTAATAAATTCCGGTTGGATGTTTACATCGGGCCGAGGGTCCGCCGGAATCAGTCTATTTCTGAAATACTTACTCGCCTTTGATTCTACAAACTGGTAATCTAATAATAATAATCTAATAATCTAATCTTATCTATACCTATCATTGTAGAGGTAGATCTCATGATGCCTAACGTTTTAGGGGATTTATGTGTTCACAGTCCATTTCAAGGGTAACCTAGAAAGTAGATAGGTACCTGCGTATTTGTGCGATATTCGAATTAACAATTGGCGAATTACTGTTGGTTCCATGCACTCCTTCGGTAATGTATCTCTTTGTTGTATAACAACGCAAGCGCGATGGCTGCCTGCATGGCGATGTTTCATGTACACGTGTTGTTATTGTCGCTGGCTGCTGGTGTCTGGGTGTACATGTGTCGTCCAGGTCGGGCAGAGTTATGAATTCTCCGCTCCGCGAGGCGCGCGCGCCAGTTGAGACCTGTCCGTGCAGCGTGCAATATATGCCAGCTTGCGGGAGTTCCACTAATTCTCCCGCTACAAAGGCTTGTCATATTTATAGCCCCATAAAAGTATTCTAGTCTTTTCAGCCGTTTTATAACTTTATTGTAGAAAATAATCTTTCTTTTAAATGTTTGTCTGAAATCATTATCCGGTACTAGCTACAAATGTTTGTCATCTTGCACACATACATAAATACATGACTTTTTTATGCTCTATTAAGAAAGAACGTACATTTTAATTGATATTATTATACAAAGTGGAACAGAAAGTGCCTTTTTGGTGATTGTTAGATGTTTATAAGAAGGGTGACTCTTCCTGCACGGTAGAATGCGTACTTTGCGTTGCGGGTAACAAAGATATTAAAAATGTTGGTATTATAGCCATTATATTTATATAATATTTATATTTAAGTGCCAGCAGTATGGACACGCGGCAAAGTTTTGTCGTGAGGCAGCTCATACTTACGGACACTGTGGCGGCATCGGCCACACAAACAAAGAATGCCAGAAGTTAGCTGAAGATCCTAAGTGTGCCACCTGCTTGCTCTTTAAGAAGCCAGGTCACCATGAAACTGGCTCCGCCGACTGTCCGGCAAAATTAGCGGCTGAAAAGAGATATATAAATTCCATAGATTATGGGGGAGCCTAAGGACGCAGCTTTTCCTGTGCTCCTTTACGTTTTTATCATTACTTTAATATTAGTTAGCCTTCCTTTCTCAATTTTTTCGTTTTAGTTTGAATTTTTTTATAATTTTTGTTTTACTCGGAATTTAGATAAATCAAAGTATTGTGCAAAGTAAGTCAATACGATGACACAGAATAGACATTGGCCTTGTTTAAAGTAGGCTAATTATTTTTGTACCTAAGCACCTTTATTACATATTACTAGTTTAGCGTATTTAGCATAGTTAAGTTAGTATACAAATCTGCACCGTTGCTATGTTATATTATGACTACTGATTGATGTGATTATTATTTTTCCGTTTTAAGCACTTTCTGCCTGAGATACAGGATTACCTAGTTCAGGCACATGTATTACTTTAATACCTATATTAGATATTATTGACTCTTTTGTAATCCATTTAGTAAGTTCTTTTGAATAAATTATTATTATTATTATTATTTATATTATATTTGTTTACTACAAAGGTGAACGTGGCTTATTTTATTGTGAATGTCATCAAGTGAACATTATCATAATTAATATATGCAAATGGAACTGAAAGGCAAAGAAATAATGAATATGATCCTGTTGCGGTCGAAATCATGTGAAATATACAGGGTGATCGGCAGGCCGTGTGCCATATGAAATATACAGGGTGATCGGCAGGCCGTGGGCGATATTAAATATACAGAGTGATCGGCAGGCTGTGTGCCATATGAAATCTGGGGGTAGGTAGAACCAAGTGCAACAGCTTGACGGATTTTTTTAACTCTAAAGGCTCAAAAACTATTTTTATGATCTTTTAAATATTTTTCGTTTTTATTTTATTGTTTTGACACATGTGGCATACTTTTGGAATGGCCATGATCTAGAAAAGTTTTCAATAAATTGGAAGATCAGAGACATACTTAGTTTTTTTTTAATTCAATCCAAAGTTGAACTCTCAGTTTTTAATTTTTACTTTTCAACACTTTGCATGCCCATAGCCACTTTATTAACCTAGATCTCTCGTAAATGTGAATTTTGTTTCATGCGAAATGTAATCAAAAAAAAAACAAAAACAGGATTAAAAAAAATGATAAACAGTTAGGGTCTTCTACTTCAATTAGTATTTTACAAATAGGTCCACCTGCACCCCCACCGACCTTGTCTACCCCTCCACCAAACATTCTGTATAGTATATCCTTGGACAGGGTATTACCTGATTTTATTTCAATAAAACTAAACTCATTTCCATTTTTAGATATTTTTTTTAAGAATTTCGAAATTAAGTGTCAAGATTTATATCTTTTACACAGATTTTTACTTTGAATGCTCGTATTTTTTTAGGTGATTTATTTTAAGTAATAATTTATTAACTTTGAAGAATAGAGCACAAGTTACTTTGTAGCGTTACAACCACAAACAAAGAAGATATGATGTAAAGGTAAGATTTTGGGAGACTTACAAAAAATCTTATAAACATTATATTTCAGCACCTGTGGCATTTAGGACCCATGATCCCTTCAACGCCTCAAAAAATTGTGTTGGTCGCAATAATAAACACCCTGTATATTGGGATGGTTTAGACCCTTGTAAAAAAATCTAGGGCCTACCCTAGGGCTTAAAGTCACATTTTAGTCCCGCTTCGCTACGCTAAATGATACTCACTGATTTTTTAATCCAGATAGGGTTTGCCACGACCAACTCAGATTGTCAGATTGCATCTCAATATTACCAATTGTCACACAGTGAGCGACCCTAAGAAGAGACCACACAGCCGACAGTGAGCGTTTCTTTTTTACATAGACCTATGCAAAATTTATCTATTACACAATAAAAAAATAAAAAAATGCTGGACATTCCACACAGCATCATCTAGCCCCAAGCTAAGCGGAGCTCGTGTTATAGAGACGCAAACTTCTGTTCTGGTTGTTGACGCAGTCACAATGTACTAATGTAATACTTACATTTGCGCGATATCTATTTACAAAACGGATATTCGGGCCATATTTGCCCTCGGATCAAAATTTTTGTTTTGACTGCGGGCAACACTGGCTCCGTTTCCGTACTCGGGGTAATAGCTTGAGAACGTTTATTTAGATACTTTTTAAACGTATTTTTATCTAAGTAGTAAAAAGAAACAATCAAATAGTCAGTCTATGCAAGGCGCAATCCCACTCAACGCTCGTTCTTTTTGTTAAGAAAATGCACAGTCTGCAATCCATCAGATCAGGCGAACGTAGATCAGGCGAGGGCGGGGTGCAGGGTGCGGGATGCGGGGTGCGGGCGGGAGGCGCTCTCATCAGTGATCCCGCCGTAAACCTGCACACCGTGAAGAGTCAATTAACCCTAAGGTCGAACCTGGGGCTCCTTTAACGTTGCTCCCACGACTTTGTTAAAAATTGCCAAATGTAACTCTGTAAGTGTCAGCTCTCAGCGTGCGTAGTGTTCAGACGGACAGGTAATGTAATGTAACTCTGTAAGTGTCAGCACTCAGCGTGCGTGGTGTTCAGACGGAAAGGTAATGTAATGTAACTCTGTAAGTGTCAGCTCTCAGCGTGTGTTAGATTTGAAGGGCTTTACCTACCTAGTAAATTATCTTAATTCGATAGAATCATGGAATTGCCTACCTTACTATGCAACCTAACGTTTTGGGAATTGAGAATAATGAAATCAGAAGTCAGAAGTCAATAACTTTATTTCTTTAGGCTTACAAAATAAGCACATAGATAGACAAGTGAAATACCAACCAATAATTACTATTAAATAAGAAGTAAAGTGTTATTGAGTTTCTCTTCACTTCAATCTTTTGTCCACTGGTGGAAGAAGTGAAAAAGAAACCACCAGCACATTTATATAATCACTTATGTGTCTAATACATGTTTGTATTTAAATAGAAGCATTAAACCATAGAAATAGAACATTCTGAAAGAATACATATCCTTATAATTCAAACTTTACCTTCAACAATTACAAAGCTAAAACAAGCTAGGACACATCTAGAAAAAGGTGCTACAATGTACAAAAGCTTACCATAATGAGAGATGCTTTCAGCTTACAGGTTCAGAACAGAGTGAGAGAGCCAGCCAGCCTGGCTTTCTTATTTATAGCATTGGTTCAACAAAACGAACTTGTTTCTTCGTTACATTTCGAGCGATACCGTCAAACTTCGGTAAGAGGGGTTTGGCACATCATTTCATTACTAAATACATTGAAATATCTTCTAATATGATAAAATATCCATGACAAATGTTCTTAAATATAAATTAACAATTAAGATAATTAGTACATCCAATATGAAATAGCTTAATCATTAAATAAAACGGATTTGTCTTAGTATTTGAATTTGAGAGGCAAACAAATAGGAAATCAAGTCCGTTACATTTTATTACAGATTATATTTTAAATCTTACTGTTTACCACAGTATACAGTTACTATATTAGAACATTTATTATTCAACAAATTATAACCATTGGATACACCATGTTACAGCTTATTCATTTAATGGAACTGATTTGTACAGTATTTGAATTTGAGCGGGGAAACAAGTAGGAAATCAGTCCGTTACATTTTATTATTGAATATCTTTTAAAGCCTTCTTGTTTACCACTACATACACTTGTTATATAATATATTTATCACTAAACAAATTACAATAACTGACACTGCCATTCTGACAAATGCTTCGTTCTCGAAGCATCTTATTTACACGTTTTATTACATATTTTCTACTACTCTATATCTATGGAAACATAACCATCAAGCACATTAATATGTAGGTACCTTTATTGATTTTATTTAATAGTTATTTTGATAAACATGTATTTTTCATTTATTTTATAGCCCAACACCTGGACTCAATATTATTTTAACATTTCAGTTATAGTCAAAGTCAGTCGTAGAAACTAAAGCTACAAATCTGTTTTTATTGCTTTCGTTTTTAATTTCAAAGTTACTTTCATAAACAGTAGGTATGTATTTTTTTATTTATCTTATAGTCCAACACCTGGACTCACATTTTTTTATCTGTTCAGTTATAGTCAAAGTTAGTTGTAGAAATTAAAGTTCTAAGTCAGTCTGTTTTCCTCTGACCGAGGGACCTCGACATGCATACTCGCTATACCCGCTGCTAATATCCAAAGTATACACCAAGTCCGTGGGCCGCCAGCGGAAGGACCTAATTCATTAAGCATTTTATGTTTTCCTCTTACCATAGACCTCGGCCATATACTCGCTATACCCGCTACCAATATCCAAAGTATACGCTAAGTGTACGGTCGACTAGCGGAAGGACCTATTTCTTTTATTACCATCGTTTTCCTCTGACCAGTAGACCTCGGCCAAATATACTCGCAATACCTGCTGCAAATATCGAAAGTATACGCTAAGTCTACGGTCGACAGCGGAAGCCACCATTTTATTTATTTTCGTTTCGTTAACATTTTCAACTTCAATATAGGTACCTCCACACAACCAAACTTTATATAGACACAGAAATGTTTATTAGTTTTAGTAGTTAATACAAACTAAAACTAATAACGTAGTCTAAGATGATAGTAGATGATGGGTAAAAGGGGCCCTTAATTTAAGGTATAAGATTATAGTTCGTTACAGATCGAGCATCTGAAGCAGGGTCCCTCGTGTCTACATACAAGTTCGTACTTAGAGCGAGGCGAGGAGTCATGTCTCACTACACATAATGTTTTATAACGAAGTAGGCAAAACGTACTTCTTAAACACACGGACTACCTATGTACTATGTACGTAGATGCTCTATGACTCTATTATCTTCATTTCACTTTCCCTTGATTGCTAAGATTGTTTTAAAGAAACCGATGTCATGTTGTTAAGTTGGGACAAGAATCAAGGTGCCAGTTAGTGAATCACTCAAAATTAGTACCTACCCACTTATTTTTAGCTTCTTAGTTTTATCATAGTAATATGAAATAGGTTATAACTCCTACTTTGTTAAAACTAACTGAAATTAAATAAAGTTTTTATTATTATCTATTATCTAACTGTCGTTTTAGGCCACTATCACAAAATACTTCATTTATTATAGCCTGTAGGTATATTAGCCACAATTTCTATATTATAATTTATAAATTATACGTAACCGGAGTGGGGTGAATCCAGGATGTTTAGAGGTTGGGTGTATTTATTGATTACTGAACCTTACACAACTCGCTCGGCCAAACTGACTATATAAAAGCAAAACTATTTCGATCAAATTAAAATATTAAGCTCTTACTAATTTATTGAATTGACCTTCAAATTGTATTTTTTTTGTGGAAGAAGGTTTATTTTAACTGTTCCCCTTTAATTGAGCATAGTATGAATACATTTTAGCAATTCATTTAACTTATCTAAATTCCTTTTACAGCACTTTGTTTAACCAACTCTAAAAAATGTTTGTTTTTGTATTAGGTAGGTACTTACCTAATTAAAAACAATCTTATTTGCGTAAAACCCCTTACTGTGCTTTATAAAAGTAAGAAATTGTGTGTTTAGTTACCAGTAATTATTATATTATCTTCATATACAAAAAGAACACAAAATAGCGAAGCCAACAGACGTTGCCCTGTTGTGAGTCTCAACTATCGTAGATACACCCACAAAAAAATATCAAAATTGATGTAGCTGTTTAGTACGAAATACACATTAAACAGTCGAACCATCTTTAGACTGGTGGCCTGGTGCAAACCATCTTGTATACTATTGATCAATAATACCTAAAAGTAAATAAGATCTAAAAGATTTCAAACTTATGAACATGTATTACCTTCTCCAATGCAAAATCTATCCATACACTAGAAATAAATGAAATATCAAGTAAATAATCAAGTGAATAATACAAGCTCTGCTTACTTTTGGCCTAGATGGTGTGTGGATGGCAAGTATAATGAAATGCATGAGCGTTAAATTAAATTTTGTTTAATTTCATTTAATTTCATCTAATTTTATTTTATTTCATTTCAATTTAATTTGGTTTCAATTTCATTTTAGTTATGTTATCTTTATGTTAAAATATTTAGCTGTTTCAGACCCACTGAAATTCGTTTGCATCAAAATTTTCTTCCTTTGTTCTACTATTACCCTACGATCATCAATATTAATATTAGTGACAATGTGAACATCAGGATGTTCAAAAACCATTCACTTTATAAGGTTGAATCTATAGTGTGTGTGACGTTCACTGTGTGTTCATGTGGCTAACATACAAATAAATCTGGCTAAAGGCAAAAGTCATCAAATCCCATAGGGAGGGTAATGATATCAACTGTTTTTAAAACACCACTATAAATAGTCAAGCTATAAGTTAGCTGCAAAATATGTCAACAAATCCCAAAATAAAATTCACTGAGGAAAGGATCTCAAATCCATAGGTACCTTTAAATTAATAATAAATAATTTAAAGTACCTTTAAATTTAGTTTAAAATGAACAAAAAGAAAATTAATCTTAGGTTAAGCCTTAAAACTGGAATTGTTAACCTCTTGAAGATAATTAAAAAACGAGTACCTACCTACCTATAGGTTCCTATTCCACTGAGGCTAAAAACACTGACATCTAACCCAAGATAATTAACTCTGATCTGATTGTTGTTTGTCGGTTTCTCAGACACCATATAAAAAAAAACATTAGCTACAGCTACAGAGGCTACCAACATAATTATTATTATAGGCAACAAGAATAAAATGCCTACATTTTTATGACGCCACCCTCGCACAGTAAATATAGTGAACATAACTTATTAACTAAACATAAAAATAAGTAAAGCTGGTTCTAGTAGGTACCTACAAGGGCCAACCGGCTATCAAAAACGCTTTAATCCGAAGGTCTATAAGGCTAATAAATAAATAAATAAAATAAAAATATTTTATTTCAAATAACTGAGATTCAACATTGGTTAGTACATACAATTAGAACTTATAATTAGGGTTAGCTATACATAATCATACTGAATTAAATTAAATCACTCTCCCCATGAAACATTTCCACAGGGGGGAGGTGATTCTACCTGCTATGGTTTTTAGGATGGTGTTGGGGCTGTCACGTACCCTGCGCATTAGGGATGCGGTCTTTTTACGGAGGATGGCAGCAAAGCCATCCGTCTCATATTCCGCAAACATCCCCGATGCACTGCAAAATCGAGGCAGTCCCAACATCATCCTAAATATATTATTGTACTGGATGCGTAGGGTCTCCAGCGGCCGTTTGTTGTAGCTGATCCATAGGTTCCCGGTGTAGAAACCCTGACAATAGGCTTTAAAAAGCGTTATTTTGACTTCTTCTGAACACCGGGAAAACCTACGAATCAACATGTTACCCCTCACCGCTAGAGCCCTACGTTCCCTTTCAATGTCAACATTGTCTTTAAGGTCGTCGGTGATATAATGCCCTAGATATTTAAAAGATGAGACTTTGTTGATGATCATGCCGTTTAGGGTTATCTCTGGGAAGTCTTTGAGATTATTTCCGGCGGCCTTAAAGACAATGTATTCGCACTTCTTAATATTATAGCGCAGACCATGGGAAGCAGCGTAGTCAGCACATACCTTCAGCATCTCTTCGACTGATCTCGCTGTAGGGCCCAACAGCACCATGTCATCCGCGTAGCTGATGTTGTTTATAGAAACACCATCAACACGACATCCAACACGCATACCACTGAGCCCAACAATGAGATCATTAACATACAGGTTGAAGAGCGAGGGAGAGCTTACCCCCCCCTGTCTCACCCCGCACTCCAACCCGTATGTGTCAGAGAAGGCATTAGACCACTTTACAGTGTTACTTTGGTTCCCGTACCAATACTGAAACATTTTAAGCATGTCCGGCGGTACGCCCCTGTCCCTCAACTTCTCCCAAAGCACATCATAACAGACAAGGTCAAATGCCTTGGATAGGTCGAGGAAGCAGGCGTACACCGGCGTCCTGCGACTCGTGTAGTATTGGACAGTATGCTTGAGTGCCAAAATTGCGCTTTCTGTGGATAGTCCAGGTCTAAATCCGAACTGTGCGTCATGTAGGTTTAGGTATTTTTGTAGCATAGATTCAAGCATACAGTCCAACACCTTAGCAATTGTTGTGGCAAGAGAAATTGGCCGGTAGTTCCCTTTGTCCGATATGTCCCCTGTCCTGTTCTTCACAATTGGTACTACTACAGTCTTCATAAGGTCAGCCGGTAAGTACGCATGACTAAGACACATTGTGAAGAACATGGAGAGGAGACCGGGCAAGTGATTCCCCGCGTGCTTAAGGTGTTCGATGCTGAGCCCATCGTGACCGGGAGACTTGCCTCGTGTCATACCTTTGATTGTAGCGCGGACTTGGTCCGCAGACACTTGCAATAGAGGTTCGTCACCCGGCACGCTGAACTCAACATCAATTGCCCCCGTGGAAGGGCCAAGTGGGGAGTGAACTTTAAAATGATCCATGAACAATTGCGCTATCTCCCTTTGATCACTCTTCCCCTCCACGCACACGGGGGGGCCAGGCCTAATATTCAGTTTACTAGTGGATTTCCAGAAAGTCTTAAAATCCTTCGTTGCTCGCTCATTAGCAATCTTATCCATTATAAGCTGGTCCTGGTTTTTCTGACACCACTTCAGGCGGCTTTTAAAGATTTTGCGAGATTCGCACATCTGTTCATAGGCTTCGCCTGAATTGGGTCTGTTACTCAGAACCCAGCATTTGAATTTAAGCCTGGCCTCCCCGTGCGCAGCCCGCACATACTTATCCCAGCCACAGAAGCTATTACCTTTCCTAGGTCTCGCACCACCACGCTGCCTCGTCTGTGCTGCCGCCTCAGCCATAGTACTCACTATGACCCCATACAGTCCGTCTAGAATAGACCTGTGCTCAGCCAAACTGCACGGCCCATGAGCGCACTCAACGAACTCGGGGGGAAAATTAATAGCACGAAACGTCTTGTTACAAATACCACTATACCGTTTTATTTGTTCTTGACTCCGTTCACCCCATAGTACATCACTAGAAGTTACGTCACAAGTCCCCAGCCTCGGTCTGACTGCGCACAGATCACATTCCACATAAATAGGTAGATGGTCGGACGTGTAGACATCCTCATATACGCCTACTTTGTTAACTGTATGCCAAGCTGAGAGGGAAACAATACAGTGGTCCAACCATCTCCTACTCCCAGATTTTTGACACATAAATGTATAGGCATTAGATGTAAAACCTAGTTTTTCTACATCCGCACATAGCCATGACTGATCAGAGCAAAAGTTGGACAGCTCTCTGTAGAAAAACTCCTGTGGGTGAGCATTAAAATCCCCCAGAACGAAAATTGATTCCACACTACTACTTTCCTCTATAGCACTTATCTCACTTAGGACCTCCGTAAAAATAGGCAGATTATCTTTCTTGCATGTAGGCATGTATACAGAAAATATTATTACAGAGCGCCCACTGCTGGTGACCTTAATAGCAGCTAACCTAGGACTACTACAATCTAGGACTGCGACCGACTCGAACATACCCTTTCTCCAGAGAATGGCTACCCCCCCGTGCGGTCTTCCCACCAGTAGGCCCGCGGAGGTATCCACCGCAGACTTACCGGTGTATTCGAAGTCTTTACTGCTACCACACAGTAATTATTTCTAAAAAATGAATTTTAGCAAAAAGTAAATTTAAATTATAACGGAATAGTCTAAGTTATTTTCTCTCACACTTGCAGTTGTTTTCTGTAAATTTACTTACAGATAAACATATGATATAATGTGTTAGGCTAATCGTACAAAAGTAGAAAAAGCTACAAAAATAATAAATTGCCGGTAGTTAGAAATAAATTTGAATCGACGACGCGACGTCAACAACTTGAATTTCTGAACAATAGAATGGTTAGCAGAAAACATGGATCGAGCATTACTAGAAGTGGCAAATTTTGTTTCGTGTTTCTTTAGTGTTGTGTAGGTTTTTTTGGATTTGAAAATTGAATATGAAGCCTACTTATCGCACATATTTCTTTTCAGGATACAGTTCAGGTTTATTGCTATAAAGAAGTTTCGTTAGTTCAGCGTCAGGATTCCACTTGGTCGTACCAAGTTTGCAAACTCTTCAGGGCCTTACCGGCTTTCGTGGCATCTGCCACGCTTCTCCTTCGTTCAAATTTCGTTGATGAGCATCTCAATGTGGTTACACCAGATAGCAGCGCTGCCGTCGTGGGATCGGAGATTGCTAGCGCCACGTTACCATCTTGTCGCTGATTGGAGACAGAGCGTCAGTCAGAAATCGCCTTGAGCAGACCTTCGTGCTCGAAGGTCGGCAGCAGGATTCAGCCTGAAACTTGTACAAGAATGTATTAGAATTTTGAAAAAGTTCCAGGACATCCCACTTCTGATGTTAGATTTGAAGGGCTTTACCTACCTAGTAAATTATCTTAATTCGATAGAATCATGGAATTGCCTACCTTACTATGCAACCTAACGTTTTGGGAATTGAGAATAATGAAATCAGAAGTCAGAAGTCAATAACTTTATTTCTTTAGGCTTACAAAATAAGCACATAGATAGACAAGTGAAATACCAACCAATAATTACTATTAAATAAGAAGTAAAGTGTTATTGAGTTTCTCTTCACTTCAATCTTTTGTCCACTGGTGGAAGAAGTGAAAAAGAAACCACCAGCACATTTATATAATCACTTATGTGTCTAATACATGTTTGTATTTAAATAGAAGCATTAAACCATAGAAATAGAACATTCTGAAAGAATACATATCCTTATAATTCAAACTTTACCTTCAACAATTACAAAGCTAAAACAAGCTAGGACACATCTAGAAAAAGGTGCTACAATGTACAAAAGCTTACCATAATGAGAGATGCTTTCAGCTTACAGGTTCAGAACAGAGTGAGAGAGCCAGCCAGCCTGGCTTTCTTATTTATAGCATTGGTTCAACAAAACGAACTTGTTTCTTCGTTACATTTCGAGCGATACCGTCAAACTTCGGTAAGAGGGGTTTGGCACATCATTTCATTACTAAATACATTGAAATATCTTCTAATATGATAAAATATCCATGACAAATGTTCTTAAATATAAATTAACAATTAAGATAATTAGTACATCCAATATGAAATAGCTTAATCATTAAATAAAACGGATTTGTCTTAGTATTTGAATTTGAGAGGCAAACAAATAGGAAATCAAGTCCGTTACATTTTATTACAGATTATATTTTAAATCTTACTGTTTACCACAGTATACAGTTACTATATTAGAACATTTATTATTCAACAAATTATAACCATTGGATACACCATGTTACAGCTTATTCATTTAATGGAACTGATTTGTACAGTATTTGAATTTGAGCGGGGAAACAAGTAGGAAATCAGTCCGTTACATTTTATTATTGAATATCTTTTAAAGCCTTCTTGTTTACCACTACATACACTTGTTATATAATATATTTATCACTAAACAAATTACAATAACTGACACGTGCGTAGTGTTCAGACGGGCAGGTAATGTAATGTAACTCTGTAAGTGTCAGCTCTCAGCGTACGTGGTGTTCAGACAGGCAGGTAATGTAATGTAACTCTGTAAGTGTCAGCTCTCAGCGTGCGTGGTGTTCAGACGGGCAGGTAATGTAATGTAACTCTGTAAGTGTCAGCTCTCAGTGTGCGTAGTTTTCAGACGGGCAGGTAATGTAATGTAATGTAACATCCACATGATAATATTATTATTATTCATTTATTTCAGATTAAATTTATCCATACAATATTATTAAAAACAAACTTAAAACTATACATAACATTATGAAAAGAATTAAATAAAATGTCACACAAAAACAAAAAAATTAAAATTAAAATAGAATTAGAATTAGAATTTGACAATTTACATAAGGATCAGATGGTGCCCATAAGTATCTGCATCCACCTGTTTTGAATGGGGCAGTCTGTCCGTGCTACAATCATCTTCAGGATGCCGTTGCTGCTGGCTCGCGCACTCTGGATAAGGGAGGCAACTTTCTTGCGAATAATCGCATGAAAGCCGTCCGTGTGCGCCTCCGCGAACATCCCTGATGCGCTGCAAAAGCGAGGCATCCTGAAGACATTGTTGTACTGAACTCGCAGAGAGCTGGCAGCCCGCCGGGTGTGGTTTATCCAGAGGCTGCTCGAGTAGAAGGACTGGCAGTAAGCCTTAAACAGAGTGATTTTTACTTCTCTCGAGCAGCGAGCGAACCTCCGTGCTATCATGTTACTGCCAGCGCTCTGCGCTCCCTTTCAACATCCTCGTCATCTCTTAAATATTCCGTGACAATGTGCCCAAGATATTTAAAACTCCTAACTACTCGTAAAGCCGCACCATTGAGCATAATAGGCGGAACATGTACTGGTCGAACTCTACCACTCTTAAAGGCGAGGACTTCGCTCTTTTTAGAGTTATACTTCAGTCCATGTTCAGCCGCATACGCCTCACAGATTTTCACCAGATGGCGAACAGATCCCACTGAAGGCCCCAGCAGCACCATGTCATCGGCGTAACTTACATTGTTTACCGCGACTCCGTCTACGAAACAACCTGTATGGGTGCTGCTGAGCTCGCCAATGAGATCATCAACATACAAGTTAAACAGCAGAGGAGATGTTATCCCACCTTGCCGCACGCCGCACTCCAAGCCGTATGCATCAGACAACGCACCCGCCCATCTCACCTGGTTTCGCTGGCCGTGATACCAGTTTTTCAGTACGGAGACGATATCAGCCGGGACATCCGTCGCCCCCAACCTGCACCAAAGCTTATCATACAGAACCGTATCAAAAGCCTTAGACAGGTCGAGGAAACAGGCGTACACCGGCGTCTTCCTCTCCGTGTAGTATCTGACAGCCTGCTTAAGACATAAGATCGCGCTCTCCGTCGAGAGCCCAGCCCTAAAACAAAACTGGGCATCGTTTAGGTGGACGTGTCGCAGCATTACGTCATTAAGCAAGCTGTCAAGGATCTTAGCTGCTATGGTCGCCAGTGAGATGGGCCGATAATTGTTTTTGTCTGACGCATCTCATGTTTTGCATTTTACAATCGGCACCACAATAGTTTTAGTCAGCTCTTTGGGTAAGTACCCATGACATAAACACAGATTATAAATATGAAGTGCTTGTTTTATTTCAGCATCAGGGGGGTGGCTGACGGGGAGTTTTGATCCAGTGACAATTCATGAAAATAAACTTTACCGATAACGTTTGAGATCTCTGCACTTTTAAAGATAATTAATTAAAAAGTGAGTCATCAGCAGCCGCACTGGTGGCCAGGCCACCCGAGCCCATCCATCTGTCTGCGTCGATCTCCCCCCGAGCCCATCCATCACTCCACGCCGATCTCCGCCCGAGCCCATCCTTCTCTCCGCGCCGGTCTCCACCCGAGCCCATCTCTTCGCGCCCATTCACTCCCGCCACAGGCCCAGTCCGGGACACGACACATGACACACTACACTGTCACCACAGTTGAGTTAAACGGTGTAAGTAACATACATTTACATTTTCATGGATAATATGGACAGGTTTTAAGGTCAAACACCAAATTGATAATTTGGGGAGCTAAAATATTATTGTTATTAAATTTTTCTGTAGATTTGCTTGTATCCGGCTTTTGTCCTTTTTGATTGGCAAATAGCTTTGGCACAGATTTTATAATACTATACCAGGCCTCGGTCAGAAACTTCAAAAAGAAAAACTATAGCAGATCTAACTTGAAAGCTAATTGCCATGCTGTGCTGTAGCGGTGCTGTATAAGCTTAAGCTATGTCTCAGAGACAGCAAATATATAAATACTTGCCAAATACATACTTACCCTGCATTTTTAAATTGTCGGAGGGTGCATTGTATAATGGTTTAGTAAGGGGCGGGCAGGCGGCTCGACACGGCGGACGCATCGAGCGCACCTGTATATCTCACGGCCCGTCGCTCGCGCCTCGCCCGCGCCTCGCTCGCGCCTCGCGTCCACGCGGTGGGACACTTCCAGACTCTCTCTTGCACTACCTACAACCTGTTACATCAAGACTACTTGCCGCATACCAACAAACTTTACTGATTGTAAAACACTACAAAGTCAATACCTTAGTCAAAAATAAACAATGTTGAACTTCAGGAAAAGAAGAGTGAAAAATATTTAGTGTTCCACATGGATAGCTATTGTCGTGGTGATCATACACATTAAATCCAAACTTTCATCGCTACTGGTTCAGTAAAAAATGCATTGTGTTCCGCGTCAGATACGCTGTACTATCTATAACTGCCTTCTCAAACCACATATGCTATATTTGATTGAGCTGTGCGGCAGTGTGCTGTAAAATCTAAATTAGCTTAAATTCAAATATCACAAAATCAACTTGTCAAATAACTTTTTAATTTTCCTTACTTAACTTCCACCGAAACAGTCTACAAAGAAACGAAAATAATGAACATTAAACAGTTATACAAATATACAGCATGCATCCTAGTCCGTAAGATATTAAATAATAAAATTCATACAAATTTAACTTACACTAAAGTAGAAGAAATAAGTAAACGTAGTTCACGTCGTGCCAGGTTTATTGTTCTACTGAACTCACGGACTAATTATGGAAAAAAACTATACTATGTGAAGGCGCACAGCTTTACAATAAGTTACCCTCCCACATTAAAAGTATAAGCTCATTTAATGCGTTCAAACTCAAATTACCTCAACATATCATAAATGATGATTCACTTCTTATTATGTGAACACATTAAATGAGTCAGCCATTGAACGACCACAACCTATGTATCTATCTATACGTAACCTAGGAACCCTGTTCTCATGTAGGTGACGTTGTATAATTTTGTCTTATTGAGAATAAATTAATATTAAACGTAAATTTTTGTTTATTGCTAATTCCGTTAATGAAGATAGGGTGAGATCAAAATAAGACTAGTAAAACTTTATAAATCACCTGAGAGATAGATACATTTAAATTTATTTATGAATTTAATTTAAATGGTGAGAAAAACTTTCACAGAAGTTCGCTCGGTCGATGGACTAAATTCAGGTACCTATTCATGCTTTAAAATAAATGTGGAAAATGTTTGGCGAATTTATGGCGACTCTAGAGGCGAGATGCCTGCTCAGATAACAAATGGAACTTCACGGCTTCGCCCTTATTACGAATAGCGTACAGCGGACAATGGCGCGCGCCGCGCGACTCCGAGATTGGGTTTTATGTTTCGGAAGAAATGTTCAAATATTAATTTGAGACATCCCACTCCTATTGCCTATGTTGTGAATGAAGGGCAGGCTGACCTGAGACTGTCTACCCACAATATATTTATAATCATGTAACAAGCCAATAAGTAAGTAGATAGGTAGCACATATACGACAGCCTGTTGGGACCATTTTAATTTTAATTTGCCATTTTGGAAGCAAAATCAAATGTAACCTGTAGGCGCATAGAAACATTTCTAAACGGAACGACCATATTCCCTTAACAAGTGGGAGCAGTCAAAGGGCCTCAAAGCCCGCGTCTAAAGATTTTTGAACACTCCAACAAAGGAAACTTACACGCAATATATTGTCACCTCGTACAAGCGCTTTAAACTTTCACTTTGTGATATAATGAGTAAAGCATCGATAACTTTGTCCCTTCGTATAGGGTTTATTAAACGGTATGTTGTTACTGTATTGTCACTTCGACAGCGTACCTCAGTCGCTTCGTTTGGTGCAGTTGTGCTTAAGTCTAAGGTAATTATGTCCCTATCACAAAGGTATATTGTCTCTTCGGCAATGCACCTTTGTCACTGCGTATAAGGTGATATGTCCCTATCACAAAGGTACATTGAATGTACCTTTGTCACTACGTCTAAGTACGTTGGACAAAGGTACATTGTCTCTTTGACAATGTACCTTTGTCACTAGGTACGTATAAGGTGATATATGTCCCTATTCTTGCACTGTCGCCACGATCTATCGTGGCGATAGCGTTAGGCAGTGTGTCGTTATGATATATATCGTTATATATCGTTATGATAGCAGACCTGCAAAATAAATAAAATCCACAAAGACTGTTAAAATACAATTATATTCATTATACAAGACTTAGAACAAGTGTACCATAAGACTTACTTATTTTAGTTATAGAATGAACAATGAACAAACAGCAGGGTGTAATATTGAGGAAAACCTACATTACATTAAAATTATTAAATAATAATAGTCAATATTGAATCCACGATAAATTACTATTAAATTACTCTTTATAACCTTGATACGATCATCGATGCACCTTTCAATGTTCTCTGGTGACCTCACGTAACTGATGAACGCATTTAATACTTCAGAGCGAGCAGGCTTCCATTTTTTTCCTTTGACTTGTACCGGTATGGGGGATATTTGTTTGAGCAGGAACGGAATACACCTCAGGGCAGCGACACTTCCTTGCTCCTCTGCAACTACATATTTAGAATAAAAAATAATTGATATATGATATAATCTGATGAAACCGGTATCAATCGACAGTGTAAGTGATTACAAATAAAAAGTATAGTTTTTTAAACTTTCACGATTAGAACACAAAATTAAAATTAATATTCGGGTATTGATCGCGTATGACCTTGTTATTCTCCCGACGTTTCAGCTGGTTTACACTCAGCCGTGGACTTTTAACTTTACTTTTACTTGAAGACATGTAGAAATGTGTACAAAAATACAAAAACGCGGCCGACTCTGCCGGGATACGAGCAAGGAGTGAACGCCACGACATGAAGTGTCGTCGTCTGTCACTGTCCATTGCGTCGCGGTTACGGGAACTTTAACGATTCGACAAAAGGCCTGTGTCGCGTTATTCAATGCTGTTAATCAACTTATACGTAGTCACAACAGTATTTTTAGCTGCGTTTGTGTATAAAATTAAGACAAAGGCTTTTGTGATATATTTTTTATGTTAGGATCATAGAACACAGAAAAATGTCAATAATATGAAATTCAATAAATTAGCTGTAAATTCAAAATCTAAATAAAATTCCTCATACTATTTTCGCCGCTTATTTTACGTTTTTAGGGTTTCGTGCTAGAGATAGAGATAGAGAGACATTTATTGACACAACAAAGATACAGCACAGAATAGAACAAAAAAAAAACAAAAGCAAAATATAAAATAGTAGATACCTACCTTACTCACAGACTGAATATAAAATCTCAGCAACTACCAGCAGCTTATAACTTGATATTTAAAATAATAATACATTTCATGCACCTGAACAGATTCAAAGAAAAAAATGAATTGAATTGAAAAATTCAAGTTCAAATTTTAACACCGTTAACATCAGGTGGATACTAATTGGTGGACACCATTGTTAGACAGTTTCGCATCTATAACCTAGATACCTACAAATGGACGAAGGTAAGTAGTAGGTAGGTGTACAACACCACGTAGGTACGATCGTGGAGGTTACTGCTGCTGGATGGTAGGATTTGTAAAGGTCCGCCTGGCTTGCGACCAGGTCAAACCCGACGCGGCGGTACCAGTTCCCTGTGTTCTGTGGTGTGCGAGAGTGCCAGTGTCTTTAATAGGTAGCTTCTGGAAAAGCTCACTCCATTGTCTACAATGGAGTGAGCTTCAATATTCAAGGCCAAGAGATTACTCGTTTAAAAAAAATGTTTAATGGTTTAAAGGTAGGTACTTTGTTTTAACCACTGTTCCTGCGTCAAACAAAAAAAAAGTCTTGACCCGCAGTTACCATATGACACAATCTCTTTACTTTTAAATTAAAAATCATTGTCTAACTACAGGTATATTTTTTTCGAGGTTGTTGGTTCTGAACAGCTTTATTTATTTTTATACCTTCACACTCATCTTGAACTATCTGTTATTCAAAGCGCCTATTTAACATAAACAAAAAACATGTACGCAAGTAGTGTCCCCATTCTAATGAGTTCGGTCATAAACAACTTCAAAGCGCTTATGTGGTGAACCAGCAGTAAAAAGGGGCGGGTTGATCTAGCGGTTATAATCGCTGTATCTCTTGAACTATAACAGGTACTTAGATAATTTCACAAAGTGAGTATTACTTTAGTCGTTATAACCATAAATAACACAAAATTAAATAAACACGGTTAAAATTAACTAGAGTGTATTTGGCATTTTTCTCAATTTAATATAAGGCCTTAGTATTAAATCTAGTACGATGGCACGGAACCCTTTATGTGCAAGCCCTACTCGCACATAGCTGGTTTTACTATAATTACACAGCTCAACGCCTGAATGGAAAATATATTTAAAAGTGAGTTCTTGGAAAGTCTCTTGTTTTATAGATATACATATCTTTTCGAAAGTGGAATCTTTTTCGTCGTAAAAGATCACTTCTAATAGTTTTCTGTAGGTTTTCCGAAATGAGGTATTTTGTGTTTGCAATGGCAAGGTGAGGCGCGGGTGGCGCGGGGTGGGGTGTCTCGGATCGGTTGCACAAAGCAGGTCGCTTCCTCTCTGGTGGGTGCCGAGTCCCCCGCTCCGCCTCACATTCCTCTAGCAAAAGCACCTAGCAGGGACGAGCCATAGGGTCGCGGGCACACCGGCTCCACTGCACTGGGTGTGGTGTTCTTTGACAACCATAATTATGATATAATTAGATCCATTAGTCCCCCCTCATCATGCCCTGCTCCTCTCTGAGTCGTACTCGAGCCGCTGTAGCCCAGGCAGCACAGCATCCTTGTTCCTTGCCCTATATAAAACTCCACCCTCATACAGTCTGGAAATCTTGTGAGTTAATTCCACTTCGGACTCCTAGGTCACGGTTAGGTTGGGGAAAAGTTTCTTCGCATTTTTTAAGAAAATTCAAAACATTTTTTAATATAGTTTATTTACATTTAACTAAAGTATGTAGGTACCATTTTGTTCGATAACTTTTTGCCATCTTGTAGGTAGGGACATGATCCCATTGCTATAGAAATTTTGGGGCTTCTGATCAAAATACCGCGACAAGTAGTTTTGGCATCCTCTCGTGATGTTAACCTGACACTGCTAAAGAATTCTGAAGAGAGCGAAACAGGTGGAAACCTGAAGGGTCAGGACTATACGGCGGATGCATTAACACCTCCCAGCCAAACTCTCTTCATTTTTGCTGAGTGGCTAAAGATGTGTGAGGTCTAGCGTTATCATGATGAAAAACCACACCCCTTCTGTTGATTAATTCCGGGCGCTTTCTCTCAACTTGTTGCTTTGATCTCATCAGTTCTTCGCAGTAGAGCTCTGAATCGATGGTCCTGCCTGGTGGTAACAGCTCATAATGAATAATGCCCTTCCAATCCCACCACACACACAGCATCACCTTGTTGCGAGTTAACGCGGGTTTCGCCACAGTCTGGGCACCAATTTTTTATCTGTTTTAGTCTGATACTAATTACCTAACAAGCAAGTACTAATGCACACGTTTCATAACATCCGTTTAATTCGTAGCACAGCCGTAGCCGGGGTCTACGCAACGCCATTCTACACTGCACTGTCTACACTGCAGCTACGCCGCGCCGTAACGCAGGTCTACACTGCAGCTACGCCGCGCCGTAGCGCAGGTCTACACTGCAGCTACGCCGCGCCGTAGCGCAGGTCTACACTGCAGCTACGCCGCGCCGTAGCGCAGGTCTACACTGCAGCTACGCCGCGCCGTAGCGCAGGTCTACACTGCAGCTACGCCGCGCCGTAGCGCAGGTCTACACTGCAGCTACGCCGCACCGTAGCGCAGGTCTACACTGCAGCTGCGCCGCGCCGTAGCGCAGGTCTACACTGCAGCTGCGCCGCGCCGTAGCGCAGGTCTACACTGCAGCTGCGCCGCGCCGTAGCGCAGGTCTACACTGCAGCTACGCCGCGCCGTAGCGCAGGTCTACACTGCAGCTACGCCGCGCCGTAGCGCAGGTCTACACTGCAGCTACGCCGCGCCGTAGCGCAGGTCTACACTGCAGCTACGCCGCGCCGTAGCGCAGGTCTACACCGCTACACTCACATTAAAACGTTTCTCACACGTACAGACAGCATCATCAACTGTTAACCCTCTAGCGGTACAAGTGTGCACAAATTAGAGCTTCCAAAACAGGTCTCCGAGAGTTTTTGCCTGAACATGCATCGAGAGAATGTTTATAACTACATAAAAAAATAAGTATTCTAAAATTTGTTTTATGATTACTGCATTAGAGAAAACGAACTATTATTAATAAGTGATTATTATTACAAGCATCAAACGAAAGTCATAGAATAAGGACGATGAAAACGTGCAAGTTCTCTTTTTATTGTAATAATAACACTCTTAAAGGGGTTACCAAATGATGTTACTCTCCGTACCTGTACAGGGTACCACGAAACATGACATGTGTTCTAAGCCGAAAGGGGGTGGTTCTGGACCCCTAGAGGATTTTTTTTCATCGTATTTATATTTGTTTGCATGTATTCGTAAATAATTATTATTGTTTTGAATTTTAAAATTTTCATATTTTTTTTTTGGAATAATTTCTTGGCAAAACACTGGTTTTGCTGAAAAAACAAGCCTTAACATTAAAAAATATTTCACAAATATTTTTATATTTGTGAAATATTTTTTAATGTTAAGCAATGCAAGAGTGCGTGCAGTGCGTGTGTGGTTCAAAATACTATTGTTCTCAATTTAATCCCCTCGGGGTCCAGAACCCTTTCGACTAAGTAATGTTACGTGGCACCCTGTAGTTAAAACCTACATTCGTGTACATTCGTTGGTTTTGTTTCTAGAAAAGGAAGTTAACCGAGTGGATTTTTCGGGCACAAATAAATTGCAGACATCCAAAAGAAACACACACTATAAAAGAAGCTGCGTCGCCCATTGTCCGCTCAGACGCGACACAACTCACGACGAACAATACAATACAATACAATACAATATATTGTAGCCTCCGGCGCATTTTATTTATTGTATTCTCTTACAAAGAAGCACATTGTGTGTAATGTAAATCAATTCATATCGTCGGTTAAAATGTAATTAAAATAGAAACGAATTCCTTTCTATTTGTGCGTGGAGCTGAAACGGAACGGAACAGAGCAGCCTTCAGATTTTTCGGTTGAGTGGACACAACCGTTCTGAAGAAACAATAACGTTGGACACCGCACCGCGTCTCTCCGGGGAAGCAGTCACACGAGCCTGCTGCAGCACAGCAGGTCTCTCAGTGGTGCCCTGGAGAAGGGTACCTTACCTGACGCTTATAATCCGCGCCCAACGAGCCCCGGCGCAGAGGCGGTTCTAGAAGCCCGTGCAGCAGCATGAGTCTACCGCCGCGCCTCGGGAGCGCCTATGGCTGCACAACCCGCGCGCGTCGCTCAGCCGCCGAGAACACATCAACTATGCAGGCGCTTTGCAATACAACGGAACGATAAGTACACTGCACTCAACACATCGAGTTTCTTTTACGCTAATCTTTAATAAAATACAAGTTTCTGCCCGCGGCTCCGCACGCGTTATTTCTATGAGAACGTATAGGCTATTTCTATCCCGAGGGAACTGATTTATGGGATAGAAAGAACCTATGTTTCGTTCGACGCCCCCATGTACCTGTGTGCAAAACATCCAAACTTTTGCATTTATAATAATTAGTGTGATTCCTTGAGGATACTCTTGTACGCTAATCTTTTTGTAAAAACTCGTTATAACACTTTATTGCTCTTCTAGGATCCATTGTTGTTTCTAGTTGTAGGATAGTGCCACACAGTGCGCTGCTTTCGTAATGATATCACAATGTTTTTTAATGGGCAAAAGTGTCCGCTGCGGTTGGCTAATATCTGTAGCAGTTCGACTTCATTTTACTTTTATTTTGGTTTATGTGCTTTGCTATTCATAAGATACCTTGTCTGTAATCATAAGATACCTTGTCTGTAATCTATAGGTACTTATAATAAAACTGTAACAGGTCTAATTTTGTACATTGAAAGTGTAGAATTTAATTTTTTGGAAATCTGAAGCCAAAACTGTATTTTTTTGTTCATTGTTGTCTGTATGTATCTTGGCCACGTGTCACGCCGAAACTACTGAACGAATTCAAATGAAACTAGGCACTATTTGAGTTTGTAAAGACCCAAACCCGTCCTGCTATTAAACCCTATTAATGTTCTAGTATCCTACCTACTGGATGTAAACCTAAAGGACCTACACCTTTACCTAAAGTCTAGTGATATATAGTGGCCAATGATCGTCTAGTTAGCGGTAGTTTACGTTGTGTAGTAGTATCTCAATTTCTTTTAGAAGCTTTAGACAAACGAACTAACTCTATGAACTACCTAATATGATATTAAGTAAACTACATCCTAAAATTATTATACTATGGTTCCGAATGAAAGTTATCTCCCTAAAGATAATCCTAATCTTTTAACTTAAATCTATAATAATAATATTAAATCCTAAATAGATATAGTAAGAGGTAGATATTCCTAAAACTTAAGTTTCTCAATCATAATTTAATTCCTTAGTTCATAGTTGCATATTATAAAATATAACTCTCATTTGTCACGGTCGGGCGATCCTTCATTCAACCTCTACTCGTACCACACCGAATCTAACTCGGCATATTCGTAGGTACGAGCCCCAACCGCACTCGATACGGTGACATTCATCCCATCAACCGCGCTCAATACGGTGACATTCATCCCATCAACCGCGCTCAATACGGCGACATTCATCCCATAATGAAGGGGCAGTCCCCCCCGAGAAGGGAAGGTATGCCTTGTCTTCTACCTCTAACTAACACTCACTGGGAATACGGGGTTGTAAGGCCCGAGTTTGTCCTAGACTATAACAGTGTGCGTGCCCTCTGGTACTGGCTCGCAAGCTTGGGGTGCACCAGAGCGACCTAACAGAGAATAAGTAGTGTATATATAAATATATAAACAAGACCGATACAACTGATGAAGCCCCTCCACGGAGCCTCGGGGTCAGTTCGTCGGAGAGCATCTCGAGCCCAATGCAAGAGGAAACTCGAGCTGAGCCCGCTCCAAAAGTTATTCAGTCCTGCCTAGTCTACCTCAAAGATGGGTATGCATTAGCGGCCACTTACTAAACCGCAACACACAACCAAAGTAAAACTTTGGATTTCCTATGCACAGGAGATTAACTAGCTAAATTTTGGTAAAATTACAACCTGCACAGATATTTTAAACCCAAGAGCTAAAAGCTAAAAGAAGCTGAAAGCTATGATTTTACAAACCTACTCCCCACAAGAACATTGCACAAATTGATTTCCAACAAAGTTCTCTAGAGGAGAACTGCAGGAAACCACTTCGTCGAAAATCCTTTTATTCATGATTGAACCCCAGCAGCTAGGTTATCACTATAGAAAAACAAATATGGAACCCGGTCTCCCGGGACTCAACAATTCAAAATCAATTCTATGTAAAATCGGGCAGCGATTCGACCTCCCTCTTTAACTTATCCAAAATTTTCTAAAAACTGTCCCAGAATCTTCTCGTGCTTTTCTATTTATATCAGTCCTTCGATCGTCTCGCACTAGAGATTCCTAAAGCTGTTTCGAGATTATCGATGTTTTTCTGATTTTATCGACTACTAAAACAAAATATTAAACAAATTTCAATTTAGATTTCTGTTCAACTTCTTCGTCCGTTTCTTCCAATTGATTGACTACAGACATTTTGAATTAATACATTCATTACCAAATTTGTATTGACCTTAACTAACAATCTAAACCTTTCCTTGAATGATAACACAGCAGTTAGATAAAAATAAATGAGACTTAAAAACTATCCTTGTAAAATTATAATAGGTACCATCTTAAATCAGTTTTACTTTGAAATCATCGATACAACGCTCCTTGTAGATTTAATTTTCGGCATCTCTATCAAAACGATCATAATTCAAAATAATGTGTCATTTATTTTTGTATACCGTATAAAAGCTCATTTCAAATAAGGTTTTGTTCTTTTGAGTTGCTAGTACGACTACTCAGTGTTACCAAAAGCATTAGATAACGGCTAATTGTTTTTATATTTGCAAACGACGAGGCTGTCAGTATTCTGGCTCGTTACAAGTTCATACTACGAAGAAGGACATAGAGTACGTTTTATCCCGGAATTCAGTACGGTTCCTCTGGGAATGGGGATGAAAGACAAATTCTTTGGTCACGCATCACGCCAAAATTACTGAACCAATTCAAATTAATCTTTGGCACGATTTGAGTTCATACAACGAGAAAAGACAAAAATTACTTTTTATCCCGTAATTCATTACGGTTTCCCTTGGAGGAGGGATGAAAGTCAAATTCTTTGGCCACGCATGACGCCGAAACTACTGAATGATTTAATATAAAACTTGGCACGATTTGAGTTCTACGAGGAAGTACATAGGATACTTTTTATCCCGGAGTTCAGTAGGTTCCTGGAAGAAGGTGAAAGCGTCCCCACGTTTCCACCACAAGTGGCAGATGCGGGAGCACCCTGAGGGTTTGTCGTGTTGGAGTCTCACATAGTCGTACTGTCACCCCGACGCACATTTCCCTCAGGATAATAAACAAGATCTGTCAAGTGCGAGTGTGACTCGCGCGCCTATGGTTTCGAATGGTTGTAAAGTATACCAATATGTACTAGGTACTGGTGCTGGACTTTGATATTTGATGAATACCAGAAAATTAAAGGTACCTACATTTCAAATGTATCGGTTTGCAAACTTCGGAGTAGGTATAGCAGGTAATAGTAAAATTTTTCAAAATATTTCAAAAACTATGAAACCTACAGAAATTTTAATAAATGTTTTGAGATGTACAAACCGATTCCTTTCATTTGATACCCTACCCGATGAGGTAGCCCCCCTTTTTAAAATTACCTCCCCCCCCTTTTTGACCATTTTTTAAAAAGTGGTCCACTTACAGGTTTCTCTATATTTTTCCTGTAAAATATAGTTCCATATCTACAAACGCTTCATACATTTTAGATGGATCGCTCTCCAAACTTCGGAGATAGGGTGGGAGGAATGCTATGGGTAATTTTTCGACATTTTTCAAAATATTTGAAAAAGCATTAAACCTACAGAAATTCTAATAACTGTTTTGAAACAAACTGATACCTTTCATTTGATACCCCGCTCGGTTAGGTAGCCCCCCTTTTGAAAATTACCCCCCCCCCTTTTTTTGTCCATTTTTCAAAAAGTGGTCTACTTACAGACTTCTCTATTTTTTCTGTAAAATATAGATCCATTTTTACAAACGCTACATACATTTCAGATGGATCGCTCTGCAAACTTCGGAAATAGGGGGGGGGTGATCTGTATTTTTTACCTTTTTCAAAATATTTCGAAAAGTGTGATGCCTACAGAAATTTAAAAAAACGTTTGTGAAATGTACATACCTTTCATTTGATACCCCACTTGACATTGTAGGTCTCTTTTAAAATTTCGACATCACAATTTGTACTGAAAATTTACATTTTCATTATTAATTTATTTTTATTTATTTTTACAGGCCCACGAAATGTATTATTATTTCAAATTTTACGTTATTTGCTGCTGTAGTTGCTGAGATATTAAAGACGGAAAAAAGGACAGAAAAAGCGATGCCATAAGGGATCCGAAACCGATCCCCGATCTTCGAAACCCTACAAAGAGGTAAGGGTCTACGACAGTCTTTTGACCCTTAAAATGACAGTTTTCTATTAGATATTTAGGCAGGCAAGTAAGTTTATGATTTATTGATGATAACTTTTTTCTAGACGTCTGAATGAAACAAACCCTTAAGCAGCGCTGGATTTTTCCTATTTTCGAAACTCCATGAAAATCTGTTCAGTAGTTTCGGAGATTGCCCCGAACAGACTGACAGACAAAAATGTTTAAAATGGGTTTTTTTATATTTCACTAGCTGCAGCCCGCGGCTTCGCACGCTTTTTTCCGGAATAAAAGGTAGCCTATGTCCGGCCCCGGGATACCATCTACCTCGCTGCCAAATTTCACCGAGATCCGTTCAGCCGTTCTTGAGTTACAAATAGTGTAACTAACACGACTTTCTTTTATACAGGGTGGAATTTTGTAATGCCACCTGGAGGGAAAGTACTCTTAATACTGTAGTTAGAAAATTGTACTCAAAGAAAACATTCCTTTAATTTTGAAAAGAAAGATCGAAAATACTTGAATGCAGTTTGCATTCAAGTATTTTCGAAAATTCGCTTGCCACACCCGGGAATCGAACCGACTAAAATCTGTAAAAATTACACCCTATACTTTTATTGCATACCCGGGAATCGAACCGACTAAAATCTGTAAAAATTACACCCTATACTTTTATTGCATAGATCGTTAGGGTCAATAATAAGGATGAAATCTCTCTAACAAACTTAATAAATTAAATGAAAGGAAAACCATGAAATCTTAAATTATTTTAATTATTTACAATAAAAAGTCAACTAACTAATTAGTTGATCGAAATTGGCTCCATTTTCTTGGATACACAAATTTATTCTTCTAACGAATTCATTTCTAGTAACTTTTAATAACGTGTTGTGGTGAATATTATGAATCGTATTCTGAACTTCAACTCTCACCTCGTTTACATTCGCATAAGATTTCATGTAAATTAGATTTTGTACATATCCCCACAAAAAAAAATCTAAAGGGGTGAGATCTGGTGATCTCGCAGGCCATCTGATTGTGCCGTTGGTACCAATCCAGGTATTAAAATGGTTATTAATGTAGGCAGTAGTGATTCTGCTGTTATGGGCTGGAGCACCATCTTGCTGTAGAATTATTTGGTTTCGCTCTGCCTCGGGGAAACCATTTAACTCATTTCTTAAGAGATCCAGTATTTCAAGATACTTGACAGTGTTTAAATGACCTTCGTACACGTGGACTAACACAACCATATTTCTCATAATTCCGCACCAAACGTTGAAAGAAAACCTTACTTAACTGTTAGTTTCATGGACACGAACAGGATTCACTCGAGACCAATAGTGGTTATTGCGGCGATTGTACATGCCGTTATTGCTGAAGTTGGTTTCGTCAGACCATACAATGTTACTCAAATAATTAGGGTTACGGTCAATTTCTCTCAGCATGTTTTGACAAAATTGTAATCGTCTCTCACAATCCCCAGGATGCAATTTTTGGACCAACCGACCATCACGATAGCATTTATACTTATACTTTTTCAGCACTTTAAGTACGCGAGTGTGGGTATATTCCAATTATTCGGCAGCATCTCTGCTTGAAGCCTTCGGAAATGATTCGAAGTATGTTAAAACACTAAGATCAAAATCGAAATTGTTCTCCTGAAGAGTTTGCCTTCGCTTTTTGAAACTACCAGTATTCTTTAAATTTTCTACCATCCTTTTTAATACGAACCGAGTTGGTGCCTGTCGGTCTCGATATTTCTGTCCGTACCACCGCAGAGCTAGATTCACATCTTTGTTATTTAAAAAATAAGCTTCAACTAAATCAAATTGTTCTTGATAAGCCATTTTTACCGTGAGACAAATATGAAATAATTTGTAAAAACAATCAAATGTGAATAACAAATGACAATCTATTTTCAAATGTAACATTCCATATTTAAACTACCTCATACACGCAGTTATGTTGCATCTAAAAAAGGAGTCTGCATTAGGTACAAACACGTGCAAATTTCAATCGTCTTATCTAAATATTAATTCGTAATTTTTAATGGATAAATGACGTCAATGATAATTATTAATTACTGACACAAGTAAACAGATGGATCTTTAAGTTAAAGTGCTTAACTTGACCCATTCAATTTATAATTTAAGATTTCATGGTTTTCCTTTCATTTAATTTATTAAGTTTGTTAGAGAGATTTCATCCTTATTATTGACCCTAACGATCTATGCAATAAAAGTACAGGGTGTAATTTTTACAGATTTTAGTCGGTTCGATTCAAGGGTGTGGCAAGCGAATTTTCGAAAATCTTTGAATGCAGTTTTCTTTCTTTTCAAAATTAAAGGAATGTTTTCTTTGAGCACAATTTTCTATCTACAGTATTAAGAGTACTTTCCCTCCAGGTGGCATTACAAAATTCCACCGGTATAATATATAGATTTAATTAGTCTTCTGGTATTCCCACCTCTCTATTTCAGCTATAACTAACCTTCGTACAGACACAAAGACTCTACTGACTTATTACAATGATAGATATATCTGATATAGATATATTATCCATTTATTACATAGTATTAAGGTTGTTATACAAGTACTACACTGGCTGGGGTATGAAGAGATAATCTGATAATAGATAGATCACAATCTTTAATTATCCGTGTACTCGTATCTCATACACACGTTTTTACTTTAGCAAAGAAAAACAATTTGAAATCATCCGCCAGTTGAAGAATGGAAGCCCTCAGCGTCAGATGTAACGGTACGACCCTTCCCGTCGCGCGTCGGATGTAACGGTACGACCCTCCCCGTCGCGTCGCCCACAGCCTCCCTGAAAGCTTCACTTGTAGACCCGCAACTAAATTCATCTTGACAATACAATTACACCCCCACACCCACACCACACACACACACAATCAACCTTAATGCGACCAGAGAGAGTCTACATTGGAACGGTAGCGACACAGGTTATTACTCCGAGATACAATACAAAAATACTGCAAGGAAATGTAAGCACTGCACTGCTTCAAATTACAGTGTTTTGAAAGAGGAAATGAGGCACAGCATTAGAGTAGGTACAGCGCGAGGCAGTATTTCTGTGCAGCGCGACGTAGCTGTAATATCGTCTGGCACGGGGCTCCGAGATATTGTGCAGGGAGCGTTCAACGGTTACTTGAACTAGGCTGTATGTTGAACCAGCGGACTCAGTTTCGCAACTTACGCGTCAAGTCAGAATTAACTAAAAATAATTAATAAACCCTGTTTTTTATGTTTCTTTATGAATTTTGTGGTAAACTAGGGGTTGCGGTCATTTTGTGGTAAACTAAGGGGTTGCGGTCATTTTCCTCCGAGGTGACCGGCCGAGGTGGAGGAAGTGAACTACCTACTAGCATAATAATATTATGCGCCGTGTTATTCATTTTTATTTTTATTTTATTCTTGTAGGGCAATAGTAACACTTTTTGGTTTTTGGACGATTGTACTCAATCAACTTGGGTATTTTACAATAATGATAACGTTTCTAGATATCTAAATTCAATAGCTACAAACAATTTTGTTGAATTTTACGTAGGGCTCACAGAACATAGAGAAAATTAGGTAAGAATAATGACAGGTCGACTGCTACATTTGACCCCTACTTTGGGTCAATTGTACCAAAAATTCAAAAGGAAACAAAAAACAAAGAAATAATCGAATCCTAACTATAATATCGTGTAATTGTTATTTTGGCTCTTATTAATAAATCTTTATCATTAGGAACTCAAGTTTTAGCAACAGTTCTACAAAATTCTCAAGATAATATTAAACAAATTTAAACTAAGTTTTTCTCCACTTGAAACCCAAATAATGCAAATTCTTACATTTTGGCATAATCACTCTGGTCTAAGCTTTGATTGAGAGTTAACAAATAGCTTATAAAACTAATTTTTTTTTAAATAAATGACAGGTATTATTTTCTATAGAGTTACAATTGACCCCTGGCACAATTGCCCCTGTTAAACTTTAAGTTAAGTAAAATCATTATCTATCTATGTTACTGACATTGATTGCAAAGATGGCGTAATCCACTAAATCATATTGAATATGACGACAGAGTGTTAAAAATAACAATATAAAAATATTTCTTAGTTATTATTTAACCTAATTTGCACTCATTTTGAATACCCCCCTAATACCTACCTAATACTTTTAAAATTTTAGCTAATCTAATTATAACTTATTACTTAATTAACTTAAAAATAACTAAATATTATTCTTAAACAAATTGTATAAGGGGTTACTTGTACCACGGGCTTAATTCTACCGTTACAACTGTTCCCAGTGACGACGGTACAATTAACCCCAAGTATAGATTTTGGAGAAATAACTAAATACCTCGGAACACTGTTGAGCTTTAGACAAACAACATTGGTAATTCTCAGGCTGGATACCTAGGTAAACGCGTAGTTAAAATATAATTACAAGAAACACAGTAACCACTGAGTGACCAAGCAATCAAAATAGCAAAAAAAAATTACCTTGGGGTGCTTGAAAATAAACTAATGCTCCTGCAGACGTCCGTTTCGCAGCGAGCGCGCTGGTCGGCTAGTGAGCAAGTCGAGACAAGTAAGGCGCGGGGGCCTTGGCTCTCGCTTATACATATACGCCATATACAGGTCGCCTAGTAGTTGAGATATTCGCAACGTTACTATTGCCCCGTGTAACTAGTGACCCCGGTCTACTTATATTTTTTTTGGAACTGCGTGTGATTTTTCTTTTGATATGGTTTTTTTGCCTGAAATAAATGAATATTATTATTATTATAATGCCGTGAGTAGTAAAATCTCTTAAATGATGATCTACCGCCCCGGTGCGTACCTACCTGTGTAAACGGTATGAGTTGCGGACCAAGATGACCTTCGAATGTTTCAACCAATTGCTTTCACTACAAAGAAATAATTTGACATGTTTAAGCCACGATATACCGACTTCAAATTCCGGTTTATAGATAATATTCATCTATGTCTCGGATGAAATCACCCCTCCCGTACTTTGCCTGACCGAAGGTCAGGCAAAGTACGGAGGTTCACGTGCAAAATATTTAGTTTACACTGGCGACATCTAGATAAAATTCAAGTCTAATTTAGTTTGATGACACATGGATGATGCTGTTGACGCCTGTTACCATGGAAACCATTACTTAAGTGTTAATTAAATTATCATATTCTGAACAATTTTTACAACCCTACGTTTTACGGCGCATTTTCTCGAGAATCAAAATTATAGGAGACCACCTCAAAATCAATTTTTATACAACAACGAAAAACTCATCAAAATCTATTTACAATTGGCGCGGATATCACCAAAACTGTTGTAGCTAGTCGTGATTCTCCAAAAATATTATGTTGCTTTTTAAGTTTAACGGGATAAATCGCTCGGGAATAACATTTTTATGGGACCACCTCGAGATTATTCTCTATACAATAGGTAGTGAAAGAATCAGTAAAATCGGTTATCGGAAATATCAAGTAACATACATAAATAAAAAAAATAATAAGAATAAAAAACATACAGACGAACTGAGAACCTCCTCCTTTTTGAAGTCGGTTAAAAATGAAATGTTTCAAGATTTTTATTATTATAGCGCGTGAGCCCTCACCGTCATTATTTGATTTCTATGAAATGTTTTGTCGAGAGTTGATCCGGCAGAGCGGCGGCCGAGACGCCTCCGCTCCGCCGCGAGGGTCGCGCGATGAAATCTAAACAATCCTTTGACATCTCGGCGCATCTCTCCGATTAACGACGCGCCGCGGACGGACCGGCCTCTGGACGCAGCGTGGACCATGCTTCTACAGGCAGTGACAACACTACCTCATATTATACAAACGTTCGTATCACATTTCACAAACATTTAATTGTAAAATGAATATTATAACTGAGTAAAATATTACGGCATTATTATAGGACAAGCTTGCAAAGAAGCGTCGCTCAGAATTTACCTACTTACAATGAAAGTAACATGAAAGTGGGCACTGATCAGAAGCACTCCCTCATTCTTATGCTGACTTTTCTAGTTATTTCTCATCGTACTATTGTGCTTGGTATTGAAGTGACGTACAATCTTGCCGTCCGGTGGCGGATGGTTGCAGCGCGCCGGCACTGCGCCGGCACTGCCGCTCGCAGCCAAACTATCATCTTACAGCCTGCTCATCATCTTAAACAATAAAAAATAATCATAGTGATCGGATTGTGGAAAAGCCGAGATCAAGATTAATCAAAAGCACAGTAATGAAACGGTAGGTATTAAGTGCGCAAATACTTCAAGCATAGTAAAACACCCGAGCGAGCCATGTACCGTGTGCCCACCGGTGCGCCCCGAGCGAGCCATGTATCGTGTGCCCACCGTGCACCCCGTGTGAGCCAAGCCGGCACGCAGGGCGCCACCAGTAGAACGTTCGAGTCCGCCATTTATTTTTGCTATTAATATCAGACGAAATAAAAACAACATCTATAATGTTATTGCCATCAATCGATATTGGAGTCTCTAAACAATAGAAGTAGTTCTACACTGCGCGTGCTCCAGGCTGCCCCCGCGCCCCGGCCCGACGCGGCGCGAGCTGATCGCGCGCCCTCACTTCACATTAACCCCAATTTATAGTAATTTCATTCGCATTAACCTAATGAGAGCTGCGTGATATCTAATTAACGGAACTACCTACTCTCCCGAATTAAGCTCATTTAATGTTCGATACGAAGTGGTGTATTGTGAGAGGCGGTGGAGGCGGCCTTACCGCTCAAACTGCGACTTTCACTTGCACACGACCCACGTACCCTTATATACCCGGAGACGTCCTCGTGAGGCAACACATAATAATAATAATAATATTTTATAACGAGATTTAAAATAAATGAAGTGAATAATAATAAATAATAATATTTTTTTTCCTTTCGCTAGGAAGTTGGATCAAGGGTCAGATTCAAAAGGCGGTACTCCTGGACTCGGCGCGCATCGTCAGGAAGTTCCTCTCTCTGCAGCCCTAGTCACCGGCCGCTTAAGGCTAGCTTCGCGGCCTTAAGCGGCCTTACCGGGCTTCACCGGTTTGATATATTTTTTACTGTAGAATAGTTTTATAATATTTTATTTTCTATAGTAAAAAATGTATTTTATAACGAGATTTAAAATAAATGAAGTGAATAATAATAATAATATTTTATTTAAAATAACTTACGACTAAAAGATAACAAAGTTCATCTAAAATTCTAATGGTATTAAATAATGCGTGTGCCTGAACTAAGTAAAAACCTGTTTTTCAGGCAAAAAGAGTTCTTACATCACATAAAATAATCAAATAGAACTTTTAACTATACAAGGCGAAGGTGCATGCTTTAAAATTATTACTTATGCTAACTACACTAAACTAGTTTTAATAAACAAAAGTTGATTGCAAAAATTTATTGGCCTACTATAAAACACTCCAAATTTTCTGTGTCATCATATGACATACATTGCAATGTATCCATAAGTTTTTCTTACAACTATTATAATTTAAGGGATAAATATTGGCTAACACATTCATTCTATTATATAATAAAGGACCAAGGATACTGTAAAATTTATTTGAAAAAGTATGTCTCCGGCCCAGTAGTTTAGGGCAAACGTTATTGTTCCTCTTTTTGTTAGCGCATTCAGTGACATATGGAAGGGCTGCGTGTTGTTTAAGTACTATGTTCATTATGAATAACTGTCGAACTGATAAAACTCCACATGATTTAAATAGGAGGTTAGTAGAAAAAATAAAAGGACGGAAAGTTGATTCATTTTACTCTTTGTGCTCTTTCGACAGTTAGTAATAATGTTTTACCCACCCCACCCCATGATGTAATGCAGTAGGTCAAAATGGATTCGCATAGGGCACGATAAACTTGTATAATAAGTTTTCGATCTGCAATATGACGTAGATTTTTAAAGACAAAAATTAACTTGCGTACTCTACTTACTAAAGCTTCTAAATGAGTTTTAAATGAAAGTGATTCATCCAATATAATGCCAAGGTATGTAATTTTATTTGTATTATTTATTGTAGGGCACTTACATACTTTATTAGCACCTCCGCAATAATGCGCATACAATTTGGGGATAATCTTGGTTGACGGCCGTTTGCGCATCGAAAACCTAATATACTTTGTCTTATCTGCATTAAGAGTTAGTAAGTTGTGCTCAAGCCATTTATTTACAATATTGAATCCACATTGCGCGAACTTATACAGTTCTTCTACAGAGTCAGCTGAAAAAAGAAGGGCAGTGTCGTCAGCATATGATATGATTTTGCCATGATCTAATTTTAAATTGCAAAGATCATTGATGTAGATTAAAAACAAAATAGGTCCTAAAACACTGCCCTGGGGAACACCAAACTCAGTGTTTTTCTGATCATTGCTGAGGACATAACCTATCCTGATGCACTGTTTACGTTCTTCGAGATAGCTCGTGAAAAGTTTCAGCTGAGTGTCTCTGATACCGAGTGTTTCAAGCTTGTGCAATAGTATGGGTACGGAAACGGTGTCAAAGGCTTTAGCTAGGTCTAAAAATATTCCAAGTGTGTGGTTACCCTGATCCAGTTCTTGTTCAAGATGGTGAGTAAGGTGATGAACTGCATCTGCAGTAGATACCTTAGCTCTGAACCCGAATGGCGTTGTTGTTAGAACAGGCTTTTCCTCTAGGTACTGGACTAACCGTTTATTTATAACTTTTTCTAATATTTTGGAAAACGCAGGAAGAAGGGATATCGGTCTGTAATTGGTGATTTGATCTTTAGGGTCAGATTTGTAGACCGGTACAACCACAGCTTTTTTAAGGCATTTGGGGAAATGCCCTTGGCTCAGGCATTTATTAAAAATATGTGCGTGGTGGGGTAAGAATGTGTCTGTTTTGCTTTATCAATTTGGTAGATATATTGTCCCAACCTACTGCGCATTCGTCCTTAAGGCTCATTATTATACCATGTATTTCAGTCTCATCAGTGTTAAGCAGAGCAAATGAGGTTAGTGTGGAATAACACGAAAAATGTGTGCTACTAGGAAGTTGCGGGTGACCTTTATCCGCCAAACACTTACCTACGTTAATGAAAAAATTATTTGCCATGTTAGCAGATTCAAGCTTGCAATAAACATGAAGGTGACTCACGTTGCTTCGAGGTATAAGTTACATTTTTAATACAGTTCCAGATCTTTTTGCTATTTTTCCCGGCATTTTCTAGTGTTGTTTTATCGTAGCTAATCTTTACTTTCTTTAGAATGTTATTACAGAAATTACGGTATCGCTTGTACGATAACTGGAGAACAGAATTAGTGGGATTTGATTTGGCTTTCATATGCAACTTGTCTCTGTGCTTCATACACCGAATGAGACCAGGTGTTATCCAAGGTTTTATTTTAAAGTTCTTTTTACTCAATCGAATATTACTCGTATTTTTAGTTAATGCCAGTTGTACATTTTCTACGACATATGACATAGCGAACTGCGGATCAGCGGAATCGTAAACTGGGGCAAAGTATATGTTACGTAAGTCAGCTTCAAATTTATTCCAGTTTACCTTAGAACAAGTACGAATGTTATTTAGTTTAGGCACTTTACAATTTAAGGTTAGTAGGGCAGCATTGTGATCGGTTATGGACGAATTTATAATAAGCGAAAGTGAGGTAAAATTTGTTTTCAGTATGATGTGATCTAAACAAGACCCCGCTTGATGAGTTGGAAGCGTATGTGCGGGAAGCATGCCATGGAAGGAACATAGAGGTAGATAGTCCTGTGCGGCAGGATCGTTACTTTCAGGGAGAATGTTGATGTTAATATCCCCAATAATAATTATATTTTTGAATGAAGATAGATTTTGCAAAGTGTAATTTAGAGAATCATTAAATTTGCTTATATTTCTAAATGAAGGAGGTCTATACAAAGCAAGTATTGCAAAATCTGACCCAATTTGAATTTGACATGACAATGATAATGATAATATCCTGGAAGGGGCGTCAGATCGGAGGATAGGGGTTCACTAATCAAACTGTATGTATCTTTGTAGGTATGAAACTGTTCCTGAATAAGAAAACTACTAAAAGATGAAAGAACGATGCGTAGAAACTCAAAAACGAACTTGTTTGAGAGATTCTAATTCGAATCCATTACTGAAATAAGAAGTTGTCGGTAAAGTTTGTTTTATTTAATTACATCAATGATCTCTCCTTGCCTCCCCTCCCCTCCCCGTACAGGATGCAAGGCAGCGCCCAGCAACGTTAGCTTCCTCCAGTAAAGTGACTGAAACTCAGATAGTATCTTTTTTGTTGAGTTTTTCATTCAGCATCCATCCTTCATGACAACCATGTCCCGCGCGCACGCGCACGGGGCGCGCCAGGCAGGAGCGCAAATGGCGCCCCATCCGACTGTATCTGTCCAACATATGTAAACTTTCACGTCTAACTTCCATCCACTAACTTTTTATATTCAGTAACATGATGCATTCAAGATAAACGTTATCAACAATGGTATTAAATATTATACAAATTATGCAAATTGTATTTATTTTAATTAAATATTATAATTGAAGTTCCCTGGTGTACGTTACGGAGGTAAGTATTAGGAAGAGGAAGGAATACCTGGAGTGATGGGCTGTAAAGTCGGAGTGGGTCGATTCACCCGGGCGGCCGTCACCGTGGGTTACGTACGGCGCTTCCAGTAAGTGCACATCAAGTATTCATGGATAAACAACATTCATTAACTCATGCTCATAACTCCGGGTTACTTTATGACTGGTTGCTTAACGTCTTAAATATTTGTGAATTCATTTATCTCAGCCAGTATTTAGTCTGTCTTGGAAAACAGCTTTACAATATTTTTAAGGCATCACTTTTGCAGGATTTCAGACGACCGTTATTCAATAGATGGTAGTTCACACATAGCAGCTTAGATTACCTACCTCTGGTAATTTGAGAAGCAGTCGAGCGCACGACCGCTAGCGTCGCCGCCGCGCCGCCTCAACCGAGCTTCAGGTAAATTGAATACGAGGGATGCGGGTTCGAGTCCCATCACGTGCCACAAGCACGGGTTCGTCGGATATAAACAAGCTGAAATTAATTTATAGTGGTTGGTCGTAGGGTTGCCAACTTGTCTGTACACTATTTTATACATAAGATCTTTCTTGTACGGCAATTAATAATAAACGTATTTCTGATTCTGATTGTGAAACAACCCATACAAGGCAGACTGTAAGGGTGCTAACAGGACTACGTGATAATAGGAAAGTATCCACGCAGCTCTTGTTATTGCGCCGAGAGGCTGTTGGAAGATTTGATTGGTAAAACCGCTAGTTTAGTGCGATGCCCGCTCTGACGCGAGCACCTACCTACCTGTGTGCACCCGCTGACCTCCCGTCGCAGTGGCTGGGAGCTGTGAGCACCCGCTCCGAGCCGCGTCCTCACTCGGGCTCGTTACTGTAACTCCAACCCGTCCGAAAAAAAATGATTTTGGGGGAGCAGCATCGGGGCAAGCACTATGACAAGCCGTTCAAGCTTCGTCTAAACATGTATGAGTATTCTTTATTATGTTGTTCAAGCCTTCCTAGAGCTCGCTGTGTCTACACATTCTACATTTGACTACATATCAAAAATACGTAAATTTAGGTACAAATAGACAGAACAGAATAATTGTAAAAGCCTTATGGCTATTAATTTGAGCAGTATGTCCGAAGTTTTGTTGAAATTTTAATTTTCTCATTTACTAATGACTGAACAGACTCTTCAAGATTTGATGAAGCAAGGAGTTGAAGAGAAAATTTATTTACAACTGTAATGTTGGGGGCCAAACTATTGAATTTTCCAATGATATGATATGATTTATAATGATATGTTTTCGTCTACACAAGAGTCTGAAAATGACTTTGTTCCTGTAAATAATTAATAATAATAATAATACTAATAGTTTTTATTCAGATAAAGGTCTTATAAACAAAACAAAGTTATGTGTATTATAGACCTATTTCACTTCTTAGTTTCGACACCTCGCTCTAACTAAGTTCAAGACTTGTGATATAGACGCGAGGGTTCTCTACCTCGGTGAGTTAGTAGGTTTACACTATTATAATAGGACTTGCATAATGTATATAAAAACGTTAAGAAAACTGTACTATATTTAAAAAAACTACTATAAACTTATCCATATTTAATAATACATTACATTAAAATAAAACCAAAACTAAAGTACGGTGTGAGTGTAAAAGTGTGTGTGAGTGTGTGTGAATGAGTGGAGTTGACTGTGGACTAGGTAACTGTTTTTAATAGACTTTCCGTTTTATCATAGTCAAGGGTTAGTAAATATGATTTTATCTTATTTTTACATTGTCTGTAATTTAAATCTTTTATATATTTGCTGATATTGTTATACATGTATGGACCTAAAAAAGGAAGATGTCTATGTGCAATCTATGTGCAAAATAATGCAATTACAGCTAGCTATTTTATATATTCGGTTTTTTAGTCGTTTGGTTTTTATTTGTGAGTTTTGGTTGGAGTTATAACTGTGTTGTTTTAATAATATTTGTTGGATACAAAGTTGTCTAACTGTAAGTAATTGAGTCTCTGCATAGAGTTGTGTTGTTGGGAACCGGTATGGTTTTGAGTATGCTACCTTGAAAATTGCTCTTTGTGCCCTCTCTAGGGGTAGTAAGTGAGTTTTTGCAGCACCTCCCCACGATGTAGAGCAATATGTAGTAATGGACTGACAGAGAGCGTAATAAATTTGTAAAATATGGGATTCATTCGCAGCATGCTTGATTTTTTTAAAAACGGCAATAAGTTTTCTTAATCGGGTTTTCAATAGATTTATATGGGGTCCGTATGTCATCCTAGAGTCTATTATTATACCCAGGTATTTTATAGTATCACAGCATTCTAGAGATAGGCAGTCTATACAGTTTGTTGCATTTGATGATAAGCAAAGCATGTTATGAGCTTTGATTTGGTAGGATGTGTTTGTAGGGTTAGGTTTGTTAGATTTAGTCAAGTAGAAAGCTAAGTACTTGGTTTTTTCGGAGTTCAAGGTAAGTATGTTGTTGTAGAGTTTTTGGCTTATAATATCAAATCCCTGTTGTGCCTCTTTATATACCTTTTCCCAATTTTCCTCTTGAAACAAAAGTACAGTATCATCTGCAAATGAGATTATCTTACCAGATGGCATTTCCGTTTGGCAGATTTTATTTATATACGCAAGAAATAGTGTCGGACCTAGGATACTTCCTTGTGGGATGCCAAAAGTGACTCTACATTTGCTTGATATAAAATTTCCTATTTTTACACACTGATAGCGGTCTTCTAGGTAGCTATTCATTAGGTCTAATTGTTTGCCACGTATTCCAAGATCATTAAGTTTCCTCAAAAGTAGTGGGATGGACACCGTATCAAATGCATTTGCCAGGTCAAGGAAAACGGCAAGACATTTTTTACGTTTGTCAAGTGAGTCAATGACAAAATTATTAAGTTCCAACACGGCGTCTGCAGTTGATCTGACCTTTCTAAACCCATGTTGACTGTTTGAAAGCAAATTGTATTTCTCGAAGTAATTTACTAAGCGGGCATTAATGGCTTTCTCTAGAATTTTAGAGCGGGCAGGCAGTATGGATATTGGTCTATAATTGGTGGAAATAGTTTTGTCTCCGTTTTTATAAATTGGTATTATAATTGACGTTTTAAATACTTTTGGGAAAATTGCTGTCAAGAAACTTAAATTGCATAAATAAGTGATGGGTTTAATCAGTATATTTTTGTTTTCTTTTAGTACACGCGTTGATATTTCATCCCACCCAACACAACAATCGATCTTAAGCGAATTTATTATAGAGTTTACTTCCTCTTCAGTTACATCAGTTAAGCCAAACGAATTTAATATTTTCAAACTACTATCTAATTTTTCATTATGTATTTGATTAGGTATAATTTTTTCGGCCAGTGATTTCCCGACTGATGCAAATGTTTCATTGACAGAATTTAATGTTGTAAGCGGATCTTTGTCTTTTATAAGGTCTTGTGGTAGGTTTGGCTTTGGTTTAAAATTGGTGATGTCATTTATTACTTGCCACGTCTTTTTCATGTTTTTCCCAGATTTATTGAGCTGCTCCTTTTCATAAGCTTGTTTAAGTTTTTTTAATAATTTGTTGCAAAAATTTCGATATCTTTTATATGTAATTTTTAGATTTTCATTTTGCGGCGATTTTCGTACGTATGAAGATTGTATCTATGTTTTGTGCAACGTATGAGACCTGGTGTTATCCAGGGCTTGAGTGGTGATTGTCTAAACGGTCGATTGATGTAAGTTGTGTTTCTTTTGATTATGTTTTTTATAATATTGACCAACTCTTCTGTAGCTGAGTCACAGTTTGTGTAATTGTTTGTTGTACTAAAATCCGTCGCATACAAATCGTTTGTTATATCTGTGTAGTTTATTCTCGTGATTATATTGTTATGAGTTTGTTTCACTGATTTATTTGCGTGGTCTTTCAAGATCAACAGAACAGAATCGTGATCAGTTACGCTATTTTCCAATACAACAGTTGTAGCGGATAGGTTTGTTTTTAAAAAGCAATGATCAAGGCAGTTTTCTAGTCTAGTTGGAAAAGTATGGGATGGTAGTAAACCGTGGAAAGCCATGAGGTCAAGGTAATCAGATGTTTTGCGATCAGGTAACTTATTTGCGATATTAAGGTTAATATCTCCTACCATTATAATATTTTTGTATTTAGACAATGGAGTCAATAGTGTGTTTAATGAATTCAAAAATCTATCTAAATTGTTATAAGCTGGTGATCGGTATATTGATATTATGACTAAGTTGTTATTTATAAATGTGAGTAACCAGTTACCTTCAGCGAAGGGGGGTAATTTTGACGGTAAACCGTAGCATTGCCAGAGAAAAGGGTAAATTTCTCAAATCTTCACTTAAATTTCTTTTACCAAGGCGCCCCAGTCTCCTACTAATTGAAGGCGTTTTTGACGTCTACCTTGAAAATTATGTACCTCCCCATAATTTTGGTCTAAAAATGTACTGCGGCCTCACAGCCGCCTCACGAACCACATCCTATCTGAATTGGTCGGAAATAGTCGCCTAGGTAGTCGGCTTCCTTCCGACAGAAGACTAGCCGCAAGGTGTCGGTATGTGGTGCCCCCGGCAATGGGAGTTATACCGCCATACTTCTTCTTTAGTGCGCAAAGATTCGCACCGTACCGGATTTCTGTGATCTCGCTGTTGACTCGGCCTGACAAAATACATATTTCAATGCACACAGTAGTTAGCAGATTAGAACAAGACATTCCAAACAAAACGCTCTGTCTCTCAGCCTTCATAGATATCGAAAGGGTCTTTGACAAGACAAACTTCAACAGCATCAACGCAGCCTTGCAGAAGCACGCAGAAGCACTACAGGCTCTGAACAAAAGAGAGCACAACTCGGGTATTACCATACACTGCCACCACCTGCTACAACAAGTAAGTAAGTCCAATAGAGTCACTCTACAATGGATAAAAGGACACAGCGGATCCAGAGGAAATGACAAAGCTGCTGCACTGGCGAGGAGAGGTTCAGAGTAGCAAACGGCAGGGCCTGAACCAATAATTCCCCTACCTTTCAGTCAAGTCCACTCATGGATCCGTCAACGAACGGTTAAACAACACCAAAACTACTGGGCAAGTATTCCGGATTGTAGGCAGTCGAAGGAAGCCTTGCCGGTTTTAAACCCGAGCTTTCAGATTGAGGAGAAAACTCCTTAATCTGAAACGTGGCAAACTCCGGCTAATCGTCGGTATTGTCACAAGACATTGCATGCTTAACAAACATCTATTTAATCTGGTTATCACGGACAGCCCCCTATGCAGAGGGTGCATGAACGCAGAGGAGACGGCCACGCATGTGCTTGTAGAGTGCGATAGCGTAGCGTCTCAACGACTACACTACCTTGGGACACCGAGGACGCCTAGGGAGGCATGCACCGGCGTCAGCGAGCTGCTGGCTTTCCTGGAGGACAGCGAGTGGTTAGATTAGCAGCGCCCCACCCGACACGCAAAAACTCACCACCACCCTTTTTGGGTCCACTTGGGAAAACCAGTCTAGGAACAAATAAGTAAGTACATATTTCAATTTTATATTTTGCTGAGATTTAATTCATTCAAGTAACCCTACATGTCATGAGATAGGGCATAGACGTTTAAAAATATAAATAATAAGGAAACTTTACATGTTCATTATCCGAAACAAAAATTATTCGGGTAGGTACTTCAAGTTTTCATCACGTTGAAATTCAGTTACCCCAGAGAACACTTTAATTTTGTGAAATTGAATGAAATATTACTTCGAAAGTCCCCCAACTCCCCCTGAACACTCAGTGAATTCCACGGCCCCATTTACGGAACTTAGTAGGTTTAAATCATCAGTGAGTCAACTTTCCCAATCAAAAGTAACATAAAAGTAGACACAAGAAAGTAAATCGTGAGAGCCCACTTTGAAGCGGGTCCTCAGGCAGGGTCCCCTGCGGGGCGGCTGTAAGCCTCGGAGTCGTATCTCTCGATCAACCCGTCCGCGCCCCGCGCCCTAGCGCCCGCCTAGTGCTGACTGTCGGCTACCTTAGGCCCGCTGTTTACCGGGTCATTGCTATAATGTTACGAATGTCGTTCCCTGAGTAGTGTCACCTATTCAATTAATATAACTATGTAGGTATCGATCGAAAATATGTATCTTCATCGTAACCACAACATCACACGATGTGAACACACCTACATAACAAATATTTAATTTTCGTACTTGTGAGCTAATTAAAGATCTGTGAAATGCAGTATTATTTATAGTAGTACCCATTTAATATTGGTTTATCACTTGTGTAGTGTAGGTAGGCAGGCCGCCGCTACGCAGCACAGCAACACAACACGACACACCTACTTACGGTGGACATGTTTAGTTGCGAGTGGACGACAGATCTGTTGGTCGACTCTTCACTGTATTTAATTACGACCTCTTGGCGAAATTACATTTTACGATATTATTGTGAAGACAAAGGAGCTTTACATCGAAATAGAAGCTTTAATTCCAATTTTTTGAAGAAAAGTTATTTGTCTCCGAGGACCACGCAGCTTGTCAGATACGCCGAATTAATCATTCATTATTTTTTAATTTGTGGTCGGTTTAAAACTCCGTCGGTACCAACCTACTTATGAACGAATCTAATATTTAGAGAACATTGTTGTATAGCCTGGATCTGAGAGGCAGAAGGTAGAGCGGAGTCGTACAACTAAATAAAGCCAAGATGAAATATCACTTCGACTGAACCACAGAATAACTATATCTACTATAGTACAACACTGAACAAAGGATTCTATTCCATTCCATCGAAGGCTCAATCTCGTGTAGGCTCGTATTTACGTGGGAACATCGCGCTACAACCTTCACGCCCAGCGTCTCACTCAATAAGGAACCTATCTACGTCCCATGTCAGATTCTGAATGCCGAGAGAGAACAAAGGAATCTACTAAATTTTTAATCGTCCGTTGTAATACCTTTGTTATTACTGCACTGAGAATTTACAATCGTAATGAAGTTGCCATTCTAAGCTCCACAAAGAATAGAATTTTCCCCGAGATAATGCCAGGGCGGGGGAGTCTAACTACAGCTACACACTATGTCGTGTAATATGCACAGAGCGGGGCGCCGCCGCCGCGCCGCCGCCGCGCCGGCCTCCGCGGACGATGCGATTTCAATGCATTATGTTTGAAAATTAGTCCTGATATTAAAAAAAAATTATTTATGTATCTAAGAGTATATGAGCTTATTTTTTAAGCTCAAAGAAATTATAGTTATTGATTACTGTTAATAATTTGCTCAATATTGTGACGTGCGAATGCAGGTGACAGGACACAACAATTGTGTAACTGAAATGAATCCAGTAGATAGGTGCCTATGTAAAATAATTATTATGCGATAGTTTATTTTGTGTTGTGTTTAGTGTGTGTGAGAGCCTTGTGTGCCGCACTGCAGTATATGCAGTGTGGTTATTTCTGTTTATAACTTGTGTTCTACAGTTATTTTGTTAAACATAAAAATATTAAGTTATAAAGTCATGATTTTCTTTACTTTCGATGATGAAGCTAGTTTGCTTGCAGTAGGTATAGACAAAGACACACTGCTGATGCGTGCGCCAGTAAAACACTAAAGTTGCACTGATGCGTGCGCCAGTAAAACACTAAAGTTGCACTGGTGCGTGCGCCAGTAAAACACTAAAGTTGCACTGATGCGTGCGCCAGTAAAACACTAAAGTTGCATTGGTGCGTGCGCCAGTAAAACACTAAAGTTGCACTGATGCGTGCGCCAGTAAAACACTAACGTTGCACTGGTGCGTGCGCCAGTAAAACACTAAAGTTGCACTGGTGCGTGCGCCAGTAAAACACTAAAGTTGCACTGATGCGTGCGCCAGTAAAACACTAACGTTGCACTGGTGCGTGCGCCAGTTAAACACTAAAGTTGCACTGGTGCGTGCGCCAGTAAAACACTAAAGTTGCACTGGTGCGTGCGCCAGTAAAACACTAAAGTTGCACTGGTGCGTGCGCCAGTAAAACACTAAAGTTGCACTGATGCGTGCGCCAGTAAAACACTAAAGTTGCACTGGTGCGTGCGCCAGTAAAACACTAAAGTTGCACTGATGCGTGCGCCAGTAAAACACTAACGTTGCACTGGTGCGTGCGCCAGTAAAACACTAAAGTTGCACTGGTGCGTGCGCCAGTAAAACACTAAAGTTGCACTGATGCGTGCGCCAGTAAAACACTAACGTTGCACTGGTGCGTGCGCCAGTTAAACACTAAAGTTGCACTGGTGCGTGCGCCAGTAAAACACTAAAGTTGCACTGGTGCGTGCGCCAGTAAAACACTAAAGTTGCACTGGTGCGTGCGCCAGTAAAACACTAAAGTTGCACTGGTGCGTGCGCCAGTAAAACACTAAAGTTGCACTGGTGCGTGCGCCAGTAGAACACTAAAGTTACACTGGTGCGTGCGCACTAGAACACTAAAGTTGCACTGGCACACAAAGTGGGGCCGCGCTCAAGTTGAACGCCACAGTGCTCAAGCTGACCTGCTAATTCATCAAAAGTTTATTATTAAGGTAGTTACTCGTAATTAGATTATTATATTCAGAATACACTTTCAATTACCTTAATGTGTATCTTCCTACCTATTTTATATTTCCAATTGTAAAAACTGGACAATGACATGGAATGGGTATCTGCGGACGGTAGTTAGACCGGGGCCGCCTCGGCTTGGGCGAGCGGATGGGACGGGGTGGCGGCGCGACGGGGCGGCGGCGCGACCAGGCGGCGGCGCGACCAGGCGGCGGCGTGACGTGGCGGGCGCGCTGTGACCACAACTAATAAACTGCTGTCCACCTGGAACTTTGCTTTAATTGAACCGATTCATCATTCCGCGCCGACTCTACCATTTCATTTGTTATTGACGACTACTATTGGGCACGTCTCCATAGCGACGGACAACAGCGTCTCTTTTTGCAGCCAACATTTATGTTACAGAGACAAGAACAACTTTAAAAGTGATCTGAAACTTGAAAGTGGGGTTTAGTTTATTTGGGAACGGCCGGCGGCGGCGCGGGGCGGCGGGGCACGGAGGGCCGGCAGCGGGCCAGCCACCGACTTTGTGCAATGCAGCGCAGCGGTTCAACATATCTCTAAAATATATACAAATGTATATTCAAATGTAAAGACATGTGCGTGTGTCGTGTTGCCGAACTAACTCGCCGTGGTGGCGCGCTCGGCTCGCCGGCACGAAGCAACTAACTCGCCGTGGGCGCGCTCGGCTCGCCGGCACGAAGCTACTAACTCGCCGTGGGTGCGCTCGGCACGCCGGCACGAAGCAACTAACTCGCCGTGGGCGCGCTCGGCTCGCCGACGCGAAGCAACTAACTCGCCGTGGGCGCGCTCGGCTCGCCGGCACGAAGTTTAAATATAATATAATTAAAAGTAAATATATCGGCGAACTTTGTTATTCCAGAGAACTCCAAGCGGTGGTTATGCTTTTGTAGAGCGCTGCTATTTCACTCTACATTGGATATGTTATTGTTCTTAATATTTTCAGAGGAGGTATTGTGTTTCCAGGAAACACGAATACGCGGAAAATCATATCACAAGTATTGCAGAAGCCAATAAATATTTTAATAAAATTCAAGCAAGTTTAAGACAATACAATCTTAATTTTCCAGGTTATATTGTTTACTGAAGTTCATTGAGAAGTGGTAGCTATGGATCGAGTGAGGGTCACCTGCTGCGAGTCCGTTAGAGCGGAGAAATTAATATCCGCCGGAGCCACGGCCCTTCCGGGTCAGCGCCCCCCCGCGCCCGCGCCCCCTCCCACTCCAGAGACAACGAGGGGGGAGGGTGGTCGAAGGTGGGTAATTAAACAGTTTCATTACGTCGGGATAATGCTCGGAGAAATGCAAAAAATAGCGGAAAATATCGTGCGCTTTATCGTGAGGCAGTTCGTACTTCTTAATTATTCGCGGTTCCTTCCTTGATATCGGACTTTCATTTCGAAGGTGGGACTTGATAATGAAAAGGGAACAATGAGCTCCGGCGGCTCGGCCCGCCCCGCTGGAGACGCAGTCAGGGCTCCCTGTCACACCGCGCCGCCAGCACCACTCGTACGTACTACGTATCCAGGTACATTGTTCTACGTTACGGCCCGTGTTATGAAAGCTCGCTCCGTCATCGATCTATGCTTGAGTGATGTTTATGTCTATACTCTGTTCACGGAGACAAGCTAATATAGCGCACGCTCTCTAGCACAATTGTACGAAAGTGAAAAGGACGGGACTACTAGCGTGAGAGACTAAAGGCTGGGCCAAACCAACGCGTTCAGCTCGCGTCCGCGGTGGAGTGCACGGTGGCGATACTGCGCGTGCAAAAGTTGTATACACCGTCGCGTTTGTTCTTGCGTTCACCAGGCTGGAGTCACGTCATTGACTACAATGCTCTCTGATACAGATAGTGAAATCGAAGAAGTTTTACTTCTGTCTGCTCTCATTGAAGATGAAGAGAAACAAGAAAGGTTAGTAATAATCAGAATGAGAAGTATCATACAACAATAGGTATTTGTGAACCTCATTTATAATTTCTTCCTTTTCCACCATACTTAAAACTAAACAACATATTTAGTTCTTCTCAACAAATAAATAGCTGCGTGCAGCGTCCTAATGTAACAAGCCCGATCTGATCGCCACCGCCGCGTGCAGACGCTGCACCGGACGCCGCGACCAATCAGAGGACGCATCGATGTGAACACGTCGCTACAAGTTCGTACACAACAACTGACCGCCACCGCGCACGCCACCGCGGACGCGAGCTGAGCGCGTTGGTTTGGCCAAGCCATATGATTGGTCAGTTGTGGGAGTGACCATTATTTTAAAATGTAAAGCTATGTTTAGATTGCTCACTTCAAACTATTACTTACATTATTCACTAGCTTTTCGCCCGGGGTTTTGTGGATGAGTGGGTTATTGATAATTGACCTACTTATTATGATACTGCGAACCTAAAAATATATATTTTGTTTAATTTGGGTAGTGTACAAAAAAAAAAAACATCAGAAATTTTCTTACAAATTTATTCACTTTCTGATTCACTTGAATCAGAACGTTTTATTATAAGCTTGGAGTATCCAAGCTTATAATAAAACGTTCTGCCATATTTTCTACGTTCCTATCCATAACATCCATACCAGGCATCACGTCCGCACCGCACAAGAGACAGATAAGACTAACTTTTGGCCACACAGCGTGCACAGTGTGCACGTGCCCTATGTTCGTTATCTGCGACCAATAACGTGCAGTCTATGGTTTCCCTATTGGCTTGTTTCGGCGAACAGAGTATAGTTTTGAATAAATATTAATTTTTAAAATTGTTTTAAAATTAGTCTTTACTCAAGATAGTAAGAGTATAGATTCTATACAGTATGTCCACGCCGTCAAGTTACTGTTCATACGTATTATTGAACGGTTACCAAGCATTACTTGAGGAATTGCTTATTTAGAACGATTTTGAACTGTTAAATAGATATTTGAAAAAAGAGTCACCAACCAGAGGGTTGGTCAACCAACTAAAAGATTTAGTTTTTTTTTATTTGGTTCCTTGCGTTTCGATTCGCACCAAACTCTAACTAACTAAACTATCAATAATTTTGTACGAAATACTACTAGATTTACTAGATTTTCCTACAGTTTTTTTAAAAAACTGTAGGAAAATCTATCGAGGAAGTAAGATTTTGAAAGTAAAGGAACGTTTGGTATTTACTTCAAAACAGATCATAGACAAGACCCTATTCACTCAAGCAGACATTTTGCGAGTGCAACCAGAATGGGGTCAGAGTTACCTTCTATAAAGAATTACTTGAGCAGAGATTCTACGCTTGAGTAGAGCTCACGTAATGACTGCTTATGTAATGCTTGAGGGAGCTTTCATAACAGGGGCCTTATTAATTCAATCAAAACGTAGCTATCGTCAAGATATCAAATAGTGACAACGCAAGTCATGCAATATCAAACACCAAATCTGTATTACAGAAGCCAGCTCCACCGCAAGAGCGCGGCTCGCCGACCCACGCCATAAGCTGTTATATTTATATCGTGTGTTGTGTCGTGAGCCGTTCGCCATTGTTCTTAGCAAATAATGTATTTCCATTCCAATTACGGAGATAGAAGCCGCCGGCAGGATTGATGGCGCTCTGAGCAAATAACACTAATTGATCTCTAATACCAATGCCTACTCCAACGGCTTTGAGGTGGCTTATCTCATTATTCTAATTACAATTCTAATCACATTTAATAATTACCTACTCAAGTTTGTCATTCTGCACGTACATTTATTTATATATCGATGTTCAGTACATAGTTAGGATAAGACGTGAGTTTGTGTAGGTACAATGAGACAAGCCCTATGTCTATAAAGTTACAAAGCGACCTGATAAGTATCAGCGTAGAAATAAAGTAGCGAGTCACCGAGGGACTGGCTCGATGGACCAATTTAAAGAGGAGCTATTAGACGCGAGCACTCTGCAGACACTAATGAAAAAACTTGTCGATCACACCCGAGCCGCCTCCTCGCGCTAGTGAGTCGGTGAACTGACAGGAGATTGTTTCGAATGTGTTTTGTTTGCGAGTCAGCAGTGCTTGAAGCCTTCGATGCCGAGCTTGCAAAGTCTTGCAAGCTTCCTTGACATAATTATCTAAGCCGCTTTTATTCAGTCAAATCTTTTTATTTACTTTTTTATACGACATGACAGCGGCTTTCTCTTTAATCTGACTCATATGGTACTTAGTTAATTCTGGGTCCCTTCCTCGTCTTCTTTCTAGTTTTCCTTCTATGATGTTTCTTAAGTTATGAAGCTGTCATGTCATGTATAACATGTCCAATCACTCTCCCTCTTCTGTTTTGAATAGAGTCCATAAAAAACCTTTTCCCCTGAACTCTTTTCAGCTCCTCCTCATTAGTAACCTATTCCGTCCAGCTAATCCTTTCCATCCTCCAAGTAAAGATGTAAGTATTGTTAAATACGTTCAGGTGTGTTTATTCCACGAACGTAAGACCTACACTTTCAAATAAAATGTTATCTCATTGAATGGTAGCCAGGTTAAATGTCAGCTCTATCGGAGCGCGAGGCAACTCCACCCGTGGTCTGCGCGTCGCACCGAGAGCTGTGCTGCCCGCTGTGTAGACGATAGGCAATTAGCGGAGCCATCCGCCCGCCCGCCGGCAGTCGAGGACTCTCCACTGCCTTTGTCACCGGCTAGAGTGCCTATTGATCCACAATCCTCCTCATTCCAAATAATCAATCAACGACCTCTCAGTCCGCTCCCGAGCTAGTCGAACAAGACGGCGGCGGATGCCCGTGCTCGAGGCACGCAGATGTACTGCGGGATGAGAGCCCTCGGCGCCTGATAGTGCGCTCCGCAGCTTCCTTACTGCGCTACAAGGACACTCGGAGCGCACAGCTCTTTGAACCAAACGGATCCTAAATTTACCTAGTGGCCAGCACCCGAGTAATTGCTCAACCTTTGAATGGAGGGAATTAGTCGTGTTGCAGCGCTGATAGGAACATTGAATAAAATAACTTAGCAGCGAATAAAATAACTTTAAATGTGGTCATTTAAAATATTCAATAGTCAATAGGTACCTTCCGCAGATCTTACGTATGTTCAGGAGCTCGACGACGAGAGCTCCTCCCGCAAGCGCCCGCGCCCGCGCCCCCGCCCCCGCCCCGACACGCGGCCGCAGAGGAGCCCACTACACACTACTCTCGAAGAACTCACAACCTATCACTATAACTCTGTACATTAGTAAAATTTAACTATTTTATTCAAAACAACTTGGGACTAAATGGAATACATGGATCATTTATCTTACGGTCTGAAATAATACACTTGCCTGAACTAGGTTAGCTAAACCTGCTTCTCAGTGTGAAATAGTTTGGCTCTTGCAGACTAATAAATTGTAGACAATCCTATTCTATGACTCAATAAAGGTAAGTACCTACACTTGATATTTCAATCACGGCAGCGCCATCTGTGTATCTGTAACATCAATCAAGCACCTTGTCGTACAATGAACGTCATAGACAAAGGAGATGAGAAGCAGGCAATCATTGACAACAATGCGTAGTGAGGAGGGCGGCACAATCCCTGCAATCGCCGGCCGTGGGGGCGCGCGGCGGCAATCAGGGGCATGTCCGCCATTAGCAGCTCGTCCTGTCTCGGCCCGTCCCGCCCCGCCGCGCCGAGCTGCCGCCGGACCGCCATTAGCATCTCCGTGTCACCAGCTGACTCACACTCCTTACAGCATTCGACGCGTTCTCTAAAAGTTTGCACAGATTAAGTGTTAGAGGTACCGTGAAATAATAACTCCAACGCTGATAGTTCGCAACTGATTTATTAATTAGATTTAAGATACATGAAGCTTCAATACGGAACAACAAAGATCACGTATTGCAAGTAGACATTATAATGTAGGACTTTAGGTGAACTAGATTCTCGGCCTGACCTGACACATTGTACTTCGTACATCCTGGCCACTCGCAAAAGGAAACAAGTATCTATTAAAACATGACAAAAACAAAGTATTCAAGTAAAAGTGTACAATTGTAAATGAAATTACTTAAGATTCTATACATTACTAAGATTCCGACCACTACTTTGTAAATGTTTGGCCACTATAAAAAAGGGCAATTATTTAAATATATCCAGAGCTGTGCATGTAAACAAATCATACAGTGTACTAACCCTATAATAGTAAGAACATTTAATCATAATAAGAATTTAAGATTTAAACCGTATAAATTATCTTAATCTATTGTCTTAATGTCTTTACATCCCAATCTGTTTGGCTGTCGGCACTCTACTGTCGGGATATTTAAGCCGTTTTTATATAGCGTATCACTGTTCACTGTTGGGATATTTAACCCATTTTTATATCGCGTATCACGCACTGAAATCAAATACTGTTCATCACACGCTGGTTGCTGCTGTGAGGCCTTGGGGCCCCCCACGAGGGCCGCCGAGCTGACTGTCATTTCATGAGGTCCTGCTGCTGCTCGCCGCGCCTTCCTCCTTCGTCGTATGATGTAGTAGCACACACCCGCCAGTATGAGTATAGCAAGTATCGCGTACATAAGTGTGTATTGGTGAATGTCGTGTACATTGAGAGATACGTTCGTGTGGGCCTTTATGTCTTCTATTTGAGTTTTCATGTTTGACCACTCTTCTTCATGGTTATCTGGTACAAATTGGGTTATTACGGAGGAGTTGACAATTTTGTTGAGAACGGAAAACTCCGGTGCAGTAGGTAAATTCCCTTCCATTTTAACTTGACTTAGGTAGTTATTGTGACCGTAGATTGAAAAGTCATTACTCTTCACAACACAACCTTGACCTACACTAAGTAACCCATTGCCGGTCAATGTCTCCACTTGCATTTCGGTGTCAGCGCAAAAAATGCGCACGGAGCATTCGTCGTTGCAACATGAGAATAACCACATGTTATTGTTTTGTAATTTCACCCACCGTTCCTGACAGGTCAAAGCCTCGGTATTACATAACTTCTCATTGTTGTTAATGCTTGTATTGCAGATCGCCCTTGTAAGTGGTAGCTCGAAGATAGGTTTATCGTAAGGACATAGCATCCGATTAGTTGAAGTGTGCATACACGAACGAAGATCCTCAGTTGTCATAAGAATAAAAATATCTCTTTGGATATTGAAGGCTATAAATGGCGCGATAAATCTGACCACGTGATTTTGACGAGGCAGACTTACTACGCTGTCCAGTTCTAACGCTTCCTTGCTAGTGAGGGGAATCTTTATCTGTATGATTAAAAAGTTTTCTCCAACCCTAGCGCTCGCCTTCATTTGTTTATAAAGTTCGTATAGACTCTGCTTATCGACCGCTAGCGTAAGCTCTCCTTGTAAGTGACTAGATATGATCCTGACTTGTTTTTCTAGCTGTTCTGGTGGTAACAGGTTCATATCTAAATGACCGTGTGATACATCAGTTAACACACCTATTAAACTATCCTGAATGCGCCTTAGACTAGCTATGATAATATTGGCTGTCAAGGATAGTGATAATAAATTAAGCTCACTTGTCTGTTCCGTTTGTATCTGACTCATCCTGTGACGCAAACTTTCCATCTGCTGTGTTATGGACTTAAAATGACTATTCATGATGTCCTCATTCCTTTTCATGATATTATATTGAGCTTCTAAAACGCTAGTTTGGTTTCTTAGTAATAGGTTTAGATGACCTTCGTTCTGCGATATGTTCTCAATGTCCTTCTCGTATTGTTTTGCAAATGAGTCATCAAGGACACCGAATAGCGCATTAGCCAAATAACCCACTCCATTTACCAATCCTCTCTTTTGCCGTTTACCGATTTGATTGCTAGCTAAAATAGTATTATAATGCTCAATCTCTAATATCTCTTGCTGTAACTGGTCAATGATACCCTTGTACTGTGGCGGAAGCGGTGTCGATGACGAAGTTAAGTACTGGTTTAAATGGGAAACGTAATTATTAATATTGTTTAAACCAGCCCAGTATGACGACATATTAAAATAAACAACGAGCTTCCACTCGTCCCGAATAAGGTTCATATCAGCAATTTTTTCAAAGTAAATATTTTGGTGTTGATCTAAGTAAGTAATATTGTAGGGAGTAGAGCCCTGTGCCGGAGAGAGTACTGTCAAGAACAACATGAGTGTCATTGTGATGAGATGGCAGAACCCGGATCTAGTCGCACGGTTTTGTTTCGGTGGACTTTGTTCTTGCACATCATCATCATTTTCTTGGACAGCATCCTGACTTTCCCTTACAGGTAGGACTGAAAGTTTCAAGCAGGGTCTCTTAATAATTCCGTTTTTCGTTTTGACACAGGCAACCCGGACGCGTCCATCCCTTCCAGGGTGAACGTCTGTCACTCTTCCCATGAGCCACTTCCCGGGTGGCAAATTTTCCTCTTTTATAATAACAATGTCATCAATTTCTATATTTTTTGACTGCGTTTTCCACTTAGACCGTACTTGCAATTGACGTAAATAATCAGACGACCACGCCTTCCATATGTCCTTATTTATCGATTGCACCATTTGCCATCTGGTGGTCAGATTGACATGTTCAGGATCCGGTGGTGGCCTTGATAACATGGAACTTCCAATCAAAAAGTGACCGGGCGTAAGGTATAAGTCGTCGGGACTTCCCGTGAGGGCGATCAGAGGCCTAGAATTTAGACAAGCTTCTATTTGATGGAGCACCGTTATAAACTCTTCATAGGTGAGCCTTTGCTCTCCTACAACTCTCTTCAAATGGTACTTCATCCGTCTGACGGCTGCCTCCCACAATCCTCCCGCGGAAGGATATGCCGGTGCATTGAAATGCCATTGTATTTGAAGATCACTCGCTCTATTAATGACGTCTGGATTTATGCTCTGTAGGATTGCGTCATACTCTTTCTTTAGTAACCTGTCCGCTCCTACGAAATTCGTTCCATTGTCACTATAGATGTGGCTAGGCGTGCCACGGCGCGAGCAGAATCGAGAAAGTGCAGCTATGAATCCTTGAGTGCTAAGATCTGACACTAGTTCCAAATGTACTGCTTTCGTCGACATGCACACGAAGACACACACGTATCCTTTCAGAGTCCTTACTCCACGTCCTTTACTCGCCTTTATGTCAAAATGTCCTGTAAAATCAATTCCTGTGCGCAAAAAGGCTCGAAAAGAGGGAGTTACCCTTGATTCAGGAAGATCCGCTAACATCTGTGGCTTACTGTGGTCGCTGTGTCTTTTACACTTAACGCATTTGTTGAGTTCACGTTTGACAGTCCGTAGTCCACTAATTATCCAAAAGAGATCTCTTATGTAGGCTAGGGTTAGACTAGGACCCCCGTGAAGCGTGATTCGGTGCGCTTGGTTGATGATTAGCTCAGTGAGACGGCTGTGACTTAATAATATCACAGGATTCTTAACCGATTGTTTAAGAAGCGAATAATTAAGTCGCCCTCCAACTTTTATTAATCCATCTTGCTCATCTATAAATGGATTTAGACTTACAACTTTACTACTTCCTTTTAGCGGCTTATTTTTCTTTAAACGCTCAATCTCTTCCGCAAATTCAAAGCATTGTACTGTTTTGACGATTAAATTATAGGAGTGATTCATTTCGCTAATCGTTAGATAGCTATGTTCATTTATTTGCTTATTGCGCAACCACATTGTGAAACGCAAGAGCCAGCCGACCTTGGTCGCCACGCGCTGTAGTGACTCACACTCATTTAATAGTCTTAAAATTAAATTGTTTTTAGTATGATCTAAGCCTGCATTCACACTTATTCTTTTCGCGTCAATGGAAGGAGATTGGTATCTCTCTGTACTAAGACGATTAGGGTCAAAGTTTTGAAGCCATTGAGGGCCCTCCCACCACAAGGAGTGATCTGCTAGTTGGATAACACTCAGCCCTCTTGTTGCACAGTCTGCGGCGTTGTCTTCCGAACGCACATGACGCCATTTTGTTGCCGGAATGACTTTAAGGATGGACAGTACTCTGTTAGCTACGAATTGTTTCCATTTATTGGCGCCACCGTGTATCCATCCCAGAACAATCATTGAATCGGTCCACGCTCCAAGAGCTTATGAACTTTTTAGAAAATAAGTTTATATCATTAGAACCGTTATCTAAAAAAGAGAAGGATACCACGACGTCGCCGCAGCCCACGAAATCCCATTCCTCTCAGTCAAATAATAAATTATTTTCAAGGGGTAACAAGTTTCATAATAGAAACCGTTTTAATTACGGTAAGTCAGGCGAGCGCGAATTCAGTTCCGCTGCTGGTATTTTAACTTGTCCATATTGCAAAAATAATCATGTAATTTATCGATGCGATGGTTTTAAAATATTGAGTTCCGAAGAGAAACTTAATCCGGTTCGAAGTATGTTAGAGGTACCGTGAAATAATAACTCCAACGCTGATAGTTCGCAACTGATTTATTAATTAGATTTAAGATACATGAAGCTTCAATACGGAACAACAAAGATCACGTATTGCAAGTAGACATTATAATGTAGGACTTTAGGTGAACTAGATTCTCGGCCTGACCTGACACATTGTACTTCGTACATTAAGTACCGACCTAAGTTTAAGTTTTTGTATTTGTAATTTGAATTGTACCTACATAATAGTACCTATGTACAATGATTAAATGAACTTAGTTTTTTAGGGTTCCGTACCCGAAGTGTAAAAGACATCCTATTATTTAGCCTCCGCTGTCCGTCCGTCTGTCACAGGGTGCTTTAAATTTTCAGAGAATGTGTATTTCATTTGCCGCAATAACAACAAATAATAAAAATGAAATACATATCTAAATTAAAGAGGCTTCAATACAAAAAACGTGTTTTTATTTGGGTATTTTTGCTCGTCGTTGCAAGACTGCATCTCTTGATTCACAATAGGTAGACACATGGAACTTTTATAAGTAACACTTCAAGTAATAACAATAATTAAATTATTAAGTATAAAGTTAAAACTTTAAAGGGGTCTCCGAACAAGTGATAATTTGATGTTCTTTGAAAAAGTTGCCTGATGTTTACGGTAGGTACGGAACCCTTCGTGTGTCGACTTGCACTTGGCGGTTTTTTATTTAATTATCTTAACTTATTTTGGTCTTTTTTTGTTAAATGTTCACAACTTAGCATATAAATAGGTTCTTTTCTGTTATAGGTATTTTTGTTTTTAGGCAGGTACCTCTAGAGGGTCGTGCGGGACGTGACGTGGTCATGGCATCCGCTGAATACCAGGACTGGGTGTACATATTAGTGTGGATCCGGCACAATCCTGAGCGAAAACCATCTTCACCTCGCGCTCTGCTACGCACAAAAATTTAAATCACGTTACGTAGCATTATCTGATAAAGTGTAAGTTAGTGTGTAGCAGATCTTAAAGCAAATAAAAACCATTCATTCAATCAGTGTGTGTGTGCAAGCAGTTTGTAGGTGAGTCTATTAAGTATAAACCTAGCTATTCGCTCACTATCAAGTTTTCAATGTAATGGTTGTTGTGAATAATAATGCTAATTGAAGCGGTGGCGGCGCGTGGCGTGTTTTAGCGAAGTCATGCAACGTTCGCAGAGGATTGTTTCAGTCCTCGTGGCGCGGATGCAATAACCGCCACGTCCGGCCGCCGCCGCGCGCCGTCCACACGTCCACACGTGCACACCGTCAATAATATCTCTGTTCCCAACCGCTACTCTCCTTAGACTCGACTCAACCTCCTCAATGCCTACTCATAAAATATCCCCATACGAGTGGAAGAATATACTCTTAACTACATACATATTGGTACGTCCCGAGTTGACAGCTGATTCCACCGCTCAACGTTTTTCAGAACTAAGTGGGGCGAGTAGTTACAAGGTAAATCACTCAAGCATACCTTCCGAACCGTAGGTAAGTTTCTGAAGATGAATCGAGCTTAAGAATAAAGATAAGACTCTTTTCATTATACTGTTGGACGCACGTCCAGGTGCACGTCCAACAGTAAAAGCTCACACTGCGATACCGGCCCATAAGCCGACCAGCACATGCGGGGCGCGTGGGCACCGGTCCAGTATTTGCGCCGGTTGAGCTGCAGAATGAAACGGGCCTCAATGGGTGAATCAAGTGCGAGCCGAGGTGACCTTCTCGAGAGCTCCCGAGGGCGCCGCACGTGTGGCAGTCTCATAGTACAATATCCGGTGGGACCGCATCAGTCGGGAATAAGGAAAGTTTCATTTATTGCTGAGCAGGGTTCGCGATCGGCTGCGGATAGCTCAACTAGATAGTATATTATACTTTAACACCATTAGGTAGGTACTGTTTTTCACAGGACTGGTAGATGTCAATAATTATGTTGTTGTCTCGTGCGCCTGGCACAGTTTACTGTGTGCCAAACCTGGAACAGCAATCACTTCCAGCGCATGGAGCCGCGACGCGCATTATTATCGGATTCTCTAAACCGTTTTACTTTTTCTCCGGTATAAAGCAGCGCGTGGCCGCCCGCGCGCGCGCTCGTCGGAGCCGCGCCAGGGGATTGCACCGACCACCGCTGCTGATTGAGACGCGCGCTAGAGCGTCTTATTTTGTTTCCATACATATGTATTTACCTGAATTTTCTATGCGTATTAATACGTGAAATTAAACCACTTTATTTTTTTAAAAGAACCTGGCTTACTGCTTTCGGAACCGGTTCCATACACACCTCGCAAGAACCGGGTAATACCCGGGTATTTCAGAACCGGGTACATGCCTTAGATGGGTGGGAGTATATCGCCTTTGGTTGATTTCTGTGTATAGTTCGAGTCAAACATCTCAGGTAAGCTCGTTTGATTCGTAATTATACTTCAGACAATCAACCAAATGATTTATGCCTACATTGAAAATGTACTATATAATTTTATTTTTAATTCTGTACCTATTGTGACTTTTCCAAGTGTACTGTATCATAGTGGAATAAATTATTCTGAATCTGAATCTGAAAAGCGATGAATCTTACTTGCAGATGTTTAGAGTCAAAGTCAAGTCAAAAACTCTTTATTTCCATAAATACATTATATGTACACTTAGAAAAGGTCAAATTCTTAATAATTAAACACTGACACGGAAATAAAATGATATTTTTGATTTCAGTCGCTTCGGTATGTAGACTAAAGTAAAGAAGCGACGAAGAAATAATCTGATATTTTATAGTAGGCCTTTTTACACAAGAAGGTTTTGACAATTTGTTTGAATTTATTTACTGATAATTTTTGCAACTCACTAGGAGTTTTGTTGTAGAAGCGTATACATTGCCCTTTAAAAGATACATTAATTTTGTGTAGTCTAGTTGTGGGCACAGCGAGTTTATGTTTATTTCTTGCATTCAAATTATGTACATCGCTATTTTTAGGGAAGCGATTGATATTTCTATGAGTGTACAATAGGTTTTCATAAATATATTGACATGGTACTGTCATTATGTTTATTTCCTTGAATTTTTTACGTAAGATATTAACAAAATAAAGACCAAAAAGAACGTAGAAAGACCTTTTAATTTGTTATTATTAGAGAAAATAATTAGAGAGAGATTGTTATATTGGTACATATTCTGATATAAATAAATAAATATGTACTGTATCAAAATACGGTTATTATATTTTCAATTGTATAAATTAGGTGTTATGGATAAATACCAATAAAAACATGTAAGTAATTTTTAATAACAGGTAATATACATATATAAAATAAACATATCGAATCAAAATAACATCATTAGGTTTTCTGCATACCCAATGCCAATTAATGTCAATAAAGCGGTGGACAATGGGTTGATGCTCTTCAAAATTAACACATGATCACGAAATTCTTCTAAAAAACTTTTTGAATCAAATGAGCATGAGTTTATGAACATTACTTATTTATTTATTTTCATGGAAATTTTAGTAGAGTGATATATGAGTGTATGTTATTATTAGCAGCACGCAAGGCAGACGTTTCTTCGACATAACATAATGCAGAACCGCAATGGTACTATAAATCAATATTATTTTCCCTAATAAAAGTTAACCTTAGGTATTAGAGGCTGGATAACTCCAAGTTTGGATATCCTATTCAATTCTAATACTTTTGTACTAATCTTTATTATATTATCTACCTTTTTATACAACAGATATTAATTAATTTGACCAAAATCAATTTATGAATTCCTTATGCTGAAAGAATATCTGTTAAAGTTATTGTTTTTCGAGATAAATCTTCAAAATTGACACCTGAATATGAACTTAAGCTGGAATAGCTTAACAATCTTCCACCAACAACTAGGAGTCTAATTCAAAATACATGAATAAGCATCTAATGTAAGTTTGTTTGCTTAAATAAGCTGATCTATGAGTAGGTATTTCATGAACTAAATAGAGAGCCCTCATTAAACTAAGCTGTTCAAAATAAACAATTTAGCTACTTAATATAAAGTATTAAAATAATTTTCTTGTATGCCCATAACTACTTTAGGGAAAAGTATATTATTACTAATGTTATTGTTTTCTGCTAATGAGAGTTTTATTAAATTATGAGATGCTTCTGGAATGCATCTTTCATTGACTGCCTGATAGTGTCGCTGCCACCAGGGCAAGGTGGTGGGCAACTAGTGGTGTAATTTGGAAGGTAAATACAGGAGGTATTATCAATCAGGATGAAAAAGTATTGTTTTAGTTTTTATTTAAAAGAGAGTAGATACCACGCTGTAGAGGGTCAACAGAGCACTATACAATACTAATAGTACATACTATAAAAACACTGACATTCAATCTAAAATAATCAATGTTATTGCAAAAGTTACTAAATGGTTTGAGTGTAACAATCTTCTACTAAACGCTTCTAAAACTAATTTGACAAATTTTTCATTAGCTACAAACATAGTAGATGCAAATGTAATCAACGATGTAAGTAAAAATATTGGAATTAAAGTCACAAATACAATCAAATTTCTAGGCATCGAAGTAGATTCCAAATTAACATGGAAAGGTCATATTGACTGTCTGGCCGGTAGACTGAGTTCTGCCTGTTATGCCATCAAAAAAGTAAGAGAACTTTGTGGGATTGATGCTGCCAGGGTGGTATATTTTGCTTATTTCCATAGTCTACCTACCTACCATAGTCTACCTATGGATTACTGGTTTGGGGCAATGCATCTACTGTGGCAAGAATTTTCCGACTTCAAAAACGAGCATTCAGATCAATTTTAGGTCTTAAACCTAGAGATTCGTGTCGTAATCTCTTTGCTGATTTAGGTATTTTAACTTTCACCGGAGAATTTGCGCTGCAATGCCTTATTTATGTAAAAAAAAATAGGGAAAGTTTGTCGACCCTGGCGGAAACACATAGTTATAATACGCGCCATGGTGGTAACATTCAGCATCTGGCCTGTAGATTATCCAAAGTCTCCAAAAGTTATTTGTGTGTAGGCATAAAAATGTTTAACAAACTTAGTGAAGACTGTAAAGAGCTGAATATTGATTTATTTCGAAAAAAAAAATAAAGCTATACTCATGAAAAAATGCTACTACAGTCTTTCTGAGGCTTTGGAGGAAAAACAGCTGATGTAATTACTGGCATGTTGTTTGTAATTAATCTATAGACAACAAATTTTGTTATTTTTTTATATGGAATCAAATTGACAAGCATTTTATACCTAATGACATTATTAGTTTGACTCGACAATGCCCCTTTACAGCAGCAAATAATAATTTTATTACTCCTACTTTGACATTGTTTTACAATGGTTCTGTATAATTATATTCTATAATTTAATTTTTGTTTAGTTTTTGGACAATGCACTTAGATAGCAGCTCTATTTACATTATGAATTTATATAACTTTACTTCTGACATCCTTTCATAATTTTTTTTGTTTTTATGTAATTTTGTACATTATTCTTAGTATAATTTGACAATGCCCTTGTGCAGCAGCATACATCGACATACCTTTTAAGTTATTTATTATTAATTTTAGTTTGACCAATTTTATTTAATTTACTTTGTGGAAGAGTCCTTAACTGTCTGTTTTTTATTTTCTATGAACAACCCTTATGGTGTTTCCTTTGTTAAAAATTTATGCGAGATTGTTGCAATATAAATTATTTAAAAAGTGTAACGACATCAAGTGTAACATGTGTACCTACGGTGGAATAAATAAATACAAATACAAAATACAAATATGTACCACGCTGTAGAGGGTCAACAGAGCACTATACTATACTAATAGTATGTACCACGCTGTAGAGGGTCAACAGAGCACTATACTATACTAATAGTATGTACCACGCTGTAGAGGGTCAACAGAGCACTATACTATACAAATAGTATGTACCACGCTGTAGAGGGTCAACAGAGCACTATACTATACTAATAGTATGTACCACGCTGTAGAGGGTCAACAGAGCACTATACTATACTAATAGTACGTACCACGCTGTAGAGGGTCAACAGAGCACTATACTATACTAATAGTATGTACCACGCTGTAGAGGGTCAACAGAGCACTATACTATACTAATAGTATGTACCACGCTGTAGAGGGTCAACAGAGCACTATACTATACTAATAGTATGTACCACGCTGTAGAGGGTCAACAGAGCACTATACTATACAAATAGTATGTACCGAGCTGTAGAGGGTCAACAGAGCACTATACTATACGAATAGTATGTACCACGCTGTAGAGGGTCAACAGAGCACTATACTATACTAATAGTATGTACCACGCTGTAGAGGGTCAACAGAGCACTATACTATACAAATAGTATGTACCACGCTGTAGAGGGTCAACAGAGCACTATACTATACTAATAGTATGTACCACGCTGTAGAGGGTCAACAGAGCACTATACTATACAAATAGTATGTACCACGCTGTAGAGGGTCAACAGAGCACTATACTATACAAATAGTATGCCCTGCGCATTGTTTTTGCTTAATGTGGAAAAACATAGAATAATAAGTTGTTCTAGGTAAACGCAAAATTATCTACATCTTTAGAATAAGGATAAAGGTTTTAGGAAACAAATCTTTCACATTTATTGTAGTTATGAGAACTAGCAAAAAAGGTTGAATAATTTAATAACTATTAATTTCGTTATTTTTGTAAAATTATCAAATATATGCAATATTTGATAATTCCCATTCAGTATCTAAATTTAGGTTTCATGATTCTCTGTCAGCCATAACCACAATGATAACAGGAAACATAATGTAGGATGTATATACTCTAATCTAATCGTTTATTTTCTCTCCACGGTAATGCCAGATTTTTTCAGCTAATTTACTTAACTGTGTGTGTTGTATACCTCCAATTCGGTGTATTTTTATTTATTTGATCAAATTAATAAAAATATTCATTTGAATAATGGCTGTGGTCTTTTAATCCTTATAAAAAGGTAGTTAAGTCCTGACAGAGCAGCTTTTAGTTTAGATAAACAACTTTGCGTATTTTGCTGTATCTAAATCGGTTCAGTTGCCATGAGAGCTTTTGTTGTTGCTAGCAACACCTCCCCCAACCTGTATTCAAGGTTAAAATTCTCAAAAAACGTTTCTACCTATATAGACACACGGAGTATTTTAAGTTATATCTATATATTTGATTTCGGATTCGGATTTGATCCGAATTTCGTTAAATTTATCATTCATGTACATTATTATGTGTATATGTGTGTAGGCACGACAGAGATACCTACATAATATGTTGCAGTGTAGGCACGACAGAGATACTTACATAATATGTTGCAGTGTAGGCACGACAGAGATACCTACAGAATATGTTGCAGTGTAGGCATGACAGAGATACCTACAGAATATGTTGCAGTGTAGGCACGACAGAGATGCCTACAGAATATGTTGCAGTGTAGGCACGACAGAGATACCTACAGAATATGTTGCAGGTAAGCACGACAGAGATACCTACAGAATATGTTGCAGTGTAGGCACGACAGAGATACCTACAGAATGTGTTGCAGTGTAGGCACGACAGAGATACCTACAGAATATGTTGCAGTGTAGGCACGACAGAGATACCTACATAATATGTTGCAGTGTAGGCACGACAGAGATACCTACAGAATATGTTGCAGTGTAGGCACGACAGAGATACCTACAGAATATGTTGCAGTGTAGGCACGACAGAGATACCTACAGAATATGTTGCAATGTAGGCACGACAGAGATACCTACAGAATATGTTGCAGTGTAGGCACGACACAGATACCTACAGAATATGTTGCAGTGTAGGCACGACAGAGATACCTACAGAATATGTTGCAGTGTAGGCACGACAGAGATACCTACAGAATATGTTGCAGTGTAGGCACGACACAGATACCTACAGAATATGTTGCAGTGTAGGCACGACAGAGATACCTACAGAATATGTTGCAGTGTAGGCACGACAGAGATACCTACAGAATATGTTGCAGTGTAGGCACGACACAGATACCTACAGAATATGTTGCAGTGTAGGCACGACAGAGATACCTACAGAATATGTTGCAGTGTAGGCACGACAGAGATACCTACAGAATATGTTGCAGTGTAGGCACGACACAGATACCTACAGAATATGTTGCAGTGTAGGCACGACAGAGATACCTACATAATATGTTGCAGTGTAGGCATGACAGAGATGCCTACAGAATATGTTGCAGTGTAGGCACGACAGAGATACCTACATAATATGTTGCAGTGTAGGCATGACAGAGATGGCTACATAAATAGACTAGAATAATTAAATGTAAGCTGCTTATCTCCAAACATGGAACCCTATCGAGGGCGGACGTTATTCAATTAGAACAGAGTCTGGGCGGCCAGCTCACTCGCGTTCATTTATATTGCGATCATGTTTTGGAAAACAGGTGTGTGAGAATGCTGCGGAAAACCAATAAAATTATTTATTTAAAAATATGTCACATATAATCAAACAGAATTATCGACAAGCACCAAGACCCAAAAACATTTCGGGTTCGTTTATATAATGTGGCACGGGTAGGGATGGCTATGCTGGTTTAGTTTAGGTCGGATCCATACAATACTGACATAATTGGATAGAAACAAGAACAGAGGCACGACGTGTGCACACAGCGGCAGGCACGTGACGTGCGATGATTAGCTGTGACCGCGCGCTGATTGGCTGATTGCGCTGACCGCTCGTCGTCCTGCGGTCGCCCGCCGGCTGCTTTGCATCACGCGCCTCTTTCTGCCGACCGAGCTCAGCGTAGGTAGTACGTGGACACACAGCGCCCCAAGCTGCACCAGAGTACCACGTATGGGAAGTAGTAGTAGAATAACTCGTAGATATTTTGCTTGGTAACGACTTTATTGTTATTTCCAAAAGCTCGTGAATGGTAATTTACTCTAAAGAACCCACATTAAAAGCAAGCCCATACATCCGTTTGCTGAGCTCAACTTGTTCTGCAATGAATCCTAGCCGAGGTGCCCGGGGGCGGTAATCCCCACGTTACTCGCAGTACCCGATCCTACTTTACGGTATCTAGTAGCACCTAAATAAATACCTACCTGCTGAAACGCCGAAGGTTAACGAGAAAAGTTTGAATTGTAGGTACTTCAAGAGATGGGATGGATGCCTGCCGTATTATGATAGCCTCCGCTCCGCTCCGCTTCGCTCCGCGGTGAGTGCGCGCGACGCTGTGGCAGGCGATATTCTGTGGCTGCGGAGGTACATAGTCCTTTGGCAAAAACTCAGATTGGAAATATAGGAGAGCTCTCGTCGATTCATATTTCATTAATTAAAACTAAAAATGTAATTGGAATTGTCTTGAAAATAAATATATAAAAAAGTTTTGTGAAAATATTGGTATATCTTTTGTGAGTGAGGCAGCACATTTCCTGCAAAATGCAAATATTTTTAAGTGATCGTGAGAGTCGCTTATCAAAGTCCACCGATCAAGGTATCCGCCGCCTCCCTGACACCAGACCCTCCGCCGCCTCCCTGGTAGCAGACCCTCCGCCGCCTCTCTGGTACCAGACCCTCACCCGCCTCCCTAGTAGCAGACCCTCCACCGCCTCCCTGGTACCCGACCCTCCGCCGCTTCCCTGGCACCAGACCCTCCGCCACTTCCCTGGTACCCGACCCTCCGCCGCCTCCCTGGTACCAGACCCTCACCCGCCTCCCTAGTAGCAGACCCTCCACCGCCTCCCTGGTACCCGACCCTCCGCCGCTTCCCTGGCACCAGACCCTTCGCCACTTCCCTGGTACCCGACCCTCCGCCACTTCCCTGGTACCCGACCCTCCGCCGCTTCCCTGGTACCAGACCCTCACCCGCCTCCCTAGAAGCAGACGCTCCACCGCCTCCCTGGTATCCAACCCTCCGCCGCTTCCCTGGCACCAGACCCTCCGCCACTTCCCTGGTACCCGACCCTCCGCCGCCTCCCTGGTACCAGACCCTCACCCGCCTCCCTAGTAGCAGACCCTCCACCACCTCCCTGGTACCCGACCCTCCGCCGCTTCCCTGGTACCCGACCCTCCGCCGCTTCCCTGGCACCAGACCCTCCACCGCCTCCCTGGTACTAGACTCTCCGCCGCTTCCCTGGCACCAGACCCTCCGCTACTTCCCTGGCACCAGACCCTCCACCCTCGCCCCCGTAGATAACTTACAAAAATACCGTCCGTACGTATCAGCGAGGGGAGTAGATTTAAAATCAGCGCTGCATGTTCCTCGCATGCAGCACAACGCTGAATCTACTGCCTTTGCCTATCATTAGAAACATTTTTTTTGTGTAAAATACTAGTTTAGGTTAAGAAGTTACAGGCAATAAAATTATTTATTATTATTATTATATTATTACCTACATAAATAAGAACCTTACAAAAATTACACTTAAAATTGTCTACGAAATTGTTTGACGCATACAGTTTGCGCAGAGGCGTGACAAGTTCTATGCCTACGGGAGAAGAGATCAGTGGAGTCGAATTTATTTTATATTAATTCTATGTACTTGAAAAATAATAAACGCTGTTTTTTTATAGGAACAATCTTAAAATCATACCGTTACCTAATACTTATCATATTTATATCATCATCATCATGTCATTTATATCATGTCATCTTATCATAATGACAGTACCATGTCAATATATTTATGAAAACCACACTCACACTCATAGAAATATCAATCGGTTCCCTAAAAATAGCGATGTACATACATAATTTGAATGCAAGAAATAAACATAAACTCGCTGTGCCCACAACTAGACTACACAAAATCAATGTATCTTTTAAAGGGCAATGTATACGCTTCTACAACAAAAATCCTAGTGAGTTGCAAAAATTATCAGTAAATAAATTCAAACAAATTGTCAAAACCTTCTTGTGTAAAAAGGCCTACTATAAAATATCAGATTATCTAGAGGATAAAAAAGCTTGGGACGGGATTTGCTCCAACTCGAAAAATAACAACTAACAGGCTAAAGGTTTCTTCGTCGCTTCTTTACTTAAGTCAACATACCGAAGCGACTGAAATCAAAAATATCACTTTATTTCCGTGTCAGTGTTTAATTATTAAGAATTTGACCTTTTCTAAGTGTACATTTATTGTATTTATGGAAATAAAAAGTTTTTGACTTTGACTTTGACTTTAAATACATTTGTTTCCTTCTAAAGAATTATAATTTTTTTTATTTCGGACAACAAATAGTTAGGTTTGTAGGTAGTTAGTGTAGTCACAGAACTGTTACTGTGTAGTCAATACTTAACAAATATAATGCAACAAGCAAAGAAAAATATTCAAAATCAAAATAACTATTGCTATTACTTTGGTAATGTTTGAACCAGTAATAACTGCAAACTAGTATTGTTATGGTGTGTTGACCAGTGATGTAATGACTTACGGATCCGAGACGTGGTCGCTGGCTATAGGCCTCGTGCATAAGCATAAAGTCGCTGAGCGAGCTATGGAAAGAGCTATGCTCGGAGTTACTCTACCCGATAGGATCCGGAATACGGAAATCCTTACAAGAACCAAAGTAACCGACATAGCTCTCAGAGTTAGCAGGCTGAAATGGCGATGAGCAGGCCATATAGCTCGCTGAACCGATAACCGTAGGGGAGTAAAGGTTCTCGAGCAAATGCAAGAACACAGCGATGCAATGCGAAACGGAGTGTGGGAAGACCTCCTACTCGATGCACCGACGACATTGCAGCGGTCGCAGGGAGCCGATGGATGGAGGCGGCTCAGGACCGCTATTTGTGGTGTCGTTTTTGGAGGCCTATGTTCAGCCGTGGACGTATACGAGCTGACGATGATGATGATTATGATTAGTATTTTTATAATAAAATAATAAATGCAAGAACACATACATTATTAATAGGTTAAATATAAATACAATAGCCTCCCTATTCTTGAATTTAGAACAAAGTCGAAAAAATAACATAGGCAAACCAAAAACTAATTTCAGGGCTGGTTTCTAGAGGATAGGGCTAGAGGGGCTTGAGGATAGGGAGGATAGGGCTAATAGCACATTATACTCGTAGTGGTAAAAAATCCATTAAAACTACTGAACATAGCAAATCCCGTCTTTTTTTTGTGTCTTGGACGTGTGATTTTTGCAATTTTGCTAGGCATGCTTCCTGTCCGAGCGCTAACATGACACTAGTTGAAATGGTAGCTTAACTTGTTAAATGGTTGCTCTTTTGATAAAAACGGTTTCAGGAAGCGCTTTGTGAATCTATGGAGGCCGGCGGATACCTTGATCGATGTCAAAGTTGTCTAAAAATGGCATCGCTCAACTTCGAATGAGGCCCGGAGCGGTGCATGCGTGTGGGCGAGACAGCTATATTAATGACATCGGGCTACGAACTTATGAGCGAGACAGAATAACAAATGGTTCACATCCATCAACAAGCTCACAAAGCCTTGGCACGCAGACCTGCAGTGTGTCCCGGATGTGCACGGGATTATGAGCCCTAGCGCACGGATACAGATATTTATTTCATCTGGAATTTATAGCGCTCGGTGCGACGCGAGCTTCATTGAGTAAAAACACAAATGAAGCTGTACAATTACTGAGCATACGAGCAGCTTCGAAAACCAAACATTTGTTCACTTTCTCTACATTTTGGGTCATTGGATTTGAAACCAACACGAACATCCATCTCTTGACCTTTTTGCGGAGCGCCATACTTCAACCGGGCCCGGAGGGACATCCCACAGGAAAGCGGTTTCTATCGTGTAACTGGCGGCGTTTGATCTCGCACAAGTGCCGCACCGCGGCCCCACGCAATCACGACGGTAATTACCGGCGGTGGGACAGGCCGCGACGGGACGGGACGTGACGGGACGCAATAATTCTATCCCGCGTGTGCCACTGCCAGCTGCCTCCGCGCAATATGAACCGGCTCAGCCGACACTCGAGGGAGCGAATAATCTCGCTGCGCTGCGGAATGCCCGTCAGCAGCGCCACATATGAAAGATCAATCGAGTAGATACCTACTACGTTGAATAAGTACTAATTATTTCGTGTTTTTACTTACGAGCCTTTGAATTAAATCTGCATGTCCAAGTGAAACTTTTAAGTGCTGACTTCTCTTGTATGTTTCTACAAGCAAACAACTCACTCTGGGTGCCTAGGTATTTAAACCTTGTTTAAAACAGTTCACGGAATAAGTTCGTCAGTGTCTCGCAAGGGTAGCCGGCGCGGTGGTCATCAGTTGTTAGCGATACCTACTGGGTTACAGAGACCGTCTGCCTTGTAAACAGATAATCCACTTTTTTACATAGGTAATTAACTCAGCACAAAGTTACAGTTATAATAGAAGATGAAGGCCCGGGGCGCGGGGCGCGGGGCGCATTTCGGAGCCGTGCATTGCGGGCGGTTCTTTATTTGTTCGGAAGAGTTTTTATTTAATTCAAGCTTTTTGTGTTCTATGATCTTTTTCGGTACATAATGAAATAAATTTAATATTACGTCATGTTCATATTTAGTTAGTGTTATCGGTATTTAATTATTATGATGTACTTTATAAAACGTATTGCATGAATTTTTTGATAGTAAAAAAAACAGATAATATAAATAAATAGATAATATAAATAGTGCCGAAAATTTCACACAACATCATCTAGCCCCATACTGAGCCGAGCCCGTGTTATGGGCACTGTTAGATAACGTGTTATGGGCACTGTTAGATAACTGTTCTAGGTACCTAAGTAACACATAGCATTACTTAGATGTTATTTTTTAAAATAAACATAGAGAACCGGTGAACCCATTCACCGCAGAACAAATATCTGCAGATCGCGTAAATATTTATCCCGAGGAGGGAATCGAACCCGCAGTCACCTGTGCAGCAAGCGGACCTCCGCCTGCTGCGCCACAGAAGACGCTAAAAGTATTACAGCTTGTTTATTATTTGAGGCTTATTGCCTGATTTTGAAATAAATAAATGAATATAAAGTATGCCCTAGTATACTTTATATATACATTCCAAGGCCCGGCTTGTTGGTAAGGGAGGGTTTGAACGGGATCCGATCAATAATCTTAAGCAATGTTGTGTGTTGTCGAACAGCCCGCGGCATCCATCACAAAGCTCGCCTATAGAGGTAGACTACTGCGTTCTACGTGAAACTGCGTCGAACGAGATCGTAGAGGCATCAGATTCAATATACGATCTCCTTTGAGAGCCGTCGGGCTCCAATACCTGCAGTAAAACAATACCGACGCTGTGTGGGCGGAGCTATTGATGAGCATGTAGCGCGCCAGGGCCGGGCCGGGGGACAGGTTGTTCTAGGGTATAGCTGTACGGTCGACCACCACCCGCGTCCTGGCACCGGCCCTGCGCCAACTCCAAGCCGAGCTATCGCGCGGCCGCTAGTGTAGCATACATTTGGAAGCGAGCCATTTCACCGGGAGCTTGCTTTTAAAAGCAGCATTCTAAATAAAATGAAGAACATTTTAGTTGTTGCTATCGTTATACCAGTAACGTTTAAGTGTGTGGTGATAAAGGCGCGTGTATTCCGGTGAGGGCACGGCGCCGAGGCCTCTCGCCGGCTCCTCACACCTCTGGCCTCTCGCCGGCGGCGCCTCCGCCTTTGGCCTCTCGTCGGCCTCTCATGCCTCTCATGCCTCGCGCGCGAACGCACCCTGCAACTACTCAAAAGGTCTATTTTGAAAAACGAATGATGTTGTCGGATGACGTCAAGTGCACGAAACGAATAAAGCTCTGCGCACATTAATCTAACGCTCGTATTTAATGCGCAATTTTGTGGTGTGCGGTAGCAGTGCGCCTCCGATCTGTGACAACCTTAACCTTAACACCTAGTAATTGCCTAGCATATACACGTATAGCACGTATCCTAGCATATACACGTACTTGATGATATTCTTACTTACACACGCTCATTCTGGCTTGCACGTTATACTCGTACCAGCACTACGACAAGACGTTCATGCCGAACTATGTTAAAACAAAAATCCACTGAGTCGAGATCTTGCGGCATCAAACCATAATAATATCTACTCGATAAGGAAACGACACGCACGAAGAACAAGAACCTACCTAATCAATCATTCTTATTTATATACCTCTACAGGGTGGCACATTTAGAGCGGTCAGTATGGGAAAATCTATAACTATTATATAAGACATACGAAGATCTCTTCTTAGGAACCATGTCATCGATTTTAGTAAAAATAAAAACTGCATTCATACATTTTAAAAAAACTTGTACTCAGCCCGGGAATCGAACCCGGACGTTTTGAAAAATAAAACTAACACTATTTATATTGAAATATTGTTATTTTGAAACATGATGTCTAAAATGAATAAAATGCATTGTTTTGGTTGCATATCCTGTAATTTATTTTAGTAAATTTTCGAAATGACCACAATTTTTTTCAATACAAAATTTAACACGTTTAGGTAACGATCTTACTATTGCGTTATGTATCTTCAGGTGGTGAATTTGCATTAAAATTGACTCTAACGCTGCTTTTAGGTCTTCAATGGTGTCGTAGCTTGTTTTGTACACTTCATCCTTAACGTAACCCCACAAGAAATAATATAGTGGGGTTAAATCGGGTGATATCGCGGGCCATTTGACAGGGCCGTTCGTACCAATCCATTTCAGAGGAAAGTTCTCATTTAAAAAGTCTCTAGCTATGTGACTATTGTGAGCCGGTGCTCCGTCCTATTGAAAATAAACTCGTTCTTTTACTTCTGCTGGAATGTCTCCTAGGACCTCTAAAAGATCTTCTAAGATTGCAAAATCAAATCTGTCCAAACGTCCATCATAAATCTTAAACATGAGAACCTTATTATGAAGTAGGCCAACCCAGCAGTTGAATGAGAATCTAAAAAATGGAAAATTGCGTTTCATCAGAAAATATTACGTAGGTACTCTAAAAATTCTGATCTATCACTTCTTTTATCCAATTGCAAAATTCAAGTCTTCTAATATCATCACCTGCATGTAAGGCCTGCACCCAATGTCCATTCTCATAGCACTTGTATTTGTGTTTCTTTAGGGTTCGTTGAATAGTCATACGTGAAATTTCAGGGATATCACGAGCTGCATCTGGTGTAGCTTCAAAATAGGTTAAAACGTTAATTTCCATGTTTACATCACATATTCTTCCTTTTTTTTCTTGGCTTGTTAAAACTTCCATGGGTCTTCAAATTGTAAACAATTTTTATAAATACCTTGCGAGTAGGTAAAATACGTGTCGGAAAACTTAGGTACTAAAATAAATTACAGGATATAAAAACAATGCATTTTATTCATTTTAGACATCATGTTTCTTAGTTACATTTACTGCTTATAACCTACACAATCGATATTTAAATATAAATAGTGTTAGTTTTATTTTTCAAAACGTCCGGGTTCGATTCCCGGGCTGAGTACAAGTTTTTTTTAATGTATGAATGCAGTTTTTATTTTTACTAAAATCGATGACATGGTTCCTAAGAAGAGATCTTCTTATGTCTTATAGTTTCAGACTCTCCCATACTGACTGCTCTAAATGTGCCATTCTGTATGTTAGGTTCCTGTGCTTCTCTTCAATCAAAAACTGTGTGGACTGTATAACTTTATTTCAAACTTGTTTCTATTACTTGTTTACAATTATTAGTGATGACTGACTGACTGACTTGAACAACATTTTTACTCAAAAACTGCGCTACTTATAAAGGAAATCTATTCCCGCCACCGTAACGGGGCGGGCGAGCGACGTATTTTATACATTTGGCAATTATATTTACGAACGTAAGAAAGCGACGGGGATACAAAGAAAGGGATGAAAGAGGACTGTTTTATCTTCGGTTGCGGCTCTGTCCGTCACAGTCTCCCCCGGGCGTAGATCTTCGCAGCCTTCACACCATCGGTAGGACAATGAGCCTTCTTGCAGGTCGTCTGAAGATCCCTCCTCTTGTTCGCACTTCTACGCTTCGCACCACACCGTCCGACCCCGGATGAACGCGTTCGACTTGACCTCTGGGCCAGATGTTCCTCGGTAGCGTTCCGTCTGCTATTATCACGATGTCACCTGGTTTAACATTCTTAGGTTTTCGTCTGACGTCACCACGCGGCGCTAAGGTTGGTAAGTACTCTCTGATCCATCGCGTCCAGAACATGTTAGCTAGGGCCTGAGCAGCGCGCCAAGTTCGTCTGTCGGCTTTATCGCATTCTCCCACGTAGGGCAGTCCCACTGAAGTCCCCAGCAAGAAGTGATTGGGCGTAAGGGCTTCTTGGTCTTCTGCTTCCACTGGTACGTGAGTTAGCGGCCTTGAATTGACGGTATGCTCGATCTCTGTCATTAGGGTGGCGAGTATTTCTTCTTTAGGCGCTCGTTCGGTGAGCGTTACTGCGAGAGCGTTTTTTACTGACTTAATCATTCTTTCCCAGGCTCCCCCTTGGTTCGGCGCTCCAGGATCGATATATCTCCACTCGATACGCTTCGTAAGTGCGTAATCCCTAAGGGCGGGGAGCCATTCTGTGAAAGCCCTGCTCAGCTCTGCGTCAGCTCCATGGAAGTTCGTTCCGTTGTCGGACATTATCAGGCAGGGCATTCCCCTGCGTGCTGCTATTCGTCTTATTGCCATTATAGCAGAATCCACATCTAGACTAGCGATCAGCTCTACGTGTATTGCTCTGGTCGTAAGACACGTGAATAACATTCCCCATCTTTTCTCTCGTCGTCTGCCAATCGTCACCCACATAGGGCCGAAACAGTCGACTCCACAGCGTGAGAATGGTCTCGTGTGTGTATTTAAACGTATCTGGGGCAGGTCACCTTTCACCGGCTTTTCTGGGTTGGATCTCTTAGCTTTACACCATACACATTTATACAGCATAGCTCGTACATTTGTCCGAAGGCGTAGAATCCAATACCGTTGGCGGAGGTTATTCACGATCTGTTCTCTTCCCACATGACCGTTTTTTAAATGTTCTTGGCGTATTATCAGACGCGTGATCGGGTGATTCCCATCTAAGATTGGGGGCTGTTTCATCTCATCGGGCACTGTTGCGGCGTTAATTCTTCCGTTCAAACGGATTATGTTATCTTTGATATAAACGGGATCCAGCTTATAAAGACGACTCGTGCGATCGACGTTCTGTCCTTTTGATAGTCGCGTTAGTTCATCTGTGAAGCTATCGTTTTGGGATTCTTGTATTAGCAGGAGCTCGGCCTCTTGTATATGCTTTAATTCGAGTTTCTTCGCTCGTTTTCTGCATATGTCGATGAAGGCGAGTACATACGCCATTGTTCGAACTAAACGTTCGTAGGAGGAGAAACGGGATACGTCTACTAGTGATGACTTTTCGCTGGTGTGCGTTACCACAACTTCCTCTTCCGTGGTTTCTTCACGAGCATGTGGGAGGGGCCAGCAGTCTTCGCTTTCATGTAGGAATTGAGGTCCAGTGAACCATCGACTGTCTCGTTTCAATTCCGTATTACCCGCGCGTGTAGCGTCATCTGCTACATTCAAAGCTGTCGGTACCCATCGCCATTGGTTTGGATGGGTCAGTTCGGCTATCTCTCCCAGCCGATGTGCGACGAACGGTGTGTAGCGAACCGCGTCGTTTCTGATCCAGTGTAATACCGTTTTCGAATCGCTCCAAAATATCACTTCGGTATCCCATTGGTGACAGCGTACGATATCCGCTGCTAATCGCGCTCCGATTAGACTGGCTTGTAGCTCCATCCGTGGTATGCTTTGCGCTTTTAATGGTGCGACTTTCGCTTTTCCTGCGATTATTGAAACGCTAACGCCTTCATGGCTTGACAAGCGCCAGTATGCGACGGCTGCATACGCTTGTTCACTCGCGTCACAGAATACATGAAGTTGTCGCTGCGTTACGTCACTTCTTTGATCGTAGCATCGCGGTAATCTTAACTCGTCGATGTGTCTCAGATCAGACTGCCATTCATCGAAAGTCAATGCTTCTTCGGGTGGTAACGGATCATCCCAACCCACTTTCTTCTTCCATGATTCTTGAAGCATGATCTTAGCAGTTATCGTGTATGGGCTCAGTAAGCCTAGCGGGTCGAACAAAGACATCACTGCCCCTAAAGCTTCGCGCTTCGTCGGCGACCTTTGAGCGTTTTTTACCTCCGCGGATACTCGGTTCATTGCAGTGTTGAATCCTAGTTCGTCTGAAGTAGGTATCCATAGAATTCCCAACGCTTTCTCGTACATGTGTGTATTAGCGGCAAGCTCTTTCGGCGCACGCGCGCGGTTTTCCTCGGGTATCTCACTGAGTAGATGTTCTTTGTTGCTATTCCAGCTGGCTAATTCGAAACCGGCTTTGTTGTGCACTTCTTGCACTTCTGACATTGTTCGCGCGGCTGTTTCTTCATCGTCAAAGCTTTGTACCCAGTCATCCATGTAATGGCTGCCGGTGATAGCGTCGTACGCAAGCGGATGTGATTCCTTGAAGTCCGCCGCGTTTCGATCCCTCACGCTATGTGCCAGAAAGGGTGAACTCCGTGCTCCAAAGATCATAGACGTCATCACGTACTTCTGTGGCGGAGTGGAGCGGTCATCGCCTCGCCATAGAAAGTGTTGTGCTACTCTATCTTCAGGCCTTATCTTCACTCGAAGAAACATCTCGCGTATGTCAGCAGTGATAGCTACTGGCTTCATTCGGAAGCGAAATAGTATGCCATAGAGCGACTGCAGTAAGTCCGGTCCATCCAAAAGCGCGTCGTTGAGACAAATTCCGTTTGAGCGCGCGGCTGCATCAAATACCATTCGAACTTTTCCTGGTTTGTTGGGATTCGTGACAGCAAAGTGCGGTAGGTACCACAACCGTTCCTTCCGCGGGTGATCCTCATCACACTTGGCCGCATACCCTTTATCGAATAGCTTCGTCACCTGCGCTGTGTATACGTTTTTGAACTCTGGCGATTTATCCATCTTGCGCTCTATGCCATGTAACCTGCGTACGGCCATATCGTAGCTCGGTGGCATTACTAGCTCATCGGTTGCCCACGGTAATCCCACCTCAAAACAATCGTTCTTTCGCTTGACTGTTTGCTCAAATATTTCTTTAGCGCGCTCCTCCTTAGGGTTAGGTTTCCTCTTCAAGGAGACTCCGAGAGCGTCTATGTCGAAATGTGCCTTTACGAGTTCGTTCAGCTCGTCGTCTCTTTCTGTGATACCTTGAAGTGTGCGTACATGACATATAATTTCATCGTCTCTCTCTATCGCTCTTAGAGGGGCGGTTCCATGGATTATCCAACCCAACTCTGTGAGTGAGGCAGCCGGTTGATTTCGCTTGCCTGTTAGTAGTTTCCGTGTGACGATAAGATGCCAGTTGTCGGCGCCGATAAGTACGCGTGGTCTCACGTTCGAGTAGCAGACGGCCTCTGGTTCCAGCTCTCGTAAGTGCGGAAGCGTAAGAAGTTTTGTTCCGACCGAATGTTTTCCCAGGGTTAGATTCTTAACCGTCCTGGCTTTTATCTGTTGAAAGTTATCCTGATTCTGTCCACGCACTTCGATTGTTACAGTCTGGCTGCCGGGTTCCCGCTGACTTGATGTAGCTCCGATAATATTTAGCGCTCTCACTGGTCCTTTCGTTTCTAGCAGTGCGGCGATCTCTTCGTCGACTAGAGTTATCGTCGACCCTTCATCAAGCAATGCGTGAGTGTTCAGTTCTTTCCCGCTTCGGCCTCTGATCGTGATTGGACAGACCTTCAACAATATTTGCAACGTCTCCTCAGGTGCCCTCGCTGATGCTGTTAGCGCCGACTCTTCGATCTGAGCTACAGATGCTTCTTTTTTATCCTCTGGCGTGTGCAGCAACGCATGATGCGCCTGGGTGCATTCGTTAATTCCACATTTCTTGCCATTGCAGCGGAATCGTCTATGTTTGCTATGTAGACATCGAAAGCAGACTCGTGCCTCTTTTGCCCATGACCATCGTTCGCTCACGGTCATGGCTACCAGCTTCCGGCACCGTGGCGTTTGGTGGCCACCGCCGCAGCAGAGACATTCATCTTTCTTAGCTTTTGCGTTGTCCTTTTCTTCGGTTGTAGTTAGAACAGTCCCGCGGATTCGTTCATTCGCACGGATTCGTTCATTCCCGCGTTTCGCCCCTCCCTCGTTCGGCCGCGAGCTATTTCCGCGAGCTACAGCGGCAGAGTAGGCGTAACGTACGGCGCGATCTGCCTCCTTCATGAGAAACTTGGATAGCGTTATGATCTCCGCTTCCCTTCGGTGTCCGTGTTCCTCGGCATAGTCGCACCATCTTGTCTTCATGTATGGGGTCAGCTTTTCTGTGACTTGACGCGCCAACATGGGATTCTGCAGATATCCTCGTTCATCCAGACTTGCGATAACCGTCACTATGTTCTGAAGCTTTATCGCGAAACCATTCAACTCTGTTACGGTCGTTCCTAAACGTGGCATTCTTCTGATGTCCTCAATCGCGTCATCTATTATCATCTCTGGACGCCCGTAGCATTGTTCTAGAGTGTTCATAATCACAGATGGATCATTCGCCGTAAACAACAGTGCCGATACCGTAGTGCGTGCTTCGCCTCGCAGGCACGCTCTAAGTCTGGCTAGATTCTCCCCCGGTGAGAGCTTGAAAAGCTTCGTAGAGTCTCGCATGGCTGCTCTGAACGGTAGCCACTCCTTGGCTCCCCCGCTGAAGATAGGTAGTTCTTGCATCTGTCTTGTCGGTGGTCTATTCGATGCCATTCTCTCCAGCGCTGTTGTTAATCTATCGAAAGCGTTTTCATCTCTATGTTGTTCCGGTACTGGGGATCTCTGTCTCTGTCTTAATCCATGTGCGATTTGGTTTGCTGATGGCTGTCGTGGAGCAGTTCGTTCCTCTGAAGATGAGCGGATTCTGGTACCCATATCCATTTCTATTGGATCGTTGTATGGTCTTTGCTCCCCTCGTAAACGATGCTGTTGGAGCCACTCGTTAACGTTTCTCTCTGCAGTACAATCTTCATCTCTGTTAACGCTAACTGCATCGGTTTCTTCACGTATCCCAGCGATATCGGCGGCTAATCTCTTTTTAATAAGATTTTCTTGGATTTGAAGTTCCTTTCGGCGTATTTCTGCGAGCCGTTCTTCTGCTTCAAGCTCCGCTTGTCGGATACGCAGCGCAATGCTAGCGTTTGATTGCTGCGAACATACTGAAGGAGCGCGACTACCCGGTTGTCGTCGAGGTTCGGTCGCGCCTCGCTCGGCCATGTCCCGGGCGGTAAGAACGTTCGCGGCGGGGTTGGTTGTCGTCATCATAGCATCACTAGTATTCCGTGCTTCAGGTGCAGACGGTCCGGGTTCTACTCGCGCGTGGGGGTTCGGTACGGTTGGTGCGTCGGGGTGCGTGCTGTCTGACGGTGATGCAGGGTAATCATGGTATACCCTTAGTGCGGCGGTCTTCATTCTTGTGACTGGTGGGCTTCTTGTGGTCATCTTCTTCGGCACTTGAATGCCCCTAACGGTCCCTATCAGTCCCTATCAGTCCGTCAGGAGGTGCCCGCCCCAAGGCTGACGTTCGCTCCTTCGGGAATGGATACGTTGGGATAGGAGGGGGGGGGTTCCACCCAGCAGAGGGGAACACAACAAACACGGGGTGCTCGCGAATCGGCTGGAATGTCCGATCCCCTTGGGCGTGTGCCTGCAGTCTGGCGACCCGTGTCGTGTGTCCCTTACCGGCGAGGAGTGCACTTCAGCCCGCGCTGTCCTTGCGCTCTTGTTGGACTGGTGATGCCGCACAAACACCACACCGCCCGAAGGCGTTTACCCGTTGACTACTTCGTAATATCACCGTTAGGTATCCGTAAGTCAACGGGCCGCGGTAACGCGTGTTTTCAGACGTAGCACCGTTCGGTGATCTTCAGGCACCCCGTGCCCCTGGCGCAGGTCTTGACAACGATGCACGCTGCCCCGTTCGGGGTTTTTCGAACGCCCAGTGCGCCCCGACGAGTATGCACGTTGCGCCGGTTGGCGGGTTCTTTCTTCAGGTACTCCCTTACTCGACAGCCACGCCCTGTGGTCTGGCGTGGTGCGATGTGGGAAACCGCAAGGCTACACTACGCCGAGACCGCTCAAATGGACGCTGAGTCAGATCTCGGTAGCTGCCGCGGGTACCGCTCTTCTTTCTTCGACGAAGGCTGGAAACCGCCAGGCTCCACTACACCGAAACTGCACAGCCGCCGCTGGTTCCGCTCCTCTTCTTTCTTCGACGATAGCTGGAACTGCAAGGCTTCACTGCACCGAGACTGCGTAGTTGCCGCGGGTTCCTCTTCTTTCTTCGACGATAGCTGGAAACCGCCAGGCTCCACTCCACCGAAACTGCACAGCCGCCGCTGGTTCCGCTCCTCTTCTTTCTTCGACGATAGCTGGAACTGCAAGGCTTCACTGCACCGAGACTGCGTAGTTGCCGCGGGTTCCTCTGAAGGCTGGCTTCTTTTATCCGGAGCCGGAGGACCAAACTGTTAGGTTCCTGTGCTTCTCTTCAATCAAAAACTGTGTGGACTGTATAACTTTATTTCAAACTTGTTTCTATTACTTGTTTACAATTATTAGTGATGACTGACTGACTGACTTGAACAACATTTTTACTCAAAAACTGCGCTACTTATAAAGGAAATCTATTCCCGCCACCGTAACGGGGCGGGCGAGCGACGTATTTTATACATTTGGCAATTATATTTACGAACGTAAGAAAGCGACGGGGATACAAAGAAAGGGATGAAAGAGGACTGTTTTATCTTCGGTTGCGGCTCTGTCCGTCACACTGTATATGATAAGACCGCCAATTGTCGCTTATTCTTAATTATTATTTTGTAAATTATTTCTAAGTTAAGGGTGCAATAAAGTATTATCTATCTATCTATCTATCTATATGTATACAGGGTTACTGGTTAAGTCGACCTAGATCCTTGAGGGGGTTGTAGTTTCCATCACTACTGACTGATTTGAATAATATGTATACTCGTACGTTATTATAAGAAGAAATAAAATCGAGAAATATTTCGTGGCCAAACATGTTGGCACGAGCCAGGTCAAATGGAACATGCAATACTGTTCTTTACTACAGGCAGTCTTTACTACAGTGAGAGACCTCGTCCGTCGCATCACGTTGGAGCCAGTAAGTGAGTAGGTACGTGGTGTTTACGTGTCTCTGTCTGATGTGGGGCATCCGACCACCGGAGCGAGCGGCGGCGTCTCTCGAGGGCTATCGGACCTCTCGCGAGGAGATGGTATCGTGCGCCACTAGAGGGCTTCTTATGTGTGTCGGCAAACATCGGGCTACAATTAGTGCAGGTTGTTGACTCGCGTATTGCGCTACAAGGAGCCGCCGATTAGTTCTCTCTAACGTCCCTAATGCGCGCGCCGCCACCCGCGCCCCGCCCGCTCCCCGCTCTCGGAATAATAACGCCGCTAACATTCTCGTACATTACTGAAATGAGTCTTCCCGCACTATTGTTGACATTTCACGAGGAATATTAACGCTTACTATCTTTTTTGCATAACACAACATTTACGATAAAAATGAACCCTAAGCTGTTTCGGTTCACTTTACTAATTCCACTGAACTAATGAATCGGAGTCATGCCTTGCGGCTTGCAGGTGCACCAGTTGATTGTACTGTCCGTCCAACATGTCAGGGCAAAATAGGCTTCTATTTATCTGTGCAAACTATTCGAACAAAACAAATACACAAAACTAGTTTGTAAATTTGATTTTGGAGAAGATACGCCGATAATCAGTAAGAATAAAAGAAAGTTCAGTTCTGTGCGTAGGGTAGGGAGTAGGGAGACTGTATCTCACGGGGTGTGGGACCCGCACCCGGTCTCGCAAGAGAGCAAACAATTACACGAGATCGAGATCCATTATCCCTCCTACACATTATCAAAACAAAGGGCGGGCGGGGCGGGTAGCGGAGGGGCAGCGTGATGGACAAGTGCAAGTCGGCCTGACGGATGACGTCACGGCGCGGCGGACGGACGTGACGTGCGAGACGTGACGTGGGTACAATTATCATAACACGAAAAACACATTAGTATATTTCTAATTTCGCTCTCATCTGTAATATTTACAATAATTGTATCCGCACGGTGTGTTGGCGCACACGTGAGTAGGTTCACGCGTACTTTCGCTCGTTATTGTATGACGTTCATGTTTCGAGCAGGCATTCTACAAGAAAAAATACAAAAAGTATAATCTTCAAGAGATAATTTACGGGTAATATTTGCAATTTTATCTGTTTGCTCAAAAATAAAAGTAATTTATCAAGGGGGATAAAATAAACAAGTGCCTAGAGGAACTTCATCTCATCGCTGCCACTTGAATAACTTGTTTAATCTGTTAGTAAATTATTTAATGTTCTCCACTCGCGCTTCAATGCGCAGTTCTCGAGACACGGCTGGGTCCGTCCTAGCCCACCGCCTCTTCGTGGTTCGCAAGTTTAGGCGAAAAGGGAGAATGGCATCGTCACCGCCAGTTTGTGATATGAGAGAAGTCATCCTACTATCAACAACACTACAAAACTGGAGGTTGTGTTAGTGTGATTATTATTCTGTTGGATGGTCAGGCGGAGCCGGGGAGGGGCTGTGGCGCGCCCGGGGCTCCTCGGGGTCAATGTTTTAATTGAGATGTTGTGCACCTCTCTGTGCGCCCGCGCGACGCGGGCGGGGCGGCCCTCGCGGTGTCTCGCGCCAACACTCTCAATGCCGCCTTTGTTCCGGGCCCCGTTCATCGCCTAAATGCCGGCTTAGATTTAATCTCTCCTTTTCATTTAGATTTTCATGAAATTTCTCGCGAACATTATGCAAGTGTGCGGCTTTCTCTAGCGTAGCGACGGCGATATCGGAGCATGAATAATGGCTTTTATAATCACAATAATCTTAGAAACTGAGATAAAATGTCGCCTGTTTGGTGGCCGGCTATAGCGCGACGGGAGGGCGCGGGGCGCGGGGCGGGCGGCGCCCTGTGCCGCTGACGCCGTCATCGAGCACGCCAATGATTCGTGTCTGCTGAATATTCATAACTCAATTAACAGAAAATATTGGTTTTCCACTTCCGCTGGACGCAAACATTGAAACACAAAAATTCAGTTTGCGAATAGCTTTTGAAAAATTTGCCATTTTTTTTGGCCGTACTACCTAAATACACACACATGTAGACAATCACTTTTTTATCGTAATTTGTAGGTAGGTACTGATATCAATATTTTGACATGACAGATTGACACAGTACTGACGTCTGTGTTTGACTACAATAATTTGTTTTCATGAATTTCCCCCCCGTTAATCTTCGAGAGCAGTAAATATATATCAGATATCGCTCGGTCGGGGGCAGCTCGCGCGGACGGTCCGCTCCGCGCCGCCGCTGAGGACCATCATTTCACAAAGTTATTATCCGTTATCCGCTCGGGTAACTCCGCTGAACTCAGCTTAAGCGTACTATATACCTACTTAGTTATTCTGTGCTAAACGCCGGGAGAGTTCAGTGCTCGCTGCGGGCCGCTGGAGGTACCTACGAGCTTTGTTACACGCAGTTTTCCTGGCTTATCATTTCCTCTCCTTCCACACTGAACTTACTCTTGTACAACATTGATGAAACATATAGTAGTACACTTATACGTTTGATGCTCAATAAACAGCCAAGACCGTGTAGGTACCCGTGGGGCCGCGGGGGCTGCAGACGCGCGGGGGGGCGCGTTTAATTACGGACGAGCTACTTGTCTTTGGGCTTCGTCTCGGAGCGCTCCCTACCTTGTCGGGAATCCCGAAGAGTGGACAACGAATTATTAAGATTTTCCTACGATAATCAAATAATCAGTAAAAAGACAAAATACTTTACCCATACTTGTCGTAAATAATTCTTTCAACCAACGTTTATTTGGTTTTGAAACCCCATTGTTTACAAAAAATATAAAGAATTCTAAACCTAGTGTAGATCATTTTTTTTGTGTAATACATAGAACACACTTGGAACAGATACCAATAAATAAAATAGAGGCATTTAAAACAATAACTGAACAATTTGAATCAGTTTAGATTGTTGAAGTAATAAACTTTTCTTATCTCGCAGAGTAAGTTCAAATAATAGGCTGTATGGAGTGTAGCTGCTGCTGTAATCATGACATCTTTCACGACTCTTATCTTACTCTCATGCTTTCGGATTTGCCCTTCAGAGTGGATGGACCTCAAGCAGCCACCCTGGATAATAATACTAGCGCAATGCTCTATACTACTACTGCCACACAGTGTCAATAAATGCGCTTTAGCTAATGGGACAAGGTTTATAAAAGTGTACATACTTCAGGTAAAATAAATAAGTTAAGCGGAAACAGACGGCGGCGGGGCGGGCGGGGCGTTCGGGGCTCCGGGCGGAAACACGGACACGGCACTGTGCTATCACGTGCACAACAGCGCCGCCGCACAGTGGATCGAAAAAGCCCTTCCTATAGACATAGAACTTTTTTTTCTAAACATGATTTTTCTTATTGGAAACCAAGACAGAATCTTATTAGAAGCCCAAACTATATCATATTTTATGAACCTAGGTGATAATGACGCAGAAAAGATTTTTTGAACTTTAATTTGTATGGAGAAAAACATGAAAATCGATATTTTTCGGCTCTCGTGCGAGTGCCCGTTATTTCCTCCGGCATAAATAATGTTCCTATTTTTTACTATCTTTTGACATATAGCACATATGGGGCACTCGATGGACTTCAGGTGAAAAAAAATTAAATATATTTTTATATTTTCATTTTGCATTTTATTCATTATACAAGGTACATTACGACCTAAAAATAATATTTCAACTCACCTAATTATTGTTACAGTTTTAATGCAATATTTGACCAGCCATACTTTATAATTTTACCTGATAATTCCATATTATATGGTGGTTTTATGATATTTAGCCGTTAAAGACGATACCTATTGTATATTTTTTTGTTAAATTTACAAGAGGCCATTAAGTTAGGTACTCGACCTTATCATTGTTACAAAATTTACTGCAGAGGTTTACCTACTTATCTTAAACTACCTGCTAACCCGTCACTTATGATTGTATTATTATTCTAAGAATTCCTTAAGCCCCTTTGCTTTGTTATTAAAAATGGATGTTATTTAAGTAGGTACTTACCTAATTAACAATTTGTCATTGTCTAGTTTTTTCTAGTAGTCGTTAGCCGGTATGAAGTAAGTATAAATATGGAGGGTTCTGAATATTTTTTTAGTTATATTAAAACTTACTACGTAAAACATCTGTGACATTTCGAGTTAAAAATGGAAAAGCATAGTGTGGTGACCAATCTGGATCTATTTGTGATTCTAAAACAGTCTGGCAAGCTTGGAAACTATTTAAAACTGTTAGAAAGTGTTAAATTTCAGTTGAATTTGAGTTTATCTGAAGAAGATACAGACACTCTCCAAGAATTCTGTCGAAGGTTTAGTCAGTCTGTGATAAAAAGATGGAAATCTGCAAAATGTAACACAGAAACTTTCAAAAAACACTATACAGATTGGTTGGAGCAGAATATCGAGTGGCCAACTTGTGTACGTGAAAATATACGACCACAACAGCTAAATACTGCAATTCAAGAAACAAGTGAAGCTGGCGAATTGTTTTTACCCTCTCCGAGTACATCAACTGTTGGAACATCAACGAAAACGGCTCCCAGTCCGCGCAAACCTTTCACAGAACTTGGAACAAAACAAAAGGTACGAAGGATTGAAAATTATAATTATAAAGGCCGAGAAAGTTCAGAATTGGCCTTTGCTTTAATTGCTAATATGAAAAATGAGGGTAAAGATATTTTGGCAGCAGCCATAGATCATATTCTAAAGAATCCAAAAGAGGCGGAAAAAATCGTGGAACAAGCAAATGAAAAAAATAAATGTGTTTTCACCCCTACCAAAGCGCTCGGCTTATTACTGTCACTTAAACTATCAAAGTGGCAGTATATAACGTTGAGAGAATCTGCCATTCAAGAAGGCATTACAAATTTGTATCCATCATATTACAAAGTGCAGCAAGCCAAGATGGATTGCTTTCCTCCGAAAGACGCAATCACTGTTACAGATACAATGGCCAAAGTAGCTCTTCAAGCACTCCTTGACATAACTGATAAAAGAATAATAAAAAGTTTACCTGACGAGATTACAAACCAATCAATGATATTAATATCGAAATGGGGATTTGATGGTGCCTCAAGTCAGAGCACATTAATTCATTGATCCAGAAGACACAGATTCTGACACAGATGCTGATATGAATGTGTCTTTTAATATGTTCTAATTGTTTTACAGAAACTTTGTAACTTATATGTAGGTACATAATACGTGTTTTTTAAATAATTATTGTGTATGATAACTTGTAATATAGAAAAATTTGCCTTGTGTCTAAGAAAATAGTAATATTTATTTCGTGTGAATTGTTTAATCGCCTTTGTAGTTTGTAATTATTATTCTTTTCTTTTTAAAAATAATGACTGTTTGACTATTTGATAATTATGCTTTTACTTTAACTAAATATAAAAATTTTATATATTTTCATTATTATGATAGGTGAAATATTACATTAAAATTGTAACAATAATTAGGTGAGTTGAAATATTATTTATAGGTCGTAATGTACCTTGTATAAGTAATAAAATGCAAAAAGAAAATTTAAAAATATATTTTATTTTTTTTCACCTGAAGTCCATCGAGTGCCCCATATGTGCTATATGTCAAAAGATAGTAAAAAATAGGAACATTATTTATGCCGGAGGAAATAACGGGCACTCGCACGAGAGCCGAAAAATATCGATTTTCATGTTTTTCTCCATACAAATTAAAGTTCAAAAAATCTTTTCTGCGTCATTATCACCTAGGTTCATAAAATATGATATAGTTTGGGCTTCTAATAAGATTCTGTCTTGGTTTACAATAAGAAAAAGCATGTTTAGAAAAAAAAAGTTCTATGTCTATAGGAAGGGCATTTTCGATCCACTGTGCGCCGCCCCACTATATAATAAGAGTATAACAAGAAGTTGAAACAAGATTAAATTGTAGCACAACAACTCCACTCCGGCGTTACCACGCGCCCGCCGTAAGTGTTCTAACACTGGTAGTCTAGTGTAGAACAAATCGCGGAAACTTTAATAGCAATTGCTCGTTGATGAGCAGCGAGCTGATTGAGTTAGCTCTCTTGAATCCATCGCGCCCGCTGCAGGAGATTGCCTTTCTCGGAGAGCCTCGACGGAGAGGGGTCTGGCTATAGGGCTGGAAATATCTGAGATTATACGATCTAATGGTGATACAACGAATAGGCTGCCGGGAGAGTAGCGTTGCGGAAGATAAGCTGCAAACGCAGCAGGCTTATATACGAAGTGGAACAACCAATTACAAGGTATCCAACTAGCAAATACTTGACCGTGCCGAGGTTCCCGGCCGGCTGCGCAACTGATACCACATATTGATTCGGTCTCAGCCTCAGCACGGAGTTGGCTCGTATTGCTTCGGCGAGTACCTACTTATAGAATAATTACCGATAATTTTTGACGTTGACCTAATATGGCTAGTATTGTGAAAGGAGTAAACCTAATGCAAGTTATGAACTATGCAAGCTATGACACTACAAAGGTTCCAGCGAGTAGTTGTTTGAATGGCTCGAGCAGAGATACCTCGGGGGCGCCACCGGTTCTCGCTGAGAGCTTTCCCAGGAACAATGTAATTGGATTCCTGCGCCCGCCTGCCCTAACCTGCCTGCAGCCCGCCCGCCCTAGCCCGTCCGCAGCCCGCCCGACGCGACGCCGCACAATGACTGTTCCGTGTAATAATTATAATGTAAAGCCGCCGCATGATTGCACTGCGCTTGTATCACTATTGTTATGTTTCAACTCGGAGCACATTCAGTTGCGCGGCTGAATTAAATGTGGCTGTATTGTTTGAATTCTACATCGAGCACTGGGATTCTAGCATACTACGAGTATCTTTCTAATGTTTTCTTGGTTTTTTTTTCTTATTTTTTACCCAGATAAATGATGAAAATTTATAAAGTCGCTTCATCCACTATTGTAAGCACCGCCATGTTCATTAGAACAGCCGGCGCGACGCGGCGTGGCGTGCGGTGCGCGGTGCGTGTCACACAATCAGCGCCGGGGAGCCTCACTAGCGTCTGTCATCTTGCAAAGGCGCGTACATGCTCGTGCGCGACGCGACGGCGCGGCGGCGCGGCAGTGACGGGACGCGATAATTCGACTGATCTCTTTGCACGCGCCGCCGCTCCGTCGACAACACCCCTTCTGAGCACGCTAGGGCAGAGGTTGTATGCTGTGCCTGTTCTCTGCGTGGTTTTATTGTAAATAAGCTCGTATTTACAGGATATATAGGTAGAAACATATAGAGGTATACAATAGGCCATAGATACCGTAATTGCGGGTTACTTTAGCTCTAGGGGGATATTGGCTCAAATCGAAAAGAAGTTTCATCTTCTCGCCACTTCGCAGCGATTAGAGTAATCGATTTAGTTTAAGCCGGAATTGATAGACGGCGTTACTGACAACTAGATATGAATGGACATACGAACAAATCATAACTTCAAAGCGGCCATTTGCATTTTTGACTTGTACGTGTGATAACGTGCTGTTTTTACGTCTGCAAACTTCTGAGTGTAACTGAGTTTTTAAGGTAAGTGTCAATGAAAATTACATTCTATTGTATCAGAAATATGTTTAGGAGTAGAATTATTATAGAAACAATTAATTTTTCACTACTTTAGATACCACAATTTTAAATTTTAAGTGTGGGGATACTTTGACTCGCAAATTCGGGTTATATTAGCTCATGAGCCAAGTATATCCTGCACATGTTACTGCTGTCTTAAATGAAGAGGAAGCCCTGGTAAACTGCATGAAGAGAGGTAAACTTTATTGGCGGTTGCCAGTCTGCAAGGACGAGCAGCTCTATGGTTGGGACCATATTCTCAGCAAGATAGATGTCCCCAAATTTGAAAACAAGGCTGTTTCTCGATACCTGAATTAGACGGCTAACTCAGAAAGAAACAAATGCTGCCTACGTACGATTTATCTCAATAATAACACTGAATCTCAATTATAAGACTATGAATTTCAATAGTAATACTGATAGATTATTTTATGAGGCTGTTTAAAGGTTGTTTCAAATTGATTTTTGTTCGTTATTCTTTAAAAATAATATGTCAAAACGTTAATTAGTCTATTATCTTTCATTATAAGTAATAATTTAATATTAAGTTACGTTTTTGTAAAATTTCAGCAAGAAGTTTGTTATAAAGTTGATTTTTGTTTGATTTTAATTTAGAATTTAAAAAAAAATATATGTCAAAACGTTTACTTTTGTGTTATCTTTCATTTCAAGGCCTTACTTTGTCTCTGTACTTGACACAGATCAGATTATGGACGAAATAAAATGACGAGCCATAGTAGTCCTCAAAGAACAACTTTGACTCAAAGTATAAAAAAAAATATAAATTTAACTGTCACATTTTTTTAATAAATTATTGTTTAAATAACTAGCTGCTATCCTTATTTATCAAATAAAACCATTATGAGCCTTACAAGTCAATCAAAGTCTCTTAACACATAGGGATTTCCAAAAATCTATGAAAAAAGTATCTACAGTAACCCGCAATTACGGTATAGATTATGTCATAGTTGTTATTGACTGAATTATGTACCTATCTACTTATTCGTATAGGCCCTTCTAGTGGGAAGGCACAATTTAATTAGGCGTTACATCTATTTTGCATGAGTACATAGTTGTACTTACCTATACCTACATGCCAGACACTTACTCGCACTACCTATCAACACTTACTCGCACTACCTACCAACACTTACTCGCACTACCTACCAACACTTACTCGCACTACCTACCAACACTTACTCGCACTACCTACCAACACTTACTCGCACTACCTACCAACACTTACTCGCACTACCTACCAACACTTACTCGCACTACCTACCAACACTTACTCGCACTACCTACCAACACTTACTCGCACTACCTACCAACACTTACTCGCACTACCTACCAACACTTACTCGCACTACCTACCAACACTTACTCGCACTACCTACCAACACTTACTCGCACTACCTACCAACACTTACTCGCACTACCTACCAACACTTACTCGCACTACCTACCAACACTTACTCGCACTACCTACCAACACTTCGATTCCATTCAACTCTACAAGTAATTGAATTCAGGTCTGGTATGGTTGTGTTGTGTGATGGATGATCCTGCAATATGTGTGTTAACGCGAGACCAAAACCATAATAGCGTTTTAATAATTCATAACTGGAGTTGTGTAGCTCGATCTCAGTCGGAGATGCTAAAGTTGTGTAGAGCAATCATAGCCAGGCTACGTCTGAACAACGGCGTCATAAATAGAACCTTCGGCACATCCCTAGCGCCAGGCCGCCCCCCGGCCGGGCATGGAACAGGGCCCCGAGGGGCGGTTGGTTCCGCCGAGTGGACGGAAAACGACCACTTCAGCTTTATATAAGCCTCTTCCAAGGATGACACTCGCACAGGTATTTTGTGCCTCAATAAATAAGAATCTAAAGCTTTATTATTTTAGCTTGAACGGTAAAAGTACCGAGCAGCATACCTACACGGTACTTTTACCGATTGATTCTCTGATAAATGTAACCACTTATTGATAAGTGAAATAAGTACAATTAGCATGAGAACTGTTTCATAATTTGCTCAGTAAGTTTCGCAGAAAGTTTCAAAGATCAATTGCATTTATTTTAAGTCGAACATAAAATGCAACTCTACCCTTACGTAGGTAGGATATATCGAGGCTCTTTACCTCATAGGAAGAAGGAAAGAAGAAGGAAACTTACAAGCAGGAACACAACAACTACACAAAAACTTCTGCCAACGAATCTATCCGTATACAACTCAAACACGGTCACCTAAAACCACCTGACACTCAGGCACAATGTCTTGAGTCCTAGGATAGCGCCATCTACGCGATCCGCACAGACACAGATTTTATAATACTAGCCGGGGTGAAACCTCAGAACAGCGAAATATACAGTAAAACCACAGATTTTATAACACTAGTAAAACACATTTTCACCGTGTTCAGCAACAATGGCCGCCATCTAGTGGCGTTCAGTGCAACTACGAAATATGCGAATGTCTGTTAGTCCCTCTTTCAGGCTCCGTAGCAGTTTAGCCCACCTTTGGTTTTTCGCCTTCTCTTATCAAGCTTTTACAACCCTGCGATAGATGTCACTATGTGTATGTTGTGCACAGAAAATCGTCGACTGAACGAAACGGTTTTTAAATTCCACCTTAGAAGTGTAGTGATTTGGTAAATAGGTAGGTAAGTACTTCTAAGAATTCCTCATTGAAATACATTGCGGGACATGTCGAGTCGTGGGCCGCCTCGCAGGCTGGTGCAGGGATCAGCTGGTGTCGGCGACAGCGGGGGGAGCGGCGGGCGGCGCGGGCGGCGAGGCGAGGCATGGAGTGCAGCGGAGCTCGGGCCGCGCCGCGGGCACTGCACCGCTTCGCTTCACTTCGAACCATGTACATATTTTAATCCGACAAGCTTACAATTAACACTACTTACTACTTAATAAGACCCTTGAATTGAAACATTGTTCGTGACGCCAAGTCAGTGTTCTTCCACTTCCAGCTTCTTGTGATTTCCCGGCAAACGTCATAACTGCAGCTGCTAGTGGAGGTGTTTTAGCGACGTCATTACATCGGCGCTAAGTTTTTACAGCCTCGTTAAAGAATATTGCTCGCGCAGTGCTCACTGGAGTAAAGATAACATACAGACCTCAACCTTTACAAAAACTTAATCAGACTCAATTACCTACTCGTAATACGTGACTTGACATACTTAGTATGTGGTGATCAGGGATGTGATGGAGCTCCGTAACCGAATCCGATACAAAATTTTCGGATAACTTTGGAAAAAAAAAAGATTTCTCAATAATACATTTATTTACCCAAAAAACACAAGAACTAATCAAGCAAAAAGTGTATATAGGTACTGGAATAGGAAGGTAAAAAAACCGAATACTGCAAAATACTGACTTAGGGACTCAGCATTCTGCAGTATTAGGCATTTGTCCAATACTGCGCTGGTTTTCAGTTAGGGCCCTTACGGAGAGGGGCGGAGTCTACACGTACATGTTAAGACAGGTTTTTACTTTACCCGGCTGCCGGCGGCACCAAGCCGACACACCGACGCACCGGCCGCCGGTGCCGAGCCGACACACCGACGCACCGGCCGCCGGCACCGAGCCGACACACCGACGCACCGGCCGCCGGCGCCGAGCCGACACACCGACGCCCGGCCGCGCGCGTCCCCTGCATCCATACTAATATTATAAATTCGCAAGTAATTCTGTCTGTCTGCCTGTTACCTCTTCACGCCTGAGCGGCTGAGCGGCTGAGCGGCTGCACGGATCTCAACGGAATTTGTCAGAGAGGTGAATGGTACCCTAGGACAGACAAAGGCTATTTAATAAGTGCGTGTCAAGCCGCGGGCAGCAGCTATTGCTTGGTCATATCAAAACTAGTCAGTCATTGTGGAATTGCATTACAATTTTATATATACGAGTACCTACTTATATAAAACGTGTTGTGAAAATTGCTAAATTATTTACAGGTGTCTTCTGAACAAATCGCGTAGGTCTAGTTTAATTTGGATATTTTAATCCCTTTAATGTAGTTTCCGTAAACCGTAAACAATATGGTTAAACCTTTTCAGGGTGGCAAAGCATTTTTTTTTGCTGAAACTTTACCATAGTGAAACCACAGTGACATGAATATGTTGTTAGGTACTTACTCAAAATATGAAATAAAGTGTAGGTAAGTGAATTTACTTAAATGTTTTGTGTGCTAGTGAAAAAAAGAAGTAAATAAGATTTATAACATATAACATGCACGAAAAACGTACTTTATACGGCATGTAGCCCTAACCGAAAGCAATGGATATGATTAATGAGCAGCCCTATTGCCTGAAAAAGGTCAAATTCAAACAAAACGAATGAGATATTTTAGTATGAGTCTGCTTGGTCAACATTTTCATTGGTACATATTTTGAGGTACCTACCAAATTCAAATCAATGGGTTTTGAATTTGCACCCATAATTACTCCCAAGGGAATAAATTAGATTGAATTCGGAACATCAAAATATGTGTGATTTTTTTACTCAGGAGATTCGTACAATGAGATCTTTTCCCCTAAATTCCAATTAAACAAAATCAAAAATCTATTTGTCTGTCTGTGTGTCCTTATGTTTTATAGGGGTAGGTAGAGGTAGAATTACATTTTCTGTCTGATTTGATTTTACTTTACATTTTAATTAATTTTTGATTATAAATGTTATTATTATTGTGTAATGTAATTTTATGACTCATGTACTTTAATTAAACAATTTTTATTTTATTTATTTTAATCAAAAACTCTTTATTTCCATAACATTATGTATCTACTTAGGAAAGGTCAAATTCTTAAAATTAATCACTGTAATGGAAATAAAGTGATATATTTTATTTCTGTCGCTCCTGTATGTAGACGAAATGACAAAGAAACCTTTAGCCTGTTAGTAGTTATTTTTCGAGTTGAAGCAAAACCAGTTCCACGCTTTTTTATAATCTAGTTAATTTGATATTTATAGTAAGCCTTTTTGCACTAGAAGGTTTTGATAATTTGTTTGAATTTATTTACTAGTAATTTTTGCAACTCACTAGGAGTTTTGTTGTAGAAGCGTATACATTGCCCTTTAAAAGATTATACTTAATAATTTGGCGTTGCCTAGTCGTGGGCACAGCGAGTTTATGTTTATTTCTAGTATGAAAATTATGTGTATCACTATTTTTATGGAACTGATTGATATTTCTATGAGTGTACAACGAATTTTCAAAAATATATTGACATGGTATGTACTGTCATTATGTTGATTTCTTTGAATTTATCACGTAGGAATTCTCTGGGACCCATATTATAGATTGCACGAACATTCTTCTTCTGCAGCACAAATACGGTGTTAATATCTGCAGCGTTCCCCCACAGCGGACCTTAAGACATAATTCTATGGAAGTAGCTGAAATTGATTAGACTAGAACTATCAACGTCTGTAAGATGACGGATTTTTTGACTGCATACTCTGAACTAAGTCTATTATGTGGGCCCCATTGAAGTTTATTATCTAGGGTGATTCCTAAGAATACAGTACTTTTCTACAATTTCTAGCGCTGAACAAAACCACTGTTCAGAAGGTGAAGAAACAAATGCCGCGAAATTGCTTACCTAGATTTTCATTCTACTATTTCGCGCAGAGCGTGTGAAAAGTAGAGTAGTTTTCTCCTCATGGATAAAGCTAACTTCGTCTTGGGCGTGATTTAAATCCCTCTCTCACCTCACCTCAGTAGAATGGCTCACGAGCGAAGCGAGGCAGTTAGTCAATGACTAGGTGCATAATCTACTACTTAATTTTGTAACAAGGCTTAGAACATAAATAGATTTCGCGATGTTAGGTTGCTAAGTGACCGATTGTATCGTTCAGTTCAGTCACAGAGAGTGGTAAGTGTCTGTGGCACTGACGAGGGGCGGTGGTGGCCGTTGCAGTTGGTGCCGCGAGGAAAGCAGCGTGCTGCTCTCTATGTTTCTGAAATACTTAATATTATTATTGAGAAGTTGGTTTTGGTTTTTTGAATCAAAACTTTGTTGTAAGATGTCAGAAATGCATTTATTCATTATAATATTTAAAGAGATCATGATTGAGTATTACTGAATCTCTGTAGTTGTTATGATTCACAGTGCAAGGACGATCTCAGTTTATACTCGTATGTTGAATTTAGTTTTTACACCATTGAGGACATTAGATGACTGCTGGTGCGGTGCCAGCTGGTTGCAGAACATGTCCCTTTAAGTCATTACCATTATAAAATTAGCGAAACATGCACAGGCTGGGCATGCGGCGTGCGGCATGCTGCATGAGACAAAAGAGATCTGCCACGTTAACCAATATTTAACGCCATGTCACTTACTTCTTCCAGGAAGTATGCTAAGCCAATCTAACCATCATGAACCTTTGTAGAAAAATCCCTGAAAAGAAAACTACAAATGTTGTCGTTGCCCGCGCAGTTAAGAAGTTGTGATATTACGCAATTCAAAGTCGAGTAAAGTGTATTGTATTCTGTAAAGTAGTTTCGTAAGAAAAGCTCGAGGGAGTTAACTGCGGACTGGAACTCGTTGTCTCTTAATTATTTTTCCGTTCAGGATTAATTGTGAAGTAGTCGCGGGCGGAGCTCGGGAACTTCTGGGCTTCGCGACTGGCCGGCCCTCTGCGCCTCGTTTGTATTGTGCGGCGGGGCGGGGCGGGCGCAGGCGGCGGGTTCGAAGTTAACCGGAGTGCCCGGATTGCGGTTATCAATGGAATCACTGTTTCGAGTTTATACCGCACATGGAACTTTGAACGTTTTGTTTTTATAACTTTGCCTCGTGTACTTTTATACGTTCAACAACTGAACTTTGCGTCAAAGTGATCTACAGTTTGTTAGTTTGTTTTCATGCCGGAGAGCAGCATGTGCACAGTTCAACGAGCGCTCTCCGGGCGCGGGTAGTTAGTGATAATGTTTCATGCAGGAGAGCAGCATGTGCACAGTTCAACGAGCGCTCTCCGGGCGCGGGTAAATAGTGATAATGTTTCATGCCGGAGAGCAGCATGTGCACAGCTCAACGAGCACTCTCCGGGCGCGGGTAGTTAGTGATAATGTTTCATGCCGGAGAGCAGCATGTGCACAGTTCAACGAGCACTCTCCGGGCACTACCCGTTAGTGTAAATTGCGCAGCCGCTAGCGGGCCTCACATCAGCAAAACAAGAATTAATCAATGAATAAATTAACCGTTCATGAATTCTGATCACACAACTCATCTGCCGGCCGCCGACACACTCACTCATCCTCACTCACCATCACCTGGCGATCATCTGCCGGCCGCAGACACACTCACTCATCCTCACTCACCCTCACCTGGCGATCATCTGCCGGCCGCTGACACACTTACTCACGCTCACTTCGCGATCATCACACCACTTTTTATTCCTTGTAATCATATTAAAACTGGACAATCCACACAGCATCATCTAGTCCCAAGGTTAGCAGAGAGAGTTTGTGTTATGGGAGGTACTAGATAACTGCAGGTATGTATTGCAACTTGGCGTTATTAATAAATTATTAGCGATAAGGCCGCCCATTGTACTTGTACAAGGTACAATGTGTTATTCAGTCTATGCGTGTGATAATCAAGGTTACCTAACTTCCTAGTTATTATAGCTTAGCAAAATCTACGTGAGGATATGTATCAACGTGATTTCTTATCTTCCGCATAATGTCTTCATGTTAACTTAAATCTAACAAATAAACCAGTTGCGAACTATCAGCGTTAGAGTTATCATTTCACGGTACCTCTAAAATACTTCGAGCCGGATTCAGTCTAAATCCGCGGTCGCGCTCACCACTGTATCTCGAAGGACAACGTGATAACGTACGTTACTAAAACGTTATCATAAGGCTACTACGTCGCATACACACGTAGTATTGTGCGAATTGTGTTCCCTACATTGCCCGTCGGAACCTACATCGCAGAGGAGCTCTTGGGATGCGAATTGTGTTCCCTACATTGCCCGTCGGAACCCACATCTCAGAGCAGCTCTTGGACAAGTATCCTGTATCAAAGAGGTCTTGTTTTACCTTCTAATCACGGATAACTTGAAGGAGAACCTTGAGGAGATTCTTGAAGCTATGTTACACATCAGGACCAACTTCCTCAAGGATCCAGCCAGTCGGAAGACTCATAAGCACCTTCTGACAAGTATAGACAGACTGGATAAGCTTCTGGACTTCATGGAAAATAAGTTCAGCAATCTAGCACCATTAATGAAAAGGGAAAAGGATACAACAGTGCTGAAGCCCTCGAAATCCAGTTCACTCACAATGAAGAAGGATATGGATACTTTAGTGCGGCAGACCCTGAGATCAAATCCCTCTCAAGCAAAGAAACCCTTCAGCCAGTCAAAGGGACCATGCAGCAAGCTAAATAATCAACAACAATCAAGCTACAGTAAGTCAGGCGACCTTGAATTTATTTCAACAGCTTGCACATTATTGACCTGTCCTTATTGTAGCCACAATCAGGCAATATACAAATGTGATGATTTTATAGAACTAAATGCCAAAGACAAGTTAAATGCAACGACGCAGTTAGGCATTTGTGAAAATTGCCTACTTCAGCATGAGGTAGGTCAGTGCCGTTCAAGGCGCTCATGTAGAGTTTGCCAAGGTCGACACAATTCTTTGTTGCATGACGCATTTTGGAAACCTTCTGGACCATCCAAGAATTCTCATGTGCAGCCGACTATCAGGAATGGCGAACATAACGGATACGAAGTTATGAAAACGATCGAGGATACTATGAACATTCGATTTAAGGCTAAGACGCAGCAGATAGAAGAGATTCGCCACAGCGTGCATCAGTTACAAACCGAATCCCTGGGAAAAAATAGAAGTCATAAAAGCCTAAGCCAATGTTCTTCTCGTACACAACGACGGAGAAGGGCGCAGCGAACCGACGCAGGACCTCATCCGACAGCGACGGTCAACTCGGCGGCCCTTGTGGAAGGCCCTAAGGCAGCACAGCATCAAGCAGCGTGGAATGAAGCAGCGCTGAGTGTTTCGCGATGGAGCTCAGGGTTGAATATCCCGACAGTAGAAACACGCAACGAAGCAGCCCAGAGTGTTTCGCGATCTAGCTTAGGGTTAAATATTCCCACTTTAAAAAGTGACAATTGAAAACAGGTACATTCAGATCTCAATGTCTCATACATTTTATAGTTTACATTCATTTACTTTTTCATTTAATATAGTTTTTTTACACTTTTACTTGAATACTTTGTTTGTTGTCATGTTTTAATAAATACTTGTTTCCTTTTGCGAGTGGCCAGGATGTACGAAGTACAATGTAGTGACATTATCAGGAAAAAATCCTAGTTGTTTCTGGATTCTTGTGTTACACAGTTCTTACACATTACATTGTTTTTCCTTTTTCTAGTGGCCAAGATGTACAAGGTACAATGTGTTATTCAGTCTATGCGTGTGATAATCAAGGTTACCTAACTTCCTAGTTATTATAGCTTAGCAATATCTACGTGAGGATATGTATCAACGTGATTTCTTATCTTCCGCATAACGTCTTCATGTTAACTTAAATCTAACAAATAAACCAGTTGCGAACTATCAGCGTTAGAGTTATCATTTCACGGTACCTCTAACAGTACTAGTGTCTTATGTAATGTCTTTTGTATTGTATTTTTGTTGGTGTACAATAAAGTATTTTTGTATTGTATAGTATTGTATTGTATAAATAATCGTAGTGTATTGTATACTTAAGACATTACAAACATAGATAGGTAGATATTTATTTTATTATACATAGTAAACTTCAGAAGATTCCTGCCTCGGAGGCAGGAATCGAACACGCAACCTCTTCCGTCGCAGGCGGACAGAGGACGTCACCTAGATTGTAGGTTATCCACGTAGAGAAGAAGGCCTCATTTTAATTCAGATGATCTCTATTGTAAGGTAGGTACCAAGGCTCTCCGGGTTTTTAAAAAGTGATCTGAGCGGCTGGTTGAAGCGACGCGTGACCCGAGAGCTGGAGATTCTACCTGTAGATTCTTTCTGCAGCTAGCTCAAGTGCAACAGTCTGCAGTTAGCTCAAGTGCAACAGTCTGCAGCTAGCTCAAGTGCAACAGTCTGCAGTTAGCTTAATTGTTTCAATTGTAAAAACTAGTTCTATTTTTTTTCTATTTATTTGATTGTAATTTTGTTTGTTAATAAAGGCCAGATGATCTGTAGAACTGCAATTAGGCTCACTCACGTGCTGGGACCTGCTGTCTACAGCCGACTGCCGGGGCATGGTGTCACCGCACCCAGCCTCTGTTCATTCGACAACAAACTAAAGGTATGGCTCATCGAGAAGGCGTACTATGAGGTCGAGAATTTTCTTGACCAAAAATTGTGATATGTAACATAAATTTGTTATTTAAATTATTAAGTTACTTATTGTATTAATTATTATCTAATAAGAAAAAAAAAAAAAAAAAAACTGTCAACTTACTAACTTATCTTTGCTTGTATTTTTTCAGAAAGAATTTTTTTACGGCTTTTCGGGAGCCTTGGGGCTCTGGGGCCGGCGGTCCACCACCTAGGCCGCATCAGGTATTGTTTTCCAGGCCGGGGACAACCTCAGCGCAACATAAATTGAAAGGTGGATTCTCTCTTTGTAGTTTGTTTACGTTGGTTTTGACAGAAGATTATTCTTTGTTATTTTTCTCTCTACAGTAAGGAGGGCGTTTGCCGGAGCCCGGGCTACCACGCGTGCGCCAGCCGCTGTCATCCCGTTAGTTTATTTAGATTTGTAAGAATTTTGTTTACATTTTATAAGTTACATTTATTGTGATGATACAATGCACGCAACCGACTAATGCAATAAGGAATGAGACGGAAAACCATCCCATCGTGTCTGTGCCGCCTCTCTTAGAGTGCACACAATGTCCCCGGCTCGCTTTTTTAAGGGACAGAGAGGCCTCAAAATTCATCAAACAAGAATCCATAAGGATCCCAGTATCCCGCTGTCTGCTCCGGTTGCAGGAGCGGTAGATGTTTTGACACAAAATTTAAACTATACGGCTGATACACCCCTTTTTTGGAAAGTTCTGAGTGAGTACAAAGCTACAACCCCTATTTTTAAACGTATTCCTCGAGGTGCCCGCATCTCTGTCGCTTCCGCTCTCTCAGGAGCCATTAGGAATGCTGTTTCAAAAAACACCAAGCGAGCTTGGGAGCACTTACTAGTTTTTACTTACAGCGTACTGCATATAAAGAAAGATTTGGGCAACAAATCATCAGTCACGGTTAAGATTAAACAAAATTGTGTTAGGTACACTGCACGCGAAGGGCAGCCTATTTCCATTGTTGATCAGGCCACACCACAAAATTCAAATTCTAATAAGCCATTGGCTGAGTCTACTGTCTACAGACTTATAGAGAGTAAAGTCAATGATGGTGATATCAAAGGTGCCTCACGCATAATGTTCTCAAACGACACGATGGCGCCAAATGACGATGCTACTCTCATATCTCTTGAGAGTAAGCATCCACCAGCAGGGGCCAATACACAACTCCCCGATCCACCGGAAGAGAGTGATGTCGCTGTAAGCACGACCAGCCAGGACGTGCTTAAAGCTGTCATGTCTTTTCAGAGTAGCTCTGCCGGCGGCCTCGATGCTGTGACTCCACAGCATCTAAAAGATCTTCTGTCTGGCGGGTCTGGCCATGCAGGTGAAGTCCTTCTGGAAGACTTGACAAGTTTAATCAACCTGATGTTGTCAGGCCGAGTTAACAGCGAGATCACAGAACTCCTATACGGTGCGAACCTTTGTGCCTTAAAAAAGAAGGATGGCGGTATAAGACCCATAGCCGTGGGCACTACATACCGCCGCCTTGCGGCTAAAGTCTGCTGTCGGAAAGAAGCCGACTATTTAGGCGACTATTTCCGACCAATTCAGCTAGGCTTTGGTTCGCGAGGCGGATGTGAGGCAGCAGTACATTCCCTTCGTACATTTTTAGACCAAAATTATGGGGAGGTAATTCTGAAGGTAGACGTCAAAAACGCCTTCAATTCCGTAGACAGGGGCGCCTTGCTAAAACAAATTAAAGACAAAATTCCAGAAATTTACCCTTTTCTCTGGCAATGTTACGGTTCGCCGTCAAAATTAATATACAAGAACAAAGTCATTTTGTCCGCTGTTGGATGTCAGCAGGGCGACCCTCTCGGTCCGGCCATATTTAGCCTTGCTATCCAACCGATAATTCAACGTCTCCAATCCAAGCTCAATGTTTGGTATTTAGATGACGGAACTTTAGGTGGAGAGGTAAACACAGTTTTTGATGATCTAAAAATCATCACAGATGAATTTCGAAAAATAGGTTTGGAATTAAATTTTTCAAAGTGCGAGCTTTTTATTTCGGACTCTTGTTTAGACAAAAACAATATCATTGGAAAATTCAATAGTTTAGCCCCCAACATAACAGTTGTTGATAAATGTTCACTTCGCCTCCTTGGTTCACCAATTCTTGATGAGTCTTTTCAGTCCTTTGTAGACGAGAAAATTCAAAATTTTAACAAAACTTCGGACAGACTGCTCAAAATTAATAGCCATATGGCTTTTACAATAATTCGGTTTTGTCTTTTTGTACCTAAATTTACGTATTCTTTGAGATGTAGTCAACTGTGGAAACACAGTGAGCTCTTGGAAGGCTTAGACAACATAATAAAGAATACTCTATCATCGGTTTTGAATGTCGATTTAGATGACAAGGCATGGTCGCAGGCCTCCCTGCCTGTCAAATTGGGAGGCTTAGGTATACGCAAAATTTCAAGTGTAGCCCTTCCAGCGTTCCTGTCTTCCGTCTACAGCACTAGTTCTTTAGTTGACAAAATTTTAAAGTCATCTTGTTTGGTCCCACCTGGAATTTCATTCAAAATTTCATTTTTAGACGAAGCTCGAACGGCTTGGCATAATGCTTGCCCTAATGCTGCTCCCCCAAAATCTCTTTTGTCTTAACGGCAATGGGACGGGCCTCTGTGTGAGTTGACACGGAATAGTTTGTTACAAACGTGCTCCAGCTCTGCGAATCGTGCCCGTCTCCTGGCCGTTTCTAAATGGGAGTCAGGACATTGGTTGCAAGCATTTCTTTCATTTAACACTGGCACTTTATTGGATCCCGTAACTTTCCGTATCGCAACATGTCTTCGGTTGGGTGCAATGTGTTGCGCGCCTCATCAATGCCAGTGCGGTACTGCTGTCGAACAGCTTGGTCATCACGGATTATCGTGTACTAGGGCCGCCGGTCGAATATCTCGTCATGCCAGCCTTAACGACGTCATCCGGCGGGCCTTTGTCACCGCTAACGTACCAGCTATTCTCGAACCGAATGGTCTGTTGCGTGACGATGGTAAGAGGCCTGACGGCATGACACTAGTCCCATGGGAGTTGGGGAGGCCCATTGTGTGGGACGCTACATGCGTCGACACACTTGCGCCTTCCCATCTTCCGAGGACATCCGTAAGGGCTGGTGCAGCGGCAGATTTGGCCGAGGATCTCAAGAGACGCAAATATGCAGGTCTCGACAGAGCCTACATATTTGCTCCCTTTGGGGTCGAGACCCTAGGTCCGTGGGGTACCGAGGCTCTCCGGGTTTTTAAAAAGTTATCTGAGCGTCTGGTCGACGCGACGCGTGACCCGAGAGCTGGCGGATATCTGGCGCAGCGCATCAGCATTGCCATACAGCGGGGCAATGCAGCCAGCGTCTTGGGGACGCTTCCGACTGGTATTGATATGGATCAGTTGAGCTACCTGTAGATTGTTTGCAACAGTCTGCAGTTAGCTTAATTGTTTCAATTGTAAATACTAGTTATAATTTGATTGTAATTTTCTTTGTTAATAAAGGCCATTGCCGTCTAATAAGGAATTTATTTTATTTTAATTTTATGTTAGGTACATTAACAATTAATCATTATTTTAGTATTTAAAATACTTTTTAATATGTTAGAAATTTCAATTAGATTTGACTTGTAAACATGATTTTACCAATAAAATGACTATCTGACTAGCAATCTAAATTAAATGTCAGAGAAGTGACCAAGCTACTGTGGCTACTTCTCTGACTAAGCTACTGTGGCTACTTCTCTGACCAAGCTACTGTGGCTACTTCTCTGACCAAGCTACTGTGGCTACTTCTCTTACCAAGCTACTGTGGCTACTTCTACGACCAAGCTACTGTGGCTACTTCTCTGACCAACTGGCATTGATTAACTATTTATCTTTTCATTATGCAGAAACGCACGTGATTAATAGTAACTATTCGCAATGCCAATGAATTACTGTAAAATTATTGTTGTATGAAAACAGTTGTCTCTACAATGTGTTAGTGCAGTGTGGGGTCTGCAGTGTGGAGTCGGAGCAACGCAACGCAAGGGCACAGTGACCCCGTTAGAGAATGCACAGCCCTTTGACAAGCGATGTGCGAAATTGTTATCGGTAATGCTCAGCCGCACTGCCCCGCATCACAGCCCCGCGCGCTGCGGCCGCTCCCGCCCCCGCCCCCCACTTCACCCCCTCCTACTGCAATTATTACTTTGTGGTTTAATAATTAGACCACAAAGTAATAATTGCAAATGTATAAATGATGTAGTGTCAATAATTATTATCGACACTACATCATTTATAATAAATAACTCATTATCATACAAGTAACAGAATTCCCGGGAACAAAGAGCGTAGCGTAGACAGGTAGTACCTTCTTGAAACCTGTTCATTGAATGTCAGTAGAGGTTTGCAGGACCCTGCAGTTATTATGGATACCCTCAGCTCGATAGAAGCTGACACGTGCGCTGAACTGACATCATCTCGCGGATGATACCAGACGTGGTTGTGCGGTTTCTCATTAATTTCATCGTTTGAGCTTTTCCTAAAGCTTGTAATGAAGTAAGATAAGAGTGCTTTAATGTTGTCAGTACTGTGACATGATTCATTCGCCTAAAGATATCGGGGCCTTTGCGTATTGTATTGTCGTTATTGAAATGTTAAACAATGAGAAGGTTTCGTCCGCGCAGAGATAAGTCCTGAAGTTCGCCAATATCTGTTTTACATTGTAAAGTTTAGCCACTCTTAGCGTGCGTACATGGCCACTTCATACATACATATGTACATACTGTGCAGATAGGTACATGAGTAATTGGGCCGTGGATCGATGACTCCGGCATGACGCTGACGTCACACTCGCAGCGCTCGCACACATGCCCCCGTCCCTATCTGTGTGCTAGGTGCCTAGGTGCCGCCATGTAGCCTAGTTCGCCGCTTCTCGTCTGTTGTAGCTAACGAGATAGCTGTCCTACTCGATTGTACTCAAATTGGATATTATTCAGCTTTTGATCATCAACTGCTTTACATCAAACTGTCGCAACCGCCTCTTTATTGTGTCAAGAAGATCAAGAAAAACTACTTTTTTGATGGTTTTAAGAGGCCCATCTTCTTTGTTATTGTTTCCTGTGTTTTACTTTACCAGAGAGCTTCCGTTTATGATGAGGGTGTGAGGTAGCACAAAAATCTTACTTGTGATTGTCACTAACGTACAAGAACGTACAACCTTGCCTATCTGATCTAGTGTAGGTATTATTAGATTTGTGTTTGGTGTTTAACAAAAACTGTGTTTGTTTGAAACAAGGTTCAGAATCGTGTGGCGCAGGCTGCGGTGGTATCGAGCATGCGGGCGCAAGATCGCAGCGCACAGCACGAGCGAGCTGCACGGAGGGTTGCACCAGCGGACCGCAGAGCACGCCGCCGCGACCACTCCAACCGAGTACGAGCGAGGACGAGCGAGGCCGCGCTGGTCGGCGACAAGACTCTATGAGTGGATGCGCCGAGCGCGTGGGACATCGCAGGAGTTCATTAAATATTGTTGGAGCGTCGTCGAAGGGTCGTCATCTACTAGCGCTCACATGTCTTTGACCTCCTCTGTCCACTTGCACCCGCCATCGACTTACTGTACGCCACCAAGCTACATGTACTGCGTGAGGTCAGCATCATTTGTCATGTTTTTAAAATTCACTTTGATTTCGCTGTACAGTATAACATAATCGAGGCTTGTTGGTAGCAATATTCGAATCATTATCAGTTAAAGAGCAATAGGTAATTAGACCAGCGTGATGAGTGCACCCCCGGGGAGCCTGCGCCGGGGCCGGACCGGACCAGACTGGACCGGGTCATTTGCATCGCTGATCCGGAATTACCGGCCAGAGCGGATTACTGCGCCCTGAACTGCGGATTATCAGGCACGTCTAGTTAGCTTTACAATATACTGCTTTAAATGTTCTGAAACAATCAATTAGCTTTTATTCATCATCAATTAGCTTTTGTCAACAGATACCGCGACAAACTTGTTCAATTAAATTACATAACACCCGGTCTCCTGTCGCCCCGACTCTTAAGAGACGGAGTCTTCAGGAGAACCTGCGCGCACAACCTCACCACACAACACACACGGTTGACGGCGACAGTAACTTATCCAGAATAAACTTATCTAGTCGTAATAATAAGTAAGTAAGGAATCAGTACCTTTTTAGAATGAGTAAAGTTTGAGCTCTAGCGTAAGGTTGGGCACTGGAAGCTGCAACATAGTTTGAGCTCTAGCCTAAGGTTGGGCACTGGAAGCTGCAACACAGTTTTATTCTACTTGTAATATCGTACTTTGATGATGGGGTAAGGGTAATGAAGAACACAGTTATATCTTAACGAAGACCCTCTATTCTCAACCAATCTAGTCTTTTAAACTAATGCATATATACTAGTGATTACATACTAGTGCTTACGTGATATCGTGTCTTTATTAGTATCACCTACCGGACACATACAAGATGGAATAACCTGATTCCGTATCTGTTTCCGTATCTCAATTCGAAAGCAGATTTCAAGGGGCGCGTGCCACTATGCCATAATATAGGAAACATCAAAACAGCGCAATTGCTAGTGAATATCGTCTAGATAACCCTCCTCCGTTGGTAGCCGGGCATAAATCAAACCCGAGCTACTTGCGTCCAATAGTGGCACAAGTCCGAGTTCACAAGTTGACTACCTCTACAAATTCATTTTGATAAAGGCTAAGTGCAGAACATTATTAGATAGATGTTCTTTTAGAGCTCCGTTTAATATCCTTGTGGAACAAGGGAGCGGAAGCGGAAGCGAGGCGTGCGTTATGAGTTGAAGCGCTGCGCAAACAGGCAAACAACCCGCTCTCCAGTTAGCCGATATGAGCTGCGCACCTTCCGATGGAGACTCTAAGCGGAACAACATGCTGTACTGAGTCAAGTTATTTTCAGGTACTTACCATGTTGAGAATATTATAAAACAGGGCATGATGTACACTGATGCAAAACAGAAAAATAGGTATACAATTTAAAGTTATTTGTTTGGGTTACATCAATACCAAAACCATGTACAGTTTTATCTATCTCTCTCGAATATTAAGGTAAGTGTACTTGGGATATTAAGGTATAGCCTTCATCAAACTGGAACGCGATTAATAAATTAGTCTTGAAAAACGTGAGCACCACAAATAACGAGTCTTTTGATCAAACTATAAATAAAATCAAAGCGATCTATTGATAGGTCTTTGGCAAATTTACAGTTCAAAGGTATGTTAACAAGATTCCGATGACCAAAGCCCTGTGAGTAACTCGATCACCAGCTCGCTCCTACGGGGACACTCCCGACCTGCTCCGCCACCGCCTCCGGTGCATCCCTCGCTAATGCAATCAACCTAAAACCGTTCTCTCTTAGGTACCTACTACCTACACATCTGCTTCAGGAGCGTGCGGTTCATCATCTCACTTTATTCAGAGATAATCTTAGGTTTTTTTTAACAAGATTGGATAAACCCAATGTTTCCCCGTAGGTTTAACGGCGCTAGAGTCCGAAGGAAGTCCCAAAGTTTTTCGATTTACGTCACTAGACCTTGTAGTTAGCGTGTTCCCATACTGAGGGAAGTTTGCAGGTTCAAGTCCCGTCAGTGTCGAAAGTTTTTGTGATATTATTTCATTTCTTAAAATCCTAGGATCTTGAACTGACGATACAGTGCAGCTCCACTACATCCTTATGCATTATGCATCGTTTCTTAGCAGACTGACATACTCTTTTTGAGTAGTACAGGAAGGACCCCCCCCCCAGCCCAGCCTCCCAAGACCTGCTATAAACTGCTTAATGGTCATACCTACCTATCTCACTAGAGTCACTGTAAGAAAATGTCTTGCACTTCCGGTCCAAGCACAAACTATTAATAAAGTCAGCAGATTGGTTGAGATGCTGAAAGAGAGCTTGGGGCGGCGGCAGCGCGTGTATTGGGAGGGCCTCGCTGTGTGCCTCGCACCGCAAAATTGTGTTATGACTTCGCTTCGATCATATTCTATGCAATATTTTCTCTACGGCGACATCTAGTTAGCACTATTAGGTTCTCGCAGAATAATATTACTTTGTAAGCATAATTTGAGCGCGTTTTTACGAGCAAATAATAAAGCTTTTGCGAGAAAGTCAAACAAATGTTTGGGCAAGTCAGGCTAGGTGCCGCGCTGCCTCGAGTGGGCAGGTCAGGTTAGGCGCCGCGCTGCCTCGAGTGGGCGGCAGCTGTGCAGCGAGCGAGGCAGGCTGTGAATAATTCCTGCGCTTGTCGGACCTCATTCCTCACGCCACCTGAACTGGGCCAAGCCCTGCAACCGCCACCTGACCACATGCCTGCATGGTTTACACTTAGAGTACCTAGGGTCCTATGGTCACCTTGCTACTTGCATGTTTAGGTCAATGTGAGTGAAGCAACTCTCTTTTACTGTGATGTTGATCTAAATGAGAATCGGGCATAGTTTTCCTTACGTCAGATTATTGAGTAGGTACTTTATATTTAATTTTATATATATAATATCCTCTTAAGTATACATTCGGGTTTCTAATCTCCGCCTTGTATTTCTTAGATAACTGTTAGCTGCTGGTATGTACTTTGTGAACTGTACGTCTGTAGAGCTGACCCTTAAATCGATGTAAGACATTTTTAGTCTTCTGTTGCTGAAATGATGAAATGATTCTAATGGGCTAATCAATTTACGAAACGTTATCTATGTAGGCAAAAAAAAGTTCCTTCGTGCACAAAAGAAACGAGTATTTTCCTTGCTAGACCTTCTCAGTCGATATAAAATAATGCACTGAATATAAATACAGTGACAATTAAATATTATGCTACAATTCCTGAATATAAAACGGGCCCGCCTCTGTTGACCATTAATTCCTGCATTTGCGGATAATAAGCAGCCTCCATTACGCACCGGTCCATACATGCATACATACCTACATCCCGTTGCGCCTATACGTTATGCGCGTGATTTAGTTACCCAGGAGAAATTACCCGCGTTATGTTTACCGAAATTTAATTTGAGAGCAGGCGAGCCCACTGCGATGGACTCGCCAGCTGGCGACGGAAACGTAAGCGACCGGCCTGCTTGCTTTCGAAGATAATGGAATAACAACGACTCTATACGCAAAATATTCCTGGCCTGGACTGGACAGTGTAGTGAAGCAACATAGAAAGATCAAGTGAGAGCAAAAATTCTAAAAATTTTTTACCGATCTTGATTTAGCTCCTGCTAATACAATGGTTATTTTGTATGTGAGTCACAATAAGAATCAATTTAAAACAGAAACCCGCGTCCTCTCCACCGGTAAAGAACAGCCGAGGGAAGCCTAACCATGTGTAAAAGATTAATATAAATCGACTGCGAGTTTACGTGTGAGGCAGACCCGGGGGCCTCCCTAGACAAGTGGCGGAGCGTTCAACGAGGTAGGTCACCAATTTGATTTTACTTATCAACGACCGACGACTACCCTTCACAATGCTCTGTCGTGCTCGATGGCTCTGTCAAACTGGTGTGAACTTTAAGAAGTCAACTAAAGATGTTCAATGTAACAGATTTGATTTACTAAATGACATCGGTATTCTGATTTCTTTGTTTTATTTTGCAGTTGAAAATCGTCTGTGTGTATTTGTAATACGGACCCATAAAGAGGGTTACACTGTCAAATTGTCGTCAGGGATTTTTAAAATTATAGTAAAATAAGATTCTGTCGATTCTAATTGCTTTAAAAAGGTTAACTAAATGTTCCTTACGTTAGTTGATTGTCACGGGTCTCTAACAGTAGTCCCGCCCTCACCCCGCCGCCGCCGCGCCCCGCCAGGCGCGGCGGCGCGCGACGGCGTCTTATTAACAAACTTGTTAAGCCGCGCTCGATGGGTAAACAATTACTTAGCTATCTCGCTCGCACCTAGTCCTACTATGCTAATTTAACCCAGTTTGCGGATTAGACCAGATCCATAGTGACGGGTACAATAACATTTGAATCAGAGCAGACTAAATATGCATTGTTTAGCGGTAATATTTATTTTTAGAACTTATTTCATCCAGGAACCTTATTTTAACTACGGTTTCTCCATCACCTTCCACGAATACTAGTCTAATAATGATTCACGTCAAAACCACTGAAAATTAGTGAAAACTGAGCACCTACTCACTTCCAGTTTGTTAATCTACGTTCTGAATAAACTTTGATTACGAAGCTCATGAGTTGTGCCCTGATTCCGACGCATCGACTGAAAGCGAGTGTGATGTCTCCTCACTAGAGGACGAGGAGGCTAGAAGCGATGGAACAAGACAATCTGGGGCTTGTTAGCCGAGCACGCGGGCTGTGCCGCTAGAACAGGCTTAGCTGGCTCCCGCAAACTTGCAGGGCTTACTGCAAGGGAGCCGCGCTGCCTGCCGCCGGATACGGATACTAAGTACCACTAAACAAACATTTATCAGATTAATTTATACGTAATACAATAATTAAAACCACAGATGATAACTGAAACAATAAACATCTGTAGGTAACTATTTTAATATTCACAAGCTGTCGTATGTGGAGTAGGTACTCACCGCAAGACATTATCAAAGTTTTCTTGAGATATCTCGCGACAGAGCTTTCAGTTAAATTTTTTGTATTTACTACATATACTGTCTTTATACTATTGTGGGTTGGTTGTAATAAAAGAGAGTTTACCACACTTTTAGACATTAAACCTTTTTTAGCTATAATAAATTTACATAAAATCAACAAAAAATATTGTTTTTTATATTTTCATCAAATAACTTGAAAAGAAAATGAAAACAATCATTATAATATAAAATATCATCAAATAAAATATTTAAGTTGTCCAGATAGAGTACATAATCTCAAACAAAACTCAATTGCAATTCGCTAACGCTGCAAATAGCTCGCTACATTACAATGTGTGAGTGAGGCTCTCACGTTACCGTACCGTGTTACCGTTGAGGTACTCTCTTATGCGATAAATACTAAGAAATAACACTGACTCAAAAAAAAATATTTTGCTCACTGAATTTACTTTTTTAAAAACTTTACGCACACACTAATGACACGATATACCTTGTCCAATCCTGCACATGCGTCTTGGTCTCCAAGTAGCGCAGGAACATCGCATGCCAGTCACTCGTAGCAGTGAGAATGAGCCATATCTCCAATTCCAACACTGATCCTCCGGTAAGCGTACCTACTCCAACCGGGCAATAATCTTGAGTGAATCTGCAGGTATAAACACCATTTTCTATAGGATCGAGTATACCTCAGATATTGCTGGTTCCAAAAATCTTCTTTACATCTGCCGCTAGACCATATCCATAGACTGATGATTGGCTTTTTCAATAGGGCTTCTGTAGATGGCCGGAAAGAGATCTGCTGACGTCTTCTGCTGCGTATTCCATACCGCGCGGCGTCGCTAGATCTATATTGCGTCATCCTGTCAGTTGGCTATTTCTTTAACCTCCCGAGGTGTGGTGTGGACTTTATCGGGAGGGAGTCACTCCGTATTGTTTTTTCCAAATGACACAACCCACAAATATATAATAATATAATCACGTCGGGGTCACCACTTTTGTATTTACTACATATACTGTCTTTATACTATTGTGGGTTGGTTGTAATAAAAGAGAGTTGGTTTCACTTTACTGCGTCTATTCAATATACGAGACACGAGTACATAAAATTACCGTTTACGATATCTTTAATCCTTATTTTAGGATGTGTGCTAACAAATGGAGGTTGCTGAAGTGACTTTAGAATATGGATACAGCAGAGGGTTGAGGAGTGACTGGTGGTTAATCTGGTTATACTCGGCTTAGCTACTGAAAAAACTGACTTCACGAAACGCGTTTGCACCGCGTACTTTATGCTAAACTGTGTCACTACAAATTCTTTTAGTAAAAAAAGTGTTAGATAATATTATTTTCGGGTCAAGACTCAAGACACGTTTGAAGTCACGGAGCCATAGGAGTAAGGAATAAAAATTGAGTGTTAATGTTACAAATACGTAATTCGTTCGGAATTCGTCGAGGGTCCCACTCGGCGGAGGCCTGCGCGAGGTGGCACCAGCGACAGGCAAGCCCTTTTTAGGGTTTCGAAGATCGGATATCGGTTTCGAAACCCTTATGGTCTCGCTTTTTCTGTCCTGTTTTCCGTCTCTTATACTCAGCAACTACAGCAGCATTTCGTGCGCCTGTACAGATTAAAAGAAAAAAAAAGAAAAATAAAAATATTCAGTAGGTACAAAATTGTGTAGTCGAAATTTTAAAAGAGACCTCCTAGGTCAATAAATGGGTTATTCAATGAAAGGTATCAGTTTGTACATTTCAAAACAGTTTTTGAAATTTCTATAGAATTCATACTTTTTGAAATATATTGGAAAAAGTCGAAAAATTACCCATCCCCCCTATCTCCGAAGCTTCAGTGTGATCTATCTGATATGTATGAGGCATTTGTAGATATGGATCTGTATTTTACAGGAAAAATATAGAGAAGTCTATAAGTCACTTCTGTAAGTCACTTTTTGAAGAATTGCGAAAAAAAAAGAAAAAAAAAGAAGAAAGGGGCGATTTTTTTCAAAAGGGGTGGGAATCTCTTTTAGTGGGGTATCAAATGAAAGGTGTTGGTTTGTACATCTGAAAACAGTTTGTTAAAATTTCTGTAGGTTTCATACTTTTTGAAATATATAGAAAAATGTCGAAAATTACCCCCCCCCCCCCTCCCCTCCTTAAAGTTTGCAGGGAGATCCATCTCAAATGTATGTACTGTTTGTATGTGTTGTTGAGTCTGGAAGTAGAACAATTTTTGAAAAATGATCAAAAGGGGGGCGAATAATTTTCAAAAGGGAGTCCTACCTCACCGAGTAAATCAAACAAAAAGTATCTAATTGCACATCTCAAAACAGTTATTGAAATTTCTGTAGGTCCTATACTTTTTCAGATATTTTCAAAAAAAGTCTAAAAATTACCAATTCCCCCCCTTTATCTCCGAAGTTTGCAGAGCGATCCATATAAAATGTATGTGTATCTACTAGATATGGATCTATGTTTTACAGTAAAAATATAGAAAAGTCTGTACGTAGAACACTTTTTGAAAATATGTCAGACTTGGGGGATTTTTTTTTCAAAAAGCGAGCGTATGTCGTCACCGATTGGGGTATCAAATGAAAGGTATCAGTTTGTACATTTTATAACAGTTTTTGAATATTCTGTAGCTTTCTTTGAATAACTCGAAAAATTACTCCCCCCCCAAACTCAAGTTTTCAGAGAGATCCATCTAAAATGTATGTGGCATTTGTAGATATGGATCTATATTTTACAAGAAAAATATAGAGAAAACTAGTTAGTAGAACAATTAAAAAAAAAATTAACAAAAACGGGGGGAATAATTTTCAAAAGGGGGGGCCCTTTTTGAAAATTAATCTCATTATAAATAATATAATATTATATATAATAATGACTCTAACACCACTAAATCCCTCAGGGTCTTTCTTCCACGAACCTACCGCGGCTGCCCGATATCGGGCCCCTGACTGGGGAGTGTGGAGCACCCCCCTTCGCGATGCGCCAGACTCACATGATGCGCTGCGACCACCTGGTTACGCAGGGCTCCTCTAAGGCTCTTGGCGTCGAGCTACGAAAAGACCGCCTCAAGTTATGTATAGTAAATTCGCTACGTATCCAATCGTGGTGACATTTCTTGTACAGCTGGTACAGTCCATACAGACCAGCAATCGCCAAAATTATGCACAAGATGTACATCACCATGCTTATGTTGCACATGATGTACATCACCATGCTTATGTTAGATAGATGGTAATCGGTGCTGTTTGATGCTCCGGAGGCATTTCGAGTGATCAGAACCTCGGTGTTAGGAGGCTTGAGTGAGACGACTGTGTGATGCTGTGGTTTACTACTGATGAATTCCTAGGTACAGACGATAAGTACATATCTATCCTAAGTAAGAGTCAGTCGAGTGGTCCCGCCGCCGCCTGCCACATGGTCGCAGAGGATAGGGCGAGCGGCCCAGCGACAAGAAAGCCTGGGCCAATTTCCATCAAGATTGTTTAGTCCTTGCTCAGAATCATTGTAATGGTTTACAAAAAAAATCTTAAACGGACATAAAGCAGTTCTACTGCCCATTGACTGATTTGACGATCGATGTGGCGCGGCGGGCGAAGGTCTGCCTGCGACGCAGGAGGTTGCGGGTTCGATTCCCGCCTTGGGACCAATGTTTGTACGATCTGCAAATATTTGTTCCGAATATTCTGGGTATTTTCTATGTAAGGAATGTATAAAAAACTATCTATCTTTATAGTGTATTGTATTAAGTATATCAGTAATCTAGTACCCATAACGCAAGCTCTGCTTAGCTTGGGGCTATGTGATGCTGTGTGGATTGTCTAGCATTATTTATTTACATATTTACTACAAAAAAATGGCTATTTATTTCAACCTATTAATATGCTTATAGTAGGTGCAGTTAAAGTAAAATATATTTTGGAAGTGGCTCTCAAAGCCCGCGGACGCGGCGCGGCGGCGGCTGCGGCCGCCTGATAACACTCAACGCTCTTCCAGAACCAAGAAAACCTATGAATGAATGTGGCATTATGTTTCCAGGTCAAATCCCAGTTCAAATGGATTTCTATTGATTGATTTTTCTTCTACGTTTCCGACAGTTCTAGATTCAAAATAAAACAAACATTCCTATCGAATCGTAAACTTTACTAAACCGTTTAGTAAGAAAGAGATGCCATAGAAACTATTCTTTCCACCCTAGGTATCTGTTTTAAAAGTTTCTCACCAAGTTAAAGTCCACGGATAGACTGAAATACTTTTCGGTATACTCGCGGAGTAGAAGCTACCCGTGCGGTCGCCCGCGCCCCGCCCGCCGCATCGCGCGCGTGCCTGAATCTATTCTGACAATACTGCAGACTGTGATATCTTTTTGGATAGCTACATACATATAAGAAACGTAGACATTTGTACGTACATACTTCCACAACATAACTGTCATAGTTATTTTTATATTCCCCAAAGAAATAAGTACTTATACAAATGATTTGGATTATTTTTTCAACTATCAATCGTCTATTACGACCCAAGTTATTTAATTACTTACCTATTATTTTGGTGTTGAACATAATAAAGCAAGTTATCTACTACACAAAAGTCATTAAATAATAAAACCAGATGCACAAACTAAAAAAAAATAGACTAAAAAAGGCAATTTTTTAATAACCTTTTGTGTCCAAATCTCGTAAACGGTTCAGTTTAGGGTATATGGTGTTTCATAGACAAATCAGTCAGTAATGATGGAAACTGCAACACCCTCAAGGATCTAGGTCGACTTAAACAGTAACCCTGTATACAAAGGTCTCAGTCAGCTGGTGCAAGCGCACCTATGTATATGGCTGTAACATCAGAACAATGAAGTAGCAGTGGCAATAAGAACGCGAATTAGCATCTGAAGAACAATGGAGCGTTGCAAGGGCTGGTCGCGGCGGCGGCGGCGTAGCGCGCCCGCCTCCGGCACTCGCGTAGTAGCGGCGCTGGGGCGCGGACTCCGCCGGCGTACAGCTGCGACGGAGCACAAAGTTTCGCGAGATCTCGCGCCGCGGTTTATTTCCGGACTAAGGAAATGTTTCTTTGAAAAACTTTGAAGCGATATTGTGCAGTTTGATTCGGCCAATTCATTGACCGGTAAGTTTTTTTATAAAAAAACATTTTGTTTTGTGCATATTTGTACTAAATTATGTTCAGTTCGCATACTTATATTTTTAGGAAACTTTATTATAAGTTCAAAAGCACTTATGGGGCGAACCTTACGGATTTGGTTGTCAAACTAGGCCTAGATCTCAGTACTCACGGGATCCCTGTGGTAAAAAAACTCGAAAATTCAATTTTCTTTCAGTGGGTGCTTGAATGTGAAAACACGATAATGAAATAAAATTTCGATAAAAAAAATCATGAAAGAGCACTGTTTCGCACTTAATTTGGTCGAGATAACAGGAACCCTGAGGTCTATTGAAATGACTTATGTTTTGATTCGTAGGTTATTACTAATTATTTGGTTCCTTGAACCAGTTTCTTTATAACTTGTGTGGTTTTCTTGTAAATAAGCAAAACCTTGATTTATGAGCTTAAGCGCCGTTCCAAAAACGTATGCGAGTACTACTACTATGAACGCGAAATCCTATGCCTATCCTTTTCACAAAATGGCGCGCATTGCGCCCTCTTAAAAACAAAATAACGTTTCACGCACCCATACACGCATAATAATAATGTAAGCTGCTTTGTCGCTAAAAAGCGACTACTTCCAGGAAAAATGAAGATTAAAAGAATATTTTTTTATATTTCGTGTTTTTTTTATTATAATCAGCAGTTTTATATCGGTTATTCCCAAAGTTCCACGAAGGGTTATTGTTGTGTGTCAAGCATTTTTTTAAACACATTACTTCCAATATTAATGTATTTAATTGTAGTAGTTTGTAATCACAATGTAAATTAGCACATGAAATTGTTTGTTTATAATGGAAATAAATGAAATGAAAATGAAATTATCGTTCAAAATCCATAAGGACACTTTTGTCATTATAAGTCATGAATTTCAGATTAGACCAAAACGTAGATGATGATGATGATGATATAGATAAACTGCGTCAAACATACAAAGATAGTAATACTTCTTGGTAGTAATTCTTCCGGTTATAATAATATATAAACACAAATGTGGTCAGCTTCATTCTTGTCGTCTAAAGTCAAACTAGAGACGTTTATTTCCGTACTTATCGATGAAATTATGATTTCAGTAGGTTTGTACCAATAATGTACAAACTTACTGAAATGCAAAGCGCACTCACTTGTAACGATCGCTTCATAATCGATCGAAAGTTCTCTGCGAAATGAAATTCATCGCGTGATTTGATGTGACTCTAACAAATGTACCGATGCGCCTCCTTCTGGTTTTTATAAATTAGTTCAAAAGGTTTCTATTATTGTTGTTGTTATCCATGCAAAGATCTACAATAATCGTATCTTCAAACAACGCAGATGAATTTATTGATACAGTTTATATAAATTTAACTAAATTATATTCTAGAAAATGAATTGAATAGGTAAATAATAAAAGTTATGGTAAAAATAAAAATTATGCTTGGGCAATAAAACGCAACACAATGATTCGTAACTGTGCTTACAAAGTGTCGACATGTGTTAAAATCCGTAACAATGTGACTGTTCTTACAAAATGGTGTATTGTAATGTTTATGTTCGCAGTGGTTCTCAATATGCCGTACAGATTGGTTTAGACAAAAAATGGGCCCAATGATACCTTTTCTGCGGCGCCGGAAGGGTGGGTGATAGGAACATACCTTTACTGGCCACGTGCACTAAAAAAAAGTAAGATTGAGTAACTAAAGGAGTAACGAAAATAGCAACTAGACAAATCGTGGAAAAACATGAAGTGCGGATTGAAATTAACTGATATGTGTTCATTCGAAGAAGCTTATACCTAAACCTTACACCAGGACTTATATTCTAACTTATTCTCTGCATTAGGTTCTTGATATTTTTCGAACTACGACAATTTATGTTTAAATCTATGTTTTGTTAACCAATATCAAATAATTATCGACAATAAACTCTAGACAACAGTAGTACTTCACTAGGTGGCATCAAGATGGTATATCAGATGTCTATTTTCGTATGGTGGTAAAATTTTAGTGAATTGTAGAATCATAAGCCTATTGAGCTTTGAATAACGTTATGAAACATTTATAATATTGCATGTACTAAGAACCATTAACCATTATTGTAAACAAACTATAAGAAATATCGGCCAAAATCACGTTAATAGACTTACCGATGGAAATATAATTAGCGTTTGGTTGTTTTCACATGAAGCCACCGCTTGGATTCTGCAGCCCACAGACAGAACAAGTCATTATAAATTAGGCTCTCTCTCGATTTTACGGCACAAAAATAAAAAAAAAACTTATAATCACAAAATTTTATTTTCTTCCCATCTATTCGAAAAGGGCGACTTGGTTCGCCTTTAAGAGCACCCAAAGGTGGTGTTTTCTATAAGAAACTTTTAGCGGGCAGTAATGAGTTTTAATCCTCTTTAAAAGTGCGCTGCAATTATCTTTGGCGCGCACTTTTTGAATTTGGAATATCTTAGTGTTCAGCGCCAAAGAAATCGAACGCAAATATTGTTTGAATAAAGACTGGCTGGTACTACATTTAAACAACGAGATTCACCGTCACTTTTTCCTCAAAATGAGCCAGATTTGGACATTATTTCAAACACGCAGAATATAAAATCTACAACAATGTCTATTCCTAATAAAACTGTAAAATAAATTTTCATAATTGTGAAAATGTCTCAAATGTAAATATAAGTTTTTATTTGTTTTATTATTATACACTATTTAAATTCAATTTAGTTGTTACTTTATGTTTCATTAAGTAATAATATAACAATAAAATATGAGGCGCCTTTTATTTTCTCATAGAGGGTAATGAAAAGTAGAGTGTATGACTCGGGCGCAAAATATATTTTTGGCTCGGGCGACGTACTTTGAATCCCTCGCTATGTTCAGGATTCTAATAAAGAATCCCTCACTTCGCTCTGGATTCAAAAAAAGCGCCCTAGCCGTAAAACTATTATTTTGTTCCCTTATGATACAATCTACTATTAACTTACTAACTTATCTTTGCTTGTAATTTTTCAGAAAGATTTTTTTTATGGCTTTTCGGGAGCCTTGGGGCTCCAGGGCCGGCGGTCCACCACCTAGGCCGCATCAGGTTAAATTAGCTTAAAGCTGTCATGTCTTTTCAGAGTGGCTCTGCCGGCGGCCTGGATGCTGTGACTCCACAGCATCTAAAAGATCTTCTGTCTGGCGGGTCTGGCCATGCAGGTGAAGTCCTTCTGGAAGACTTGACAGGTTTAATCAACCTGATGTTGTCAGGCCGAGTTAACAGCGAGATCACAGAACTCCTATACGGTGCGAACCTTTGTGCCCTAAAAAAGAAGGATGGCGGTATAAGACCCATAGCCGTGGGCACTACATACCGCCGCCTTGCGGCTAAAGTCTGCTGTCGGAAAGAAGCCGACTATTTAGGCGACTATTTCCGACCAATTCAGCTAGGCTTTGGTTCGCGAGGCGGATGTGAGGCCGCAGTACATTCCCTTCGTACATTTTTAGACCAATATTATGGGGAGGTAATTCTGAAGGTAGTCGTCAAAAACGCCTTCAATTCCGTAGACAGGGGCGCCTTGCTAAAACAAATTAAAGACAAAATTCCAGAAATTTACCCTTTTCTTTGGCAATGTTACGGTTTGCCGTCAAAATTAATTTACAAGAACAAAGTCATTTTGTCCGCTGTTGGATGTCAGCAGGGCGACCCTCTCGGTCCGGCCATATTTAGCCTTGCCATCCAACCGATAATTCAACGTCTCCAATCCAAGCTCAATGTTTGGTATTTGGATGACGGAACTTTAGGTGGAGAGGTAAACACAGTTTTTGATGATCTAAAAATCATCACAGATGAATTTCGAAAAATAGGTTTAGAATTAAATTTTTCAAAGTGCGAGCTTTTTATTTCGGACTCTTGTGTAGACAAAAACAATATCATTGGAAAATTCAATAGTTTAGCCCCCAACATAACAGTTGTTGATAAATGTTCACTTCGCCTCCTTGGTTCACCAATTCTTGATGAGTCTTTTCAGTCCTTTGTAGACGAGAAAGTTCAAAATTTCAACAAAACTTCGGACAGACTGCTCAAAATTAATAGCCATATGGCTTTTAACAATAATTCGATTTTGTCTTTTTGTACCTAAATTTACGTATTCTTTGAGATGTAGTCAACTGTGGAAACACAGTGAGCTCTTGGAAGGCTTAGACAACATAATAAAGAATACTCTATCATCGGTTTTGAATGTCGATTTAGATGACAAGGCATGGTCGCAGGCCTCCCTGCCTGTCAAATTGGGAGGCTTAGGTATACGCAAAATTTCAAGTGTAGCCCTTCCAGCGTTCCTGTCTTCCGTCTACAGCACTAGTTCTTTAGTTGACAAAATTTTAAAGTCATCTTGTTTGGTCCCACCTGGAATTTCATTCAAAATTTCATTTTTAGACGAAGCTCGAACGGCTTGGCATAATGCTTGCCCTAATGCTGCTCCCCCAAAATCTCTTTTGTCTCAACGGCAATGGGACGGGCCTCTGTGTGAGTTGACACAGAAACACGAAAAAAATTTTGTTACAAACGTGCTCCAGCTCTGCGGATCGTGCCCGTCTCCTGGCCGTTTCTAAATGGGAGTCAGGACATTGGTTGCAAGCATTTCCTTCATTTAACACTGGCACTTTATTGGATCTCGTAACTTTCCGTATCGCAACATGTCTTCGGTTGGGTGCAATGTGTTGCGCGCCTCATCAATGCCAGTGCGGTACTGCTGTCGAACAGCTTGGTCATCACGGATTATCGTGTACTAGGGCCGCCGGTCGGATATCTCGTCATGCCAGCCTTAACGACGTCATACGGCGGGCCTTTGTCACCGCTAACGTACCAGCCATTCTCGAACCGAATGGTCTGTTGCGTGACGATGGTAAGAGGCCTGACGGCATGACACTAGTCCCATGGGAGTTGGGGAGGCCCATTGTGTGGGACGCTACATGCGTCGACACACTTGCGCCTTCCCATCTTCCGAGGACATCCGTAAGGGCTGGTGCGGCGGCAGATTTGGCCGAGGATCTCAAGAGACGCAAATATGCAGGTCTCGACAGAGCCTACATATTTGCTCCCTTTGGGGTCGAGACCCTAGGTCCGTGGGGTACCGAGGCTCTCCGGGTTTTTAAAAAGTTATCTGAGCGTCTGGTCGACGCGACGCGTGACCCGAGAGCTGGCGGATATTTGGCGCAGCGCATCAGCATTGCCATACAGCGGGGCAATGCAGCCAGCGTCTTGGGGACGCTTCCGACTGGTATTGATATGGATCAGTTGAGCTACCTGTAGATTGTTTGCAACAGTCTGCAGTTAGCTTAATTGTTTCAATTGTAAATACTAGTTATAATTTGATTGTAATTTTCTTTGTTAATATCTACTATTTCATCCCATCTATTCGAAAAGAGGCAAAGGGTTCCTCGATAAGTGCGAACAAAGTGGGTCATTCCAGCGCACTTAAAACAGTGACAAAATTACTTTTGAATTCGGAACACTATTTTAATTAAAAAGTTTGAACGCAATTCGCTTCAATAAAATTCAATAAACAATTTTCATGCTTTGTTTTTTTCTTTTAATAAAGTCCTGGCCGGTAATAAAAAAAACAATTATACGTTAATTTCTTATAAAAAAAAAACAAACTAGGTACCCTACGGAAAGTAGTGGTAGGATCTTTGAACACATTGCTCCGTGTTTGAACACATACAGCCATACAGCGGGGCAATGCAGCCAGCGTCTTGGGGACGCTTCCGACTGGTATTGATATGGATCAGTTGAGCTACCTGTAGATTGTTTGCAACAGTCTGCAGTTAGCTTAATTGTTTCAATTGTAAATACTAGTTATAATTTGATTGTAATTTTCTTTGTTAATAAAGGCCATTGCCGTTTTTACAGAACATAATCATAATCTTGCAGAACACAAGTTCTGACAGAGTTGCAATGGAGGTATGTTTTGGTCAAATCTCGCAAGCGAAATTTAGCCACATAGTAATTTTGCATACTAATTCAGATCTGATGACAAAACACTTAAATGACAGAAATGATCTGATGCTGCAGCCAGGACTGTCTCCTCAAGAGGGCACCAACTTGCATAGGCCCCACAGCCTCAAAGGCTCAGTTCGAATGTCTCGTGCCTACATGAATAACCCATTCTAAAACAAACGGGCGAGCGCGCGGGTGTCGAGAGTCGTCAGCACAGGCTCGCCGTAAATTGTGATTCCTTGACAATTATGTCCTCCTAGCCGATTTTCGGCCAGTCTCAACGGAGACTAGCCAGTTGCGCAGAACATATTATAACATAGTGCTCAAGTGTGTGCGCAAACGCTGGTGCACTGACAACGTCTCACTTCCTACATTACTGATTTCGCACTTTTGTGCCCACAATACAATACAATACAATACTAATATTCTATATTGCATTCCAAATAATCAAAAAAACAGAGCACAAAAAACTTATATAATGTACAATGGGCGGCTTTATCGCTAAGAGCGATCTCTTCCAGGCAACCTTAGGATGGACAAGAAGTGATTGAAAAAGTATAGACGGTGGCGTGTAAACAGAAATAATGTTCACATCCTCCTCAGTTCGCATAGGCCCACTGCTAGGCAAAGACCTTCCCTTTTGGATGCACTGGCCCACAACACGTTAGTACTTTGGTATAGTACTTATAGTACTAGCTTCGGAACGGACACAATACTAAGTACTTACTGACGCACGCACTACTGATGATGATGAGAACGGCGTCTCCTTATAACTGCTAAACGAACAAATGAATCTCTAACAAGTACAACAAGTGAGTTCAATTAAGAAAGAAAATCAATCAGTTTATTCAAAGGTTCGTATCTAAACGTAATTGAATACCCGAAACAGTTCTCGAATGGAATGAGTTCGGAGCAAGGGGAAAGACAGACAGATTGTATAAGCTGTCCGCGGACAGAGCGGGCGGCGCAGCGCGGCGCCTCCGCATCAGTGCTTCGATGAGAGAGGTGGTCGCGGCTGCCTGGCTGCGCCGCGCCGCATCGAGAGACATATCCCGGTTATTACCGCAGCTAACGCTATTTGTTTTGGTTACACTTTTGCTGTTCTCAGTGGTAGGGTCCCGCCGCACCGCTTGCGAGGCTGGTCCTGGGTGCGGCCCTGTGCCCCTCAGCTTTGTTTAGTAGCAAGTTTCTGTAGAAGACAGCTCGCTCGGACTTGGAACGGATAATGCGAATGTAATATTCAACTTGCAGATTTCATTTTGTGTGAGAACTTCAGTTTTCCGCCAGATTTCCGTTAAGCTCTTATTTGGTAAGCTTATCTTATTTGATATTCAAGGCTGGGTTGCGTTTTGTACTGAAAAGTCGAGCTTGACCTAGAAAATTACGATTTTTTACAGTTCCTTTTTTTTTCAAAAAATATGGAGCTTATACATGGTGCCACGTTATTCATGTACCAAGCCGAAACTGGGTTGTTGTGCACCCTATACCCAAATGATCCGCATGGTTAATTTCAGAAATACTACGTTGTTTTAAATTTTCATACCAAAAAAAAACTCATCTCAAACTAAAGCGACAACCCTATCACTAACGCTAACACACCATTTTGCCGACAAAATTTTAGAGTTCCTTTAACTAGGCCGCCTTTTTGTACTAGTTTTACCTTAGTTTATAAAATTTATTTATTATTTTTCATGTGCAAATAAGGAATACATTCATTCATGCTAAAAATAAAACTAGGCACGTACGTAGCATTCTATAAAATTTCGCGATTTTCTAACTTTACTGAAGATTATTTATCGGGTATTTATCGCGTTACTTTTATTAAAATATCGATAAATAATCTTTATTAGGTACCTACGTAGACGTACCTACCACGAAACAAACATACCTACCTACAGATAAAGATTAACCAATAATAGCTTAGGAGAAATATGTAAGGAACCACCGTAGAATACCGTAATAAAATAAAATTGTGGGCATGGTACAAAAGAAGGCTACTCGCCGCGGTCGTCTCATTGGCGCACGTAACGTACCTACTACGCCTATGCAACAGAAACGCGCCAATGGGCGCTAGGCTTGGCGTTAGACTCTACACATTTAATGTGTATACCTAAGTATGGGTGGTGACAATTTGAGGTCAATAACATTACTGATGAACAGCTGATGTTAGGGTTGGTCACTTATATGTTGTAGATAATAATAATAATAATAATAATATTTTATTCAAAATAATTTACGACTAAAAGATAACAAAGTTCATCTAAAATTCTAATGGTATTAAATAATGTGTGTGCCTGAACTAAGTAAAAACCTGTTTTTCAGGCAAAAAGAGTTCTTACATCAAATAAAATAATCAAATAGAACTTATTAACTATACAAGGCGAAGGTGCATGCTTTAAAATAGTTACTTATGCTAACTACACTAAATTAGTTTTAATAACAAAAATTGATTGGCCTACTTTAAAACACTCAATAAATTTTCTGTGCCATCATATGACATAAATTGGTCAGATGAAAGTTTAGAGGTCGTTTTTTAGTAAAAAACCTTGAAACCCGGATAGTGCTAGAACAAAAAATGTTCGTGGAAGGGTGGTAGACCACCCCCTTGTCGCTTAGTACACTGATAACTTGTATACATACGTAATGCACAAGATATGCTTACGTTGTCGAGTGCATAGATCGACGTCCTGCTCAGGAAAGTGGTGGTGTCCTTCTCTCTTGAATACACACCGAGTCCGTCCACGACCGCGACAAGAGTACCTACTACTAGTAGGTACTGTTAGAAGGTACAAGTGTGGAACAGTTAACTGTTAGCCAACAGCAGTAACAGTTGAGTAATGACCGCGACTTTGTTCACAGGCGCTGCGATGCTGCTCGCCGCGTTGCTGCTGCTGCTTCACGGTGAGTACAGCACTACTTTATAGATACTTAGGTCAAGGAAGCTGAATACTAGCTTGATCAAATAACCAAGATCAGCTTCGGCTCTCTGCAAGGTAACTTTGAAGTCAATGAAAGAAATAGCGTTCGTTCAACTAGACAAAGTTTACGTCCCTTTGTAGGCCGAAATCCATAATTCCGCGTTAGATGAATGGTATGTAAAACGGCTCAGAAAAGTTGAATGTTGCAAATCATAGTGGAAACTGAAGTAATAGTTGAGCTCACAGTAATGAAATTGCAAGCAGGACCAATTCAGTTGACAAACAATTAAAACACAGCAACGAGACGATCGGCGTTGTTTTATCACGGCGTGCAGCGTGCGGCGGCGGGCAGCGTGCGGCGGCAGGCAGCGTGCGGCGGCAGGCAGCGTGCGGCGTTGATTAAGCTGAAATTGAAATTTTAATGTTTCAAGTTGAATTAAAACGAATTCAATTTATAGAAACTACTTACTTACTACAAACCTTTGTAAAATATTACATTCTTTGGTTATTTAAATCCGAAGCTGTCCAGTGATACAGGGCTGCCGCCTGAGCTAATAATGCTTTTAAAATATTGGTATGGCAATCAACGTAACTTTGTCAAATGGGCAGGATCGTTATCGACCGAGTACAGGCTGGAATGTGGTGTGAGACAGGGCGGAATTTCTCCTCCGCGAAATTTTAACTTGTACATGGATCGTCTGATCCGTGAGCTCAGCAGCACCGGTATAGGCTTTTCAATTGATGGAATGACAGTTAACAACATAAGTTACGCCGATGACATGGTGCTGCTGAGCCCATCGATCAGTGCCCTCCGGAAGCTGTTGAAAATCTGCGAGAGTTATGCGGAAGCTCATGGGCTCAGATACAACGCCAGCAAAAGCGAGCTGATGGTTTTTAAAGCTGGAGCAAAGACCTATTCCACGGTCCCATCAGTTTCGCTGGCAGGCACTGAACTGAAGAACGTAGCTGAGCTCAAGTATCTGGGCCACTGGGTCTCCGAGACTCTCTCAGGTGACCTAGATGTAGAAAGGGAGCGCAAGGCATTATCAGTTAGAGCAAATATGTTGGCCCGCAGATCCGCGCGATGCAGTACAGCTGTTAAGATAAGTTTGTTTAGAGCGTACTGTCAATCTCTTTATACGTGCAGTCTGTGGGTTAACTACACGCAGAAATGCTGGAATGCCCAGCGCGTCCAGTATAATAATGGATTCAGAGTGCTACTGGGACTGCCCCGCTTCTGTAGCGCGTCCGGGATGTTTGTAGAGTCCCGCGTTGATGACTTTTACGCAATCATCCGCAACAGAACAGATCCAGAAAAGCATCCTTGATGCGCCGAGTGAGGGGCGGTACCAGTAGCTATCTGCAACTAATAGCTGGAAGGCTGGACATGGACTGCGCTTTCATGAAGCACTGGACGCGCACACATTGAGGTAGAGCCTTGCGCTCATGAAGATTGTTTGTCCCAGATTGTGCGTTCCGTTAAATTAAGTTTTTGTTTTATTTTTCTTTTTATTGAAATATGTATCGTGTTTCTAAGCTGAAATAAACTTATTGAATTGAATTGAAATCCAAAACCCGAGACCGAATGGACTCTACACACCGAACACGCCGACAAATACTGACAAAAACTATCCTATCTAGAAGAATGCATTTCAAAATTGTAACAGAATATTGAAGACAGGAGTCAGCAGAAGTCAGGATTCAATAAATTTATTTCTAAAAGCTTACAAGGTAAGCACTTAGACAAGTAACATTTTAAACTGTAAAATTATTATCATTTATGAAATAAAGTTCTGTCGGAGGACCAGCATGTAGTTTTGATTTCTTGGCAAGTCCGAAAAAATGTTACTCTCACTGTAACGTTCACAAAAGTCTCGTGAGACCGGCTGCTACGAGGTACTACCCGCATGTCTCAGATCAGCACTGCTGTGTTTCTACCTGAAGAGTTCGGTGCTCAGTCGGCGAGCGGCCGCAACGGCTCAGTGCCGATACAACCCCGCGGGCATGTAGATATGTATGTTTCAATAGCACGTTATTAATCAGCGCTGATTGATGAGTCGTTCGATGAGAGATCACGTCCCGCCCAACACTTCTCCTCGTGTGAACACAAGTCGAGCCGAAAACCAACTCTATGCCGACGCATTTAGACTCACTAATACGTCTGGATATATTTGAAATACCGGCCAGAGAAAATTATGTTTTAATACGACTGTACGAAGTTCATTTCGTGTTGTATTATTGATGTTCGGATATGTATGAGCTTGCGGTGATATTGAAATGTAGGGACTTTGTATATGAATCTATGGAAATGTTCATTAAACACTGCAAATCGTATATTATTAACATATATTTCCTGCTCTATGATAATTTAAATCGTCATACCTATGTCCATCACAAACAAGTTTGTATTGTTTATAAAACCGAATTACCGAGCTTTTTAGAATAATTTCTTAATATAAATGAGAAACGTGACTCATCGCCTCTATATCCCGAGGAGCTGAACAATGTTGTTGATATTGTAGCTGACTCTCAAATCTCCAATGAGCTTAAAGTTGTAATGCCATTACAGCGCTGTAGTACAACCGGAGTACCGGAGCACAACCTGTTTAACAATGTAGATGCAATCCAGTGCTAGACTGGCAAAACTACCTACACAACACGTAACGAGGAAACATGAAAGTTAACAACATCTATCCGAATTTAAATCGCTGAAATTGCTTCACAATCCGGCTTGTACAGTTCGGGCTTAATATTAAAGGGCTTATAAGCTTATAACTGTCTCAGAGCCGCGCCGCCGCGCCGCGACCCGGTACACGGCGGCGACGCGCCGCGCCGGCGCGTGTCTCAACTCTCGTGAGCAAAGAATTATTAAAAACAAGATCCGCCAAGTGCGGGTGTGACCCGCGCACCGAGGGTTTCGAACGTATGTCAAGTATACCAATAATAATCGTATGTACTGGTAGGTACCGGTAAGAGACTTTGCTATATATTGAATACCTAAAAATAAAAAGTTATTTTTAAACTTAGGAGTAAAGAGGGTAATAGTAAAAATTTGACTTTTATCAAAATATTTCAAAAAGTATGAAACCTACAGAAATTTAGAAAACTGTTTTGAAATGTACAAACCAATACCTTTCATTTGATAACCCAATCGGTGAGGTAGGCCACCCTTTCAAAAATTATTCCCACCTATTTGACCATTTTTCAAAAAAATTCTCTATATTTTTCCTGTAAAATATAGATCCATATCTGCAAACGCTACATACATTTCAGATGGACTGCTCTGCAATGATTAAATATTAAAGGTTTTTTTTTTGGCTACTTTTCTTTACAAGCGCACAAAATGTATTATTATTTTAAATTTCAAGTTATTTGCTGCTGTAGTGGCTGAGATATTAAAGACGGAAAAAAACGACAAATAAAGCGAGACCCTACGGGTTTCAAAACCGATCTCCGATCTTCGAAACCCTAATTACGATGAGTCTGTAAAATAATAGAGAGAGAAAGTATTATTTGTTTAAATAGAGGGCTTCATAAACAAAGAAAACTACAATATAGAAACAAATGAGAAACTGTTATAAAGATAGATTATGAATAAGAATAGATAGATAATACTATTAAATAGATAAATGGATAATTACTTTTATTGAATGGCCTTATGAAACTTCCTAAAAATTTTTAAAACTTAGATAATAAAATCAAAAGAAGATTTTCACCATCGCGTAGGAACAGCGGCGCGTCGCGGCTAGGTCTGCTTACGGCGTAGTGTACCGAGCTAAGGGGTTAGTTATTCAAGTATGGAGAACACTTAGCAGCGGAGTGCACGCGACGCCGCGCGCCCCAACTTCATACAATTGCAGCTGATTGTCTTCTCTCTGTAACTTCCCTCTAGTATAACTCAATTTTTTCCAATGGAATGTGAGCTGTTTTACTTCGTTACGTAATGAGGAGCCAATTACCGGTCGGATTGTCTGACATTGTACAACCACGCCGCCCTATGAGAGTACTCACGCAGGATCGGCACAGGTGTGCGGATCCTCAGCATTCATCTACGAAGGCAGATAAATGCCCGACGTAGCGGACCGATTGAACTGCGAACTGAATACAATCGGAGATCTCGGACAATGACCGAGACCTACAACTAGTACAGGCTCCACCGTTAACGTCGGACGAACTATCTTCGTTATTTTTATGACTTTCGGTTTGAAAATGTTCTTAGTTTGATCATTGATGGCTTTCTTTCAAGTTCACGGATATAGTAAGTGGTCCTGAGGTAAAATTAAGGCACTTTACAAGAAGAAGGGTTTTGTTACCCGGGGGCAATGATAACGAGTCTGTCGCCGAGCCGTCCATAACCGAGCCGCAGGCCGCATCGGCGTCGGGCGCGGCGTCCGGCGTGATGGATGGAGGCGTATGGCCGATGCCAAATATTTGCCGAGACCGATTCAATCGGCCTCGGCCGCGAGCCGACGCGGAGCCATTCTCCACTGACACAGGTTGATAGGTACATTTGTTTAAGCCTGTTTAATTAACTGCTGGTGAAAAAAGATGCGCCTCGGGAATACGCATAAACTTGCGTGAATACCAAAATGCGAGAATGACTTTGCCATGAACGCGGGGTTAGGGCTTTGCCCACTCGGTGGCTTATCAATGACTTCAAATACTGTCAATATATTATTTATTAATACGTGATGTACACTCATAGGAATATCAATCAGTTCCCTAAAAATAGCTATCTACATTATTTAAATACTAGAAATAAGAAAGAACTCGCTGTGTGCCCATAACTAGACTACACAAGTTTAATGCATATTATAAAAGGCAATGTATACGCTTCTACAACATAATACCAAAAGAAATGAAAAAATTATCAATAAATAAATTCAAACAAATTTTCAAACATATCCTTTGTAAAAAGGCTTACTACAAAATATCAGATTATCTTGAGGATAAAAAAGCTTGGGACAAGTTTTGCTCCAACTCGAAAACTACAACCTAACAAGGTGAAGGTTTCTCTTTCGCTTCTTGTCCTTAAAAAAATTTAAGTGAACAAAAATCAAAGTGATCACTTTAATTCCTAGTTTTACTTAGGTATGTAATTTGTATTTTGTGACGTGTCCAAGGGTCCTGTAAGGTCAAAAGGAAATAAAGCACTTTGAATTTGAATTTGTCTGCTTTGAGAGGCCACACTATGCGCCTCAAATAATCATTCAGGTACTGTTTACTTCAATATGGCCGCCGTGTAACGACTCAACATTAGGTGAGGGAATGGACATCCAGCTGGATTAATTAATTTAGGGGGTCTGCCGAATAAAAGAAGAGCTTTATGACGACACTGAGGCAAGTCATGTTACAAGAATACAGAGCTCCGGAGGCTTTCAAAATTCAAAAAATCTTACAACAGATATATCCAGAACAAAATTGAAATGATTAAATTAAAAAAATGATTGTTACTTTCCACGAGATAAAGTAGATAAAACGAGACTTTTGATTAAAAAAATTATCATAGAATCTAATCCATTAAGATTGCATGAAATGAGTTCATGTAATTTTTATAAACGTAAAATGTCCTACAAATAATTGAACTTTCGGTGATTAACTCGAAATTCTTCCTCGCAGTGCACCGGGCCAATATGATGCATGTAATTAAAAACTGGGAGAGACCCTACATCCAGAATACGTTGAGCCTTTACGCCACGCGAGCGGATTCAGTTTGTGTGCAGGGCGGGGGGCCAGGTTACTGTGGGCCGCAGAGGCTGCGGCTGGGGAGAGCGGGGTTTTGATATCTCGCATCTGAATGTGATAGATACGTGCGTGCCCGCCGGAGCCGGCATTTACATTATTTCCAACCTTTCAGGGAAAACATAATCCATGTCAGTGGTCGCCGCGCCGCACGCCGCAGTGCGTGCGGCGGCCGCCCGAGCAGGACGCGTAATGTATTCCACATCACGACACATAACTATTAAATAGGACATTCATTTTTATTGCAACCGTGTGCAATTCAATTATACTTTCTGCAATTTTCATAAACTCGTGGTCGTTATAGTTTTACTTTACCAGAAGCGTTTCACATTTTAAACCACAAACAAATTTAACATGCAGCGCCATACCATAATTCTGCAAATGCTGCCACAAAACGATGGCGCGAGTTCCACACATACCTCTTAAAATGATTTTACCTATACATTTGTGTATGCGACCCAAATAGGTGACAAGGATCCTGTAAATAAGGTCTCGTGGAATATAACCGTACAGCTTTAGACACGCTGAAGTGAATAGAGAAAAGTTGTATTAAAACATACAGCTTGTCGTGGATGCAGTGGCTAATCCTAAACAACAGCGCCTGCAGCGCCACCTGCCCAGTCCCCGGCCGGCGCGGGCGCAGCGAACCGACGCCGCCGGTACCCCGGCGGCGTTGTCCGCCGGTAATCTTTGCCGCGACGCGCTGACATCAGGACATAGAATTTTCAATTAGGGATTAAGTGATGAGGTTTTGGGGTTGACACGGCTAAAGTGCTAAAGCCTATAATTTATTGCGAGCTGTGTTACTATTCATGATACACAGTTGCCAACTAACATAAACAGAATACTTCGGTATACCTGTACTCTGTTCACGGAGACAAGTTAATATAGCGCGCGCTCTCTTGCACAATTGTACGAAAGTGAAAAGGACGGGACTACTAGCGTGAGAGACTAAGATTGGTCAGTGGGAGTGACCATTATTTTAAAATGTAAAGCTATGTTTAGATTGCTCACTTCAAACTATTACTTACATTATTCACTAGCTTTTCGCCCGGGGTTTAGTGGATGAGTGGGTTAATGATAATTGACCTACTTATTATGATACCGTGAACCTAAAAATATATATTAATTTGGGTAGTGTACAAAAAATAAAACATCAGAAATTTTCTTACAAATTTATTCACTTTCTGATTCATTTGAATCTGAATCATACTCCTAGCTTATAATAAAACATTCTGCCATATTTTCTACGTACCTATCCATAACATCCATACCAGGCTCTACTAAATCACGTCCGTACCGCACAAGAGACAGATAAGACTAACTTTTGGCAACACAGCGTGCACAGTGTGCACGTGCCCTATGTTCGTTATCTGCGACCAATAACGTGCAGTCTATGATTTCCCTATTAGCTTGTTTTGGCGAACAGAGTATAGGTGCAAACCGCCACTTCGACACCAAGTGTAGCCAAAGTTTGAGCACGAACTTTCAAACTCAATGTTAACTTTCTAAAGAACGTTTTGATAATATTCCTACTATACTCCTCTAACAAAGCTCAGCGGGGCAGCCGGGGCAGATTGCTGGCGAGGGGCAGATCAGCGCGAGTGGGGCATGCGGGCGTGTTTACTTTCGCAGTGGAAATTATTCTGGCAGTAACGGTGATGCCTCCCGGAGGAGCCGGCGCCCGTCGTCGCCGCGGTGTTGGGAGGTGCGGGGAATATTTAAATATCGGCTGTAGCCTGTAGGTCGTCTATGGACACTTTCGGACGAGTTAAAATGTCAATGATTCTCAAACATTAAACTTTGTTCCAAAACATGTTGCATGGGGGGCGATAAGTTTCAAATCCTACATCAGGACAACACTCACAACAAAGGCCGCTTATCAGAAATTGAACCGTCTCTGTCCGCTTCGGTGTGATCCATTAACCTCACTTCTGAGAGTTATCTGCGCTCGTCCCGTGACACGCCTGCGCCGCCGTCCCGCTAGGCGCTGCGGGTCGCTCCGCTCGTGCGGGCGGTGCGGGCGGTGCGGCCTTCTGCTTGACTTGATAACGCGCTAGTTGTACCAGTTTGATGGCAACTTTACAATATCTGCCCCTCGGAGCGCGGGGGCGGGCAGATCGCGGAGGCGGGTGGATCGCCCGGGTAACTCGCCAATGCGCCAGCTATGGAGTTATCTCTACACCTGCGGTGTGGGATTCAAATATTAGTTTGAATCTAAGATTCCTTCATGTGACTTGCAGTGTGTTTGTGTACGAAGAAAAGTCAAAATCAAAGTTTTGCCAGCATGTGTTTATAATTATCAAAATGTGTAATTTCAGCCTGTATAAAACAGCATTATTTTAATTTTCAGTGAAATAAATCCAGTGTGTCGCGAGGTGGAAATGCATCGAGTGTGTCGCGAAGTGGAAAATCACTCCAGGTCTTTTACAATCATATAATGTTTTTTTTCAAAGTCAGTTAAAGTCAAAAACTCTTTATTTCCATAAATACAATAAATGTACACTTAGAAAAGGTCAAATTCTTAATAATTAAACACTGACACGGAAATAAAGTGATATTTTTGATTTCAGTCGCTTCGGTATGTTGACTAAAGTAAAGAAGCGACGAAGAAACCTTTAGCCTGTTGTCATGCTTGGACTACTCAACGTCATTTTTGATTGAGCAATCATTTATCTTTAAATTGTAATCATTATCGTAGGTACTGACCTTTCCAGTCTCACTATTTATTATTTTCACTATTTCTAATTTTCGAGCTAATATAATTTGATTTTGCTATTTGACAAACTTTTCTAAACATTTTTGAGTAGTTTTTTACTTTACCTTTGAACTCCTGGCTAAAATTGTATTGTTTTTCACTATACAGTTCATACAATGTTTGTCTACTTTTATGTATACCTACTGTTGCCCACTCACTAAAGTTAAGTTTTTCTGAGACCATGATCGATTTGGATGTGAATATTGAATTGAACGCATTGGTGAATTTATTAAACCTAGTACCTAGTTAACTTGCAGCTAGTACCTAGTTAACTTGCAGCTAGTCCAAACAATCAATTGCAAGAATTGAACATTCAGGTTTTTTTTGCTAGTTTTTGGGGTTAAAGTATGAAATTGCCGATTTGTACTGAAAAAAAAATCGTTTTTTTTTTAAATTTATCATTTAATATTTGTTTAATGAAAATAATTACCATTATTATCTTTACATTGCTGTCATATAATAGGAAGGTCATTTATGCCTTTGCGATAGAACTCTGGTGTTCTAGATTCGACAAACTGTGTGATTTGATGCATTTTCTACTGCCTCCTGGGAAGAAAACTATTTATCACGTAGAAAATTGTCCAAATCACAAAAAAATGGTAGTCCGTTGGAGAAAGGTCTGGCGAATAAGGAGGGTGATGAATGGTTTTTAATTGCAGTTCCTGTAGAGTTAAAACGGTTTCTCGTGCTGTATGAGGTCTCGCGTTATCATGGAGCAATAATAGTGAAGATCGATTCATGAGTCGGGGCTGTTTCACTGCTAGTTTTGCTATCATTGTTCGGCACAGTAGACATCTGCCGTTATTGCTTGACCAGATCGGAGAAAGCTATAGTGAATAACACCATGCTGAGACCACCAAAAAGTTACCCTTTTATTGGTAAGCTTTGCTTTAGGACACTGTTGCGGCGTTTGACCTGGGTCAGCCATTGCATTTATCGTAAAGAATCCACTTTTGATCACGTGTCACAATTCGAGCCAGTATTCTTTAATTTCTGTATCGATTCAACAAAGCATCACAAGTTTCAACACGCTTTTCTTTCTGCAGATCAGTCAAATCATGAGGCACCCATTGTTTATATTTTTTTTTATTTTATTGATTTGACGCAAATGAGTCAATATTGTTGGTAAGGTAACGTTAAACCATGCCGCTGATTCCTGGGTAGTTTGGTTCGGATCGGCCTCTACCATCTCTTTCAATTCATTGTTATACAATTCCCCTGTGTGGGCGGTCTTCCACGTGGTTCATTCTTCAAATCAAAGTTTCCATCACGAAAGCATTTAAACCAAAATCGCACGGTGCGATCATTAGCAGTCCCCTCTCCATAAGCAACATTGATATTGCGAGCTGTTTCGGCAGCGAAAGCTGCTGCGTTAGTTCCGCGTCGGAACTCGTATTCAAAAATCACTCGAATTTACGAAGTATCCATATTTCTTGTCTAAGCTGGATAAAAAAAACAAATGAAAGTCGATAATCAAATGTTGCACATTTTGGAAAAGAAAAACTTCATAGGTACCATGTGAAAAAAGTTTCGCTCATAAATCTCAAACCATGAAGGTTCTATGTCAATTCGAAGTACCTATTACAATAAAACGGCAATTTCATACGTTAACCCCTATTATTTTAGTTAATATATTTGATACTTGGGGTTAAGGCTGGATACAATAACAATAAATAACTACATAATTATGATGTATATATGATAATATATTAATACTTTAATAATGAACAATAAAATAGATGACTAAATAGTTGACAAATATTAACCAAGAAACCTAAAATCCTTATATTAGGACTTACTTGCAACGTTTTCAACGAATTACTAGAAGATTCAGCGGAAATCAGCATCATCAGATCCGGCGTGGGAAAGGAGTCCTAGTGCTCGGTACCCTCGGTAGCACGTCGGTAGCGCGCCGAGAGGGCACTTCTCCAATCACGCGTGTCGCTGGAGGCGCGTGTGTCGCCATTGTCCCGCGCGCTTGGACTGCTACCTGCGGAGCACCTGCGTGGCAGATCACAAACACGAGGGCTGGTGTTCTAGGTATCTCAATGATTCTACTGAGATTAAAAATATATTTAAGGGATTTCAACAAATATAACTAATTGTTCATGGCAATCTGGTTTTGAGACAGAAATTTACCGTATTTGTCAGTATCTACCAGGTTCCAAATAACAATTTTAATGAGGTTTTTGTGGATATTCTGGGAAATTCCGAGCAGAAACGAACAAACAGAAAACACCAGAGGATCGCTATGAAACTGTTCAAATATGTAGAGCATTCCACAGTTTTGTTGAACCCCGATATTTGCCGTTTGATGTTTTTCACTCGTATTCCTACTTTTATTTTCCTGTTTGGAGTTTTATTTGATTTCAAGGAATCAGAACTGACAAGTTGAATTTTATTGTTGAACTATTTTTTTGACACAATATTGTTCTGTACGAACGAATATTTTGTACTAGTTACTGCACACGGCTTCGCATGGTATGGAAACGTTCAAATGTTATTTCTATCCTATAGAAACTGATCTATGGGATAAAAGAAACCTAATATGTTTGATTCCAGGTATAGAACTACAAACCACATACCCATGCAAAATTCAGCTCAATCTGTTCCGTATATAGTTACGGCAAGAAGCACTACCAAGCATCCATCTATCCATCCATCCGAAGGCGTGTGTCAGCGGTTCCACTAATCCCGGTTTGATTGCGACCGGGCTTCCATTAATATCTTGCTTTATGTGAACTTTTTAAAACCGTGCTCTTCTGTGTTCAAAGTCAGTTCATAAGTACTCTTTATTGGAAAAAGCTTAGGTTCGTACCTACGAGTATGTATGTACTTCCCATAATTTCGCTATGCGTTTGGCCTTTGATTTATGTTTGTCAAATCTGATCAAACACGCATAAAGTTTTAGTGGTTATTATTCGAGCGACTCTATGGCATCTGTAGGTTTTCGTCTTCATGTGGCCCTTATTCAAGAATAACACCCAAAAGTTTCTTAATCCTCGCTTCAAAATTCAGAGGGTCCAAGTGGAACCAGGCAGTGCCACTCGGAGTCATATTTTAGAGTAAATTTGAATTAAATATTTATTTGTCGTGTAAGCCATGCCGCCGGACCGGGCGTCTGAACGCCGGACGTGGCCAGTCGCGTCGTCGCACCAGCAGCGCCCGTGCACCAAATATATAATATATTACACGACCAGCCTGCACCCGGCTCGACAGGCTCCACTGCCTCTCCTCTCTCTGCGATGCACAGTGGACATGCTTGTCAGTGCTGTGTACCGTGTACCGGAGATTTCGTATTTTACGCTATAATTCAGTAAAATATTATATAGAGGTAATATATTTTCCCTATTCAACTATGACATTACTGTGCATGCCCCAAGAAGCACGACGACGCGTGTCCTGCCATGTAAAACTTACCTAGGCAAACGAAACATGTTTTAGTTCAGAGTAAGCAAACACAAATACATGGGTGGGAGAGTTCTCACATCGAGGGTGGAGGGATGCTGAGTGGGCTTATTGATTTTGGATTAATTACCAGCGCCACAGAGTATCCAGCAGTCGCTGTGGACGTCGCTTGAATAAACTACGCGGATTAGAGCTATTTGCAGATCCCATCAATTTCATATTCCAATCGGATGTTTCATTTTATCCAACATAATGCTCTGTTGGGTATTCGCGGATTAAAACATTAAAATACAGCATCATCTAGCTCCGATATCAGCAGAGCTTGTGTTATGGGTGCTTGATAACTGACGTACTATATGCAATTATATTACACAGATATATATTATTATAGTACATAATTATAAAATACCCAGAACACCCAGAACAAATATTTGCAGATCGTACAATATTTGTCCCAAGGCGGGAATCGAACCCGCGACCTCCTGCGTCGCAGGCGGACCTTCGCCTGCCTCGCCACATCGGTTGTCTAAGATACTTAGCTAGTTTAGTAGTTAGTAAGAGCTGAAGTATACTCGTTATACTTATATGAATAGTCCTACACTCATTATTGTTATAGTACGTATACACTTCAACGGCTGCGACGGGCGCAAAGGCATCCGATCCGACACACCCAGTCGTTTCAACGAGTGCGTCCTGTCGCGGCCTATCGAACATTTTGAAAAAATATCCTCAGTCCCTTTTTGAGGGTTGTAATGTCGAATTTTTAAAAGAAGATTATTGGGATAGATATGAATTTATATTTACAGGAAAAATATAACCCAATCCCCCTCCCCCCCTATCTCCGAAGTTTGCAAAGCAATCCATCTGAAATGTATGTAGTGTTTGTAATTATGGATCTATTTTTTACAGGAAAAAAATAGAGAAGTTTGTAAATAGAACACTTTTTGAAAAATAGTCAAAAGAAGGGGGAATCATTTTAAAAGGGGGCCTACCTCACCGAGTGGGATATCAAATGAAAGGTATCAATTTGTGCATCTGAAAACAGTTTAAGAAATTTTTGTAGGTTTAATACTTTTTGAAATATTTTGTAATAACTCGAAAATTTTACTATTACTTACTCTATAAACTCAGAAGTTCGTAAACCGATAGTCGTCTGAAATGTAGGTACTATATTTCAGACGACTATCGGTTTACGATAATTTAATGTACCTTTAATTTTTAGGAATTCAATAAATAGCAATGTTTCTAACCGTAACCTATCGTACATATTAAGCTATACTTGACAAACGTTCGAAACCCTCGGCGCGCGAGTCACACTCGCACTTGACGGATCTTGTTTCAGTCTTGGCGCATTGTGTGGCTGTGCGCCGGCCGGCTGGAATACAAAAACCGTGCACGCGCAGGTTCGAAGCTGAATCAATCAATTGCAATTTGCAAGAATACATAATTATTTTACAATGTCAGGTCTTATAATTATATTAGTTACTGTATTCAGCCTGAAGAGCTTTGACTCTACGCGTAGGTACACCGCGCAGAGTGGCAGCTTTGTTGTCACGTTACGTAATGTAAGTATTCTTTGTGCAATGATTCAATTTTAAAACAAACTCGTGTTGTATTGTATCCCATAATTTAATTAAGAATTCTGGGATTCAAAACAATGTTACACATATGAGTAAACACGACTCCTTACATTTCTGTAACAAGGTTCTTATAATGCATGTGCTGGGGGGTAATATGAATTCGGGAGAATGTTTACTCCCCGCATTACCACGGCGTGGCGCGGCGCGGCGCGGGGCCGGCAAACAATGCTGAGCTCGCGTGCTTCCACGGCGCAGGCTCCGCTGTCGGCGGGACGTACGTGCAGATAGTAGGACCAGTATCAGGACATTGTAAAGAAGCTTGTAGATTAACGTATACCTTCAGTTAAAGACTTCTCAGTGTCAGTCCGACAAACAGGCTAATGGTTTTACCAATAGAAATAGGGATCCTGAAACTAGGATCACCTACTAGAAACTTTTAGTGCCTCATATCAGCAACGATGATCCTCTACCTGCCCGATCAGAGCAGACTGGCACCAGTTTGTACCGTAGCCACAGCTAGATCCGTTACCTACCTGAGCTGTACCCATTAACCAGGAACAGTTTGGGATCAGACAGCTTACTCAATTATTGTCCTCGCTATCGCCGCTCATCTCACGCCATTCCACCCACAACAACGCTATTTTAAATAATTAAGCAGATTTAGAAAAATGCTATATTTCGCTTGTTCTAATTGACCGTTGCACAAAGTTCGCATATCTATATTCCTGGGTTGGCATTCCCGGGTCCTCAGAAATTTGGAATTCCGTGAGTCAGCAACGACGCAATGGCGCGGCGTGCGGCGCGGCGCGTCGGGGGCGGGGCGCAGTTTGCTTTGAGCGTAATTCGTGGAGTTCCTCACATTCGCGGGATTCCGGGATTCGGCCGCGTTCCTGATATGTGGGAAGCCCACTACTTCTTCGTGCCATGCATCACATTCTAAATTCCAAGCTACAATCAATCCAAAGTAAAGCCAACTCAACTCAACGTTGCGGAATACAAGAAAATTGCTGATTAATCGATGCTCATGCTAAAACAATAGTCTACCCGTCGTCCGGACGCTGCTGGAGCCCAGAGTGCATCGAGGGGCTATCGTAACCCTGAATGGCGACGTCGAGAGGGGGTCAGGGGGTAACGCGGAGCGCGGCAAAAGGATTACAAGCGCCACATCGCATCGCCACGTTATTGTCTGCCTGCCGCACGAGAGCACTCCTCGACGATATTTTTTTTAATCGCTGTTATGAAATTGTTTATTATTTATTCATGTTTATTATAACCTACCAAAAACGAATGAAAGTATTATAATTTACTCTGTATATTGTTATTAACATTACAGCTTTCCATACCGCCTACACATTGTCTAAAAACACTTTACATTTTCTTGGCAAAACAGCTACAGAAGTCGCGAGGCTCTCAGGCAGAAGACACATCGTGGTTTAAACGGCTATTAGTGAGGCCAGTTCTATTAAATTCATTAAACAATATTAAGAAGTGATTTAATAAATAGACTTCATATTGTAGTTCAAGCAAATGTTGATAATTATTTTGGTATCAAAATAATGTAGAAATTCGGAGATATTGTGGTTTGTTTCGAAGCCTTTTCGGTCGATAATCGAGTTCGGTTTAGTTTTTTCTTTCTTTACATAAAGGCATGTAACGTAAATGTATTCTATTTTTAATCAAGTATAGGATATTCGGAACAAGAAAAAAGTTTTAAGTGGTCTTTATTCAATAGAATCTACAAATTAGAGCTTCCAAACAGGTCTCCGAGAGTTTTTGCCTAAACATGCATCGGGAGAATGATTATAACTACATAACAATTAAGTTTTTTAAAATTTGTTTTATTATTATTGTAGTAGAGAAAACAAACTATTAATAACAAGTGGTTATTATTTCATGAAACAAACGAAAATCATATAATTTGAATCGATCTTGTTTTTGTAATAGCCCTCTCAAAGCGTAGCGTAGGGCTTACTAGAATTAAATGAATAGTAATGTTTTATGACTTGTAGACGATCCGTAGTAGGTACTCCATGAACATCGGAATAGTGAATTGATCTGCGAGGGAACCGCGGAGGCTTTGTCAGTAATCTGGCATTATTGCGGTGGCGGTGGTGGCGGCAGAGTGGTGCGGCTTCATTAGCTGACAGGACGCGCTAAGACGGATTAAGGATGACTCACGTTAGACCGTGTGGGGTCCGAGCCAAGTGTCGGCCGTAGCACGGTCACCGAGCCGGTCCCGTGCCGACTCACGCTAGACCGAGTCGGGTCCGAACCGAGTGTCGGCCGTAGCACGGTCACCGAGCCGATCCCGTGCCGACTCACGCTAGACCGTGTCGGATCTGAACCGAGTGTCGGCCGTAGCACGATCACCGAGCCGATTCCGTGCCGGCTCACGCTAGACCGTGTCGGATCCGAACCGAGTGTTGGCCGTAGCACGGTCACCGAGTCGATTCCGTGCCGACTCACGCTAGACCGTGTCGGGTCTGAGCCGAGTGTCGGCCGTAGCACGGTCACCGAACCGGTCCGAGCAAAAATCGAACTAAACGTTAGTGCACTTGTGTAGCATCACAACGACTGCTCGGGCGCAACTCGGCGGCACTGTATTCATGCAACGAGCCGAGCCGGGACCGAGTTGTTTCCGACCGTTGCCGATCGGTATAGCGTGAGTGTGTCCATAAAAAATTTAGGTAACATTAGTTGACCGTGCTACGGCCGACACTCGGCTCGGACCCGACACGGTCTAGCGTGAGTCATCCTTTAACCTCTAGGATTTCTTGTTAAGATTAAAATAGATGTTTTCTAGTATTATTCTACTGCACAACATTATAAAATAGATAGATAGATAATACTTTATTGCACACTTAACTTAGAAATAATTTACAAAATAATAATTAAGAATAAGCGACAATTGGCGGTCTTATCGCTCAAGAGCGATCTCTCCCAGACAACCTTGAATGGATAGGATCGTTGGATTGTACATGGGGTAATAATTAAATATTATAACAGCATGATCAAAAACTGGTTCATTCCGTTTATCTCCGTGACAAAACTGCTTGACACAACATTTGGTGTCTTAGGAAAGTGTTCTCTCCTGTGACACTGCCACTCTCTAAACTGCTTGACACAACATTTGGTGTCTTAGGAAAGTGTTCTCTCCTGTGACACTGCCACTCTCTAAACTGCTTGACACAACATTTGGTGTCTTAGGAAAGTGTTCTCTCCTGTGACACTGCCACTCTCTAAACTGCTTGACACAACATTTGGTGTCTTAAGAAAGAGTTCTCTCCTGTGACACTGCCACTCTCTAAACTGCTTGACACAACATTTGGTGTCTTAGGAAAGTGTTCTCTCCTGTGGAGAGAACACTTACAGTTTAGAGAGTGGCAGTGTCACAGGAGAGATCACTTTCTTAAGACACCAAATGTTGTGTAATAAGGTTTAGACCTTATTACAATCATACCATTAACTCTCATCAAATTAAACTAAGACGAAAATTTGCCTACAGTAGAATGAAATCAATCCATAGATATACTCGTACCTACCATCCACGATCACCGCCCATATGCCAAAGGACAGCGCTTATTTGTTAGGTACCGAAAACACAACAGACATTACGGCCGATGTGTTCCGGCTATCGATGCCTGTGCCTTGTTATGCCAGGGCAATGAGGCGGCGTCAGCCATCTGATACGTGCTGAGACACTGCGCTGGTATATTAAGGTCCTAGCAAAACTGGATTTTAAAACATCGTATTCACTCTTTTATGAGGCACTTAAAATAACAACTTAACGTTACTTATTAAGCGAACTTATTTAGTAGTTCATTCTTGGATCCGTTGAATGGCAGTAGGAACACCGGCAAGTATTCATTGAGTTGGATATCGCTCGCGCCCACAGAGGGGAGCGACTTATCCGCCGTTAACGACGGGCGGCGTTCTCGAACGGGCGTTAGGGGTCCGTTCACGGAGCTCATTCGACTCCTGTTATAGACTGGAGTGGAGGACGCCGGAATTGAGGTGCGATGAAGTTGCACATTGTAAACTGCTGGGGCCGACAATTTGAATTCTGAATTTAATATTTACGTACAATATGCTCACTTAAGAGGAGAACCTAGTTAGGCTTGGTTGTCAAACTAGGCCGAGATCTCAGTACTCACGAGGTCCATGTGGTACAAAACTCAAATTAATAAATATCAATTTGTATTCTATGGTTCCTTGAATGTGAAAACTTGATTGCGAATAAACGTTAAAAAAAATCATGAAAGTCCACTATTTCGCACATAATTAGGTCGAGATCTCAGGAACCCTGCGATAATCCATTGAAATGACTTAAATTTAATTCGTAGGTTATTTTACTAATTATTTGGTTCCTTGAACCAGTTTCTCTACAAGTTGTGTAGTTTTCTTGTAAATAATTTCTTTATAAGTTGTGTAGTTTTCTTGTAAATAAGCTTGATTTAACATTTGATTTTTGCGCTTAAGCCGTTCCAAAAACGTATGCTCTGTCCTACTCCTATGAACGTGAAATACTATGTCTGTCCTTTGTAACAAAATGGCGCGCATTACGCCCTCTTAACGTTCGATGCTTAGGAGGTGCGTGGGTTATTTGTTTGTGTGGTAGTGGAATGTTTGTCCAAATCTGTATGATTGCTAAGAATATAATTTTTTGATTAGTAATACAGGCGGGAGACCTTTGCCCAGCAGTAGGAAGACATGGGTTAAAAATATGAGCATGGTAGGTTACTGAATCTTATTAAAATTTGGTTCAGTAATTTAGCCATGTAGGAAGTCGTTTTACAAAAACACATTGATCACTTAAACAAAAAAAAAACAATCTACCTCTATAAAAATGTCGCGACAACCTGCACACACGTTAATCGATCTAATCCTCAACCGACAAGGTATTCAAATCCAGCAATAAGCAAAACGTCCCCCTCGACCTTCATGCAAATAACCGTGCTCGTAACAATCGTAAACCCCTACGTACTGTACGTCTCCAACGCGGCCGTTCACATCGTCCGACGCGACCTCCGCCACGTCTTGAACCATGCAGGTCTTATTTTAAAGCTCTGCGCACATTTAACCCGATACCACTACCACCAAACAGCACAATAGTGAGTTAAAACTTGTTATCTTTAGATACATTTTACAGTGTCAAAATAGCTTCCCTAAAACTTTAACGAGTGGCCCGAGAGCTGTCTGTCTGTCATCTAATGCCGTCAATATTAATAATAATAATAATAATAATAATAATTCTTTATTGCAGACACAATGATCCATATTTGACGTACAAAAAAAATAGATGTTAATGTTAAACCCAAATACATAAGTACAAAGATTGGTACATAAAAATAGTCATATTACAATACAATATTTAAATGCATCTGAATGTTAAAGCTCACATTTGAATGCACATTTTTGTGCAGAGCGGCAGCGGTTCTTTGCAGGTGTGCGACAATATCTTAAGGCTTCCTATTTCCTTCCTAGTCTTTTATTTAATAAAAAACACAGAACTTATATATTATATATAGTCAGAACACCGTGTAACTAAAGAATGATAATACAAAAAAAATGGTTTTAATCTACATTGTATTTGTAGCGTAAACATAATGTGTGTACAGCCAAGTATATATATATATATATATATGAACAATGGTGATAAAATTAAGTTTAAATTTAAACTACACAACCAATTATACAGCCAGGCAACATCTAACTAGCGCACAAGCATGCATACAGTTAAATAATATTATGCATGTACGTGCGCAATGCACACCGCCTAGCTGTAAGAACCGGCAGTACCTTATTTTATGCCACCACTAGGCTGAGTGCTCCAGCATGGAGGACCAGCTATATGAGGATCAGTGGAATGGAGGATACCTTTAAGTTCTCTAATAAAATGGTTAATTATAGGATTAAAAATGAAAAGTTCAATATGTGTCATAGATAGCTCATTGTACTGACGCGCCTTTCTAGTGAGTGGATTGTCTACTGACACTGATACAATGCTGATCTGTTCCTCATCTATGTACGTTTATCTACCTATGTATTATTAGTTCTTTCATATCTATCGTATAAAGTGAACGCGGTCCCCGATAGAGTGCGCTCACACTCGAGGGCGCACTCGTGGCGCGCGCGTGCAGCGCAAGGATCAGGAACTAGAGACCTATTACCACTTTCCAGGCATTACAACCACAATGAAAAATGCAATGGTTACATTAACTTTTTTCAGATATATATGAAATAAAAAAATAAAAAATTAAACGGCAATGGCCTGTGTTAACAAAGAGAATACAATCGAATAATAAAAACAAATCAGAACTAGTTAAGAGCTCTCTAGTCGTGGGGTCTTATCATTTTATTTACTTTATTTATTTAGTTGAGCAATAAAGAGTAAATGTAGGAATTAGTATTCGTCCCGCAAAACTTAAAAAAAAAGTGGCATTTGAAGTCGGTTTTTAGTTTTTTCAAAACAATCTAATTATTACCAACGTTACTCTCAGGTAGTTAGTGTACACTATGTTAGTAATCAATAGATATTCAGTCGCCTCTGCCAGGCACTTGTGTAAAGTAAGTGATGTCGCGCACGGCCCGCGCGGGCTTTGTATGCAGTGGTGAGTCACCGCGGTGGACACTGAAACTATTTTCTATATACCAACATATTGCAACAATATTTGATAATATTCCTTAATCATAATTCAGGAGCTGGTTGAGGTAGGTAGGTACATAATTCTCTGACTGCTCGTAAAAAGTTAGTACAATTTGAATACATGAATAATTTGCTACAAATTAAACATCCAATGCGTAGGCCTTCAATAAACCCGTTGATATAAATTTAATAGTTGTTAGTTCGAGAGGCTGACACCGTTCGTGGAAATTACGTAACCGAAGGAATTTAATTAAATCGAAATAATTCAGTGTCGACAGCGGCCGGGCGGCCAGTGACAGGCCGGCCGTGGAGAAACACGGCCAGAAGGGACCAGTCTCTCTGGGACTTTGTACACATTAGGCGTTTTGAAGCAAACGTTTTGGTAACGCGTGTTTTAATAAACCGCCAAGTGCAAGTCGACTCGCACACGAGGGGTTCCGTACCGTAAAAATTAGACAACTGTTTCGAAGAACATCAAATTTTTACTTGTTCTGAGACCCCTTTAAATTTTCAACTTAATGTTATTTTTAGTATACTTTATGATTACAGTTGAAATTTTATTTATTTATAGAAAGTTTCATGTGTATATTGTGGTTCAAGAGATACAGCCTTGAAAAACGTAGATCAGAAATAGCCAAAAAATCATGATTTTTATATGGAACCCCTTTAATTTGTATATTTATTTTATAAAAATATTTGTTGTAATATTTGATAGCGGCCACAGAAATACATATTCTCTGAAAATTTCAACTGTCTACCTCTTACGGTTCATGAGATAGAGCCCGTCCATAATCATGAGGTAGAGGTTCATGTCACAGACGGACGGACGGCCGGTGGCTTAGTAATAGGGTCCTGTTTTCACCCTTCGGGTGCGAAACCCTAAACACACAAATTATCGTCTAATGTGTACTCAGAGCGACGGGCGCGACGCGGCGGGGCGGGGCGGGGCGGGGCGGTGCAGGCGGCGCAAAGAGCGCAACTCGGTAGTCCCGTCGTGTCGTAGGCGCTACGTAGTTTCTGTAAACCTTAATAATTGACTTATGCAAGGTCTATGACATACAATGTAGAGTATTGGTCTCTTAATAAATTATTTGATTTGTTTCTATGTTTGTACGGAAGGGTCTCGGGCGGAAAAGTGACACCTACTCGTACCTATAGGTACAAAGGATTTTTTTACAAAATGGCGTGTAACGATTTACCCGCACGTCAGTCCTCTAACCACGTCATCAGTCAAATCATGCAAACTTGGTGCTAAAACTCTACTTTAGACAAATCTAATTAAAAATATAAAACACTGTTTACTCTGCAACTGGCGTGTGAAGTGGTACAAGCCGCCGGCGCCACAGGCTCGCGAGCAGCGCCGCTGGGCCTTCAAACATTCGAACTTATATAATTGGTTTGACTTAATTAAATACACTGGAAATGAAAGGAGTTCCTTTCAGTTTGAGGCGAATGGAAATTTGCTTTAATTTGTTGAGTAAATAGCCGATCATTTGATTTGATTTAATTCGATCGTATCTTGGCCCCGCGCTTTCACTGATATAAATTGCTCGTTGAGATAAAATTTAGCTTGATCGTATGAGAGTCACGTCACGGGGTCCGCGTGTTGTATGCCATGTCACCCGCGGCAGCAGCAGGCGACAGCGCCCGCACCAGAGGCACAGAGCTGGAATAAACCGCCGCGCCGGAGACATGCATGAGATGAGGCTCTCCCTATCAGAAAACTATGACATGAGGGTATGTTCTGATGCACAAAACTAATATAGAGGTGAAAACTTGTATAAATGTGTGTGAGGGTGTGTGTGTGAGTGTGTGAGTACATTTATTACTCCTTCGCACTTAAAATAAAACAAAATGGTAAATATAGTTTATATCCTGGATTAACACATAGGCTACGTTTGATCATGGAAAAGTGCAGTATTCCTGTGGGATTTATACGTGTACAAACCAAGTCGCCGCGGGTAACACCGCGGCTCGCAGTTAGTGTGATATGTGCATGTGATGTGATATGTGCATGTGATGTGATATGTGCATGTGATGTGATATGTGCATGTGATGTGATATGTGCATGTGATGTGATATGTGCATGTGATGCGGTTTTTTCTACCAGGGAGCGATAATCGATGATGCAATAAACTTCTGTTTGCTTTTTTTAAGTTTTGTTAAACACATGCTCTAGATTGCAACCACAGAAGTTGCAGTTACTGTTTTGACAGAACTTTCGGTAAACCAATATCTGTGACTAAATGTTTTAACAGGTTTACAAAAGAAGTGAAACATGCTCCAAACGCCTGACTGTACCTAGTGTGCGCTGCCGGCACACGTAACTACGTAATTCAAGAAAAGCTAGCGATTTATATGTCAGCCTACAAGTGGGCGGAGTGATCGCATGACGTCACATCCGCGTCCGCAGACGAAGAGTAATGGCCGCCGGACGGACGCTCCGGACTAGCCTCTCGCACGCCCATCCGAGGACTGGACCAAATTTGATTGATACTGACATTATGCCAGTGCAGAAGCTTTGTTGTTCAATGAGTTTCATTTCGTGTGTACCTACTGATTATACTAAATACATTAAAATTATCTTAACCGTTACTGGGGTAAAACAGTCAAAATAAAAACTACTACATCGCCAAAATATTAAAAGGGTCTTGAGCTATGGAAATCCAAAAATTGCCATTTTGAACAACTGACTCATAAAACTTGCCATTTTGAACAACTGAATGAGTCAGTTGGAACGAACTTGGCCAGTTTTCACATTTATGTTTTTGATTAGATTTGTTTATCCTTAACATCTTTGAGTGATGAAAGTTAAGAAATCCCTTCCCTAATTTCACTTAAGAATGTAATTTACGATGTACCTATTAACAAATCCTCGTTGACGTGCTTTGTGATCTACCGAGTGATTTATAAATGAAGCGTTTAAGACTTCACAAGCAGTCAGCGTTCGCGGAGGCGCTTACTCCGGGACTCGCTCCCGAGCCGGGGGGTGAGGGGTGACATGATTCTGATAAGGGACTTGCTTATTTCTATGTTACAAGTCTTTAGTTTATCTTTAACTCAATAAGATCGATTGGGTTTCTTTTTTAATGTTTTTTTTCAATGAACTGTTCATCATTTCTTGAAGTTTTTTAGCCTGTATTGGTATATTGGTTATTTAAAGTACCTAAAGTAATTTTCTATTATAACTTTTAATCATATAAGTAACGAGTGTAATTTGTTAATTTAAATCGTATATATGTAGGTACCTAAAATGAAGTATAAACGTTCTGAAACATGGATTGTTCTCGTTCAAGTTAAACTTTCTTACTATTTGCCGTTTTAATTATTAATGGTTATTTATTGACTTTAAAACTTCCAAGAGTAACTAAATCAAGCATCAACTAATAATCGTCATAAACAGCCCGTTATCCGAGATTTGATTACGTTAATCCGAGGTTGACGCCGAGGGGCGGATAGCGCCGGAAACGGCGAAATATTTGCCGGCTTTTATCCGGAAACGTGAAGTCACTCAAAAGCACGCGACTGCGCTCGGCTATTTTCAAAAAATGCAGAAAACAACTGAAGGTAGAGATACTCGTAGGTAGAGTCATACGAATAGGTAGGTAGTACAGTACAGTATTCTATGAGTTGACGAAAATGGAATTCCTGAAGCCATGAACGGCGTGGCTCGGGACAGGCTCTGTGCTCATGTGGCGTTCTTGCGGCGTTTTAATTAATTTATTTATGTCTCGCAGAAATGGCGCCGTACGTCAGCGTCCGCCAACTCCGCCGAGAGCGCATGTTTATGAAATTGTTGTGTCGTGTTGCGTTAGAGGAGCCATATCTGGCGCTCTAATGAACGCTAATTGTTGTGTCGTGTTGCGTTAGAAGAGCCATATCTGGCTCTCTAATGAACGCTAATTGTTGAATACATTCATTACAAACAACAATTCCTAGAGTTATTGTTACATTCTCTGAATAATAACGACACAAAATTGACAAAATTTTACCTCGGAAAAGTTTTGCAGTTAGAGCACCATATTATGATTGAGAATATTAAGCCAGGGTGTGTTTAGAATACTTTTACGTAATGACGGACTCTCTTTCAAGGGAGAGCGCAAAGTTTTCGAAGAAACTGTGGGATTTCTTTCCAGCAGACTTGCTATATATATTATATAATTGGGCATGTATATTTTTTTATATTTATTGCTTTTCGTAAAATATGCGGTGTTTTATTTAAAAGTATGCAGAAGAGAGTAGCGGCGGCGGTGGCGCTGCGGAGGCGCCGCGCGGAGCAGGCCTGACGAGAGCATTATGCAGATGAGCCGCAACTTGCTTCATAAATCATCTTAACCGTCCTGCTTTAAATAATTATTGTCGGTTTTCCTCAGAGCGCAGCGGCGCCACCCGCGCCTGGACTAACCAGATAATAACGTGCTTTGTCACGTAACGCGGCGCCTGACGAGCGCCCAACAAGGGGCCACTACTATACCAAACCTTTGTCACGTAACGCGGCGCCTGACGAGCGCCCAACAAGGGGCCACTACTATACCAAACCTTTGTCACGTAACGCGGCGCCTGACGAGCGCCCAACAAGGGGCCACTACTATACCAAACCTTTGGTACAGTTACAAAATATCTTTATCCACCCATCAATTTATTTTCTTTCGGATCCGAATACATCAACAAGTTCCATGTCGTCATAATGTTGCATTGTCATCCGATTTATGTACATCTGCATGTTAAATTTCAGCTCAATCGGAAACCGGAAGTAGTCTAATTTAATGTGTGAAATTTGAAACTGACACCGAAGCAGGGGACATTCAATAAAAGCTTGTATTAATAGGCCTATCTACTGCCATTGCCTAGGTACCTAACCAGTTGTAGCAAAGAGGCTATTCCCAGCCCAGCTGCAGTGCTCAGGCCGGGGCCCGCGGCTTCTCTCCGGCCTTACAGTCACCACCAGCAGCAGGCGATATAACGTCGCTGAACATTTTAGACCACTTGATAATTCTAGAATAAAAATATAACTAGAGTAGAGAAAGTTTTGTGTAAGAGAATTTTGTGTAACAAAATAAGAATAATAACGAAACCATAGACAGTGCAGTGCGCGAATATCATAATATACGTAACATGAATTCATTTGATTTAAGTTTGGAAGAATTCACAATTTATCTTCGAGAATATTACTAAGGATAGAATTACCTTCTCGTAGTTCGTAGTGTACTCCTACTGAGTACACTAAAACAAATGTGAAATGTAAGTAAATGTTCCAAGAATCAGTAAAGTACCTACCTCTACTAATACGCGCACACAACATTTCTGTTCTGATGACGTCCTGGCACCTACCAACATAGAATGCCTTTGAAAATGGTCAGCAACTTGTATCACTTGAGTGTTTCAAAAGGAGTAGAAATGCAGCAGAGTGAACGCGACGATTATTTGAATTCCAGCTGTGAGAGACGCGGCGGCGCTAGACTAGTGCTCTCGTGCGGCAATTAGAGGCACTCAGAGCGTGATAGCCGAGAGGCGCGGTGCACGGCCGCCTCCTCCCGCGCGCCGCAAACTGTGCCTCCGCGGAAATATCAACTCCACGATGCAAACAGTTGGTTCTTTTAAAGCACAACTAAAAAAGGAACTCATAAGACGACAAAAATCGTGAAAACCCAAATATAACCATCACCATCATTGCTACTTACCAATACATCAATACCCTCCACTTTCTTGTCCTTCCTCTGTCTTATAGGTCTAGAAACCATACTGGTCACCTTCCACTCCCAAAATGAACTGGTACCACTCTTTCTACTCACTTGTTTTGGCCTTGGTGTGTGAGTTGTGGTTCTTATACTTGGCGACATTCTCCCGCCATTTACTCAGGTTATTTACCACGCTTAACGTGAAACTAAAATATAAACTGTCTTTGCTGGTTTACTCACTGTTGAAATATGGAAATAATTTTTTTTTTTGCCGCGTAAATACACTTTTCTATTATCCTCCTTTTTCTTCTGACGTTGACGTTATCATAGTCTACTGTTGACATTGACATAACAGATTGGTATTTATCTCTTTATATGTGTAGGTTAGGAGTGTGAAAGTTCACAATAGGTATCACAGATTATATAGGTACCTAGTTACCTAGGTAGTTTAACTTTTTGTAAGCAGTAGGTACCTATGTAATGTAAACTACTACTGATGGTAATACCTCTCGTCTCGGCTCCTGGTGTCACACAAAGTGGGCCAGTCTGAAAACCAGCGCTGTTCTGTACCTATCCTGGTGCAGAACAGCAAAAAGCTAAGCCTGACCCTTTTGGGTTCACTACGGCGCAGCACAGGAACCCCCGCCCAGGATGGGCGGTGACTGCCTACTCGTTATTAGGGCTTGTGCAAAATAGGCCAAAACAACCAAAATTATACACAATACCTAAAATAGACACCTATATTTTAGGTATTGTGTATAATTTTGGTTGTTTTGCTTTTGCTTTAATAATATTTTTTTCCATAGGCATACTTACCTAAATACTGTTTTTGTTATTTGTTATGTTTTCCTGCTGTTTGTGTGTGAACTTAATAAAAAATCTTATCTATCTATCAATTCACGCTCTCACCGCTGGCGCTATCGCAATGCTCCTAGCTATAATATCTACGTACCTGACATAACGACCAAGTATTAGAGAAAATGACCAAAAGGAACATAACTGAAATCACCCGTTAATACGTAATATTGGCCGCCAGTGCAGTCTAGACACTCACACCAGAACAAATTTAAGATAATTCACCTTTTTCCCACATCGCTGAACGTTGTACTTACGGCCATAATTTAAAACCCTAAAGTTATATTTATTTCAGGCAATGTAAAGCAACCTTAGTGACTTGCCATAAGGCAGTTTTTGATTGGGTCGTCGGCTTGCGATTTGTTTCTACCCGCGTTTCGGACGGCGTCACTCATTACATTACACGTCTCGCTTGCACTAATTGTTTCCCTCCGCTCGCGTCACGCTCGTCCGCCTCGCCCGCAGTACCTGCAAGCAGACACAGGGCCGCAGGTGATACCTAGGCTACTCGTATGTAGCTCGTATGTAGCCCTGTGCTGTGGGTGCGCGCAGCTGTAGGCTAGGTATCTACCGTGCCAGACTCTACCGAGCTTGCCGAGTAAACGGCCATGAATTGGTTGATATGGGTGAACGAGGGATCAGTGCATGTGAATATTTTAGCAAGACACGACGCAGAATGGATTATTGTGAAAACTTTACGGGCTTGATGTTTACGCGTAAAGAAATAGATGTATGAGCATCTGTAGAAAGGTACAGACCACCAGTCTTACGAAAATCATAAAACCCGAAAAAATATGAAGTACCTATCACCAGCCATTTCCCAAGTTTTACATGCAAAGTGTGTGAGGACAAAGAAGCTGAGCACGTGCGGAGCGAACAACATCTCATTCAGCCTCCTGGATTATTCATCCTGGATGTCGATGGCATCAATGATGCAGGCGTCCTGCTGCGGCAGACCGTAATAATGTTTACTGGGCCAGCTCCTTGTTACCCACACCCTGTACTGCAACCCTGTAGCACTATACCTAGGCGTTGTCTATAAGCACATGCACTGTACACATGTCACATCGCCGTGTTGGTACGGGCGGGCGGTTAGTGGTATAGTGGCGGTAGGCTGAACTGGTACAGTGGCGTTCATGGTTAGCTATACCACTAAAATTTTAATAATTTACGCCTTGAATGCTTAAATGCAAGCAATCTTAAATTAAATGCAAAACACTATTAATCTAAGATGGAACCTACGGTATTCCGCTTCACTGTGTCCGTGCATTAGAATCAGCAGAAAAGCAGCGTTTTTAGCACTGGTAGTTGAATGCAAATACTAGTCAACAGAAAAACACTTTTTGCATGAAACATGAAAACTTTTGTCTGGTTATGTTACGGAGAAGGATAAAGTTACTATAAATAAAATAAAAATGCTTTAAATGCGAATAGTTTTTTTGTAGTTGAATTTTATCAAATTTCGAAAATTTTTATTTATTGTCAGCAAAAAGAAGTTATTCCGTTATATTGCAATATTAATATAAATGTAACTTAATGATTTTCTTCTATAATTTGCTTCAGGGACGTCTCGTAATGTCAAACAGTAATCCGCTAATATACGCGCCCAAATTTTCAGGAAATAAGTCAATATGTGAATGTAGAAAGTATGTATATCGCTATAAATGTATGTAAATCGCCATATATGTATGTATATCGCCATAAATGTATGTATATCGCCATAAATGCCAAAAAATTTGTCAAGATAACATTTACACTTTCTTGACATTATTTAAGACATTATACAGGGTGGTTTTTTGAGAAGGGCGGTGATGGCCATCTCTGAAACCACGAGAGTTAGGGAAAAGTCGTGAAAGGAGTCATGCCCTCGATTTATAAGAAAACAATAACTGCATATTTATTTTTTTCAAAAATCTTTTACTTTTGACGGAAATGGACCAGAGTGATTTTTGAAAAAAAATTACACCCTGTATTATTAAACTAATCAATTCTGTTGCTGATAAGGATCAATCTTTGCAAATAAATGTTGTACTAAAAATGAATGGAAATAGCAAATTTTCACTTTTTTATTTTTACACGGAAGAAAACTCACCTCCTATTTAAACTTTTTGTTCGTTATGTGCGAAGATTTGATGGAGGCCTATTTTTTAAAATTAGATCTGTATTTCCAGCAAGACGGGGCCCCAGCTCACAACAGCCGTGTGGTTAGAGATATGCTGAATGAACATTTTGGGGATAGATGGATTGGCACTCATGGTCCGGTGAGATGGCCGGCAAGATCACCCGATCTCACACCGCTTGATTATTTCCTATGGGGTTACGTCAAGAACAAACTTTACAAAGCTCCTTACGATACATTTGAGAGCTTACAAAGCTCATTGCTTGATATTTTATCGAGGATAAATCCTGTCATGATATCAAATGCAGTTAAGTCTCTAGAGAGACGTATAAACTTATGTATAGGAGTCAATGGAAACCATTTTGAGCAACTTATTAGTTAGGTAAAATTGAGATACTAAAAGTAAAATGTAAAAATTTGCTATTTCCTTTCATTTTTAGTAAAACATTTATTTGCAAAAAATAATCCTTATCAACAACAGAATCGATTAGTTTAATAATACAGGGTGTAATTTTTTTTCAAAAATCACTCGGGTCCATTTCCGTCAAGAGTAAAAGATTTTTGAAAAAAATAAATATACAGTTATTGTTTTCTTATAAATCGAGGGCATGACTCCTTTCACGACTTTTCCCTAACTCTCGTGGTTTCAGAGTTGGCCATCACCGCCCTTCTCAAAAAACCACCCTGTATATTCCGTTTTACGAGTGAATCTAATAACGAGTAGATTCACTCGTAAAACGAAAAAATAAAAATTAAACTCTTTTAATAATAAATTATCGAAATGTGAAAATTAAACTTAAAAACGATTAATTTCGCCATAGACCTGATCGAATTAAAATAAATATGGTGTTAAAATGAGGGTATATAGTTTCTTTATTTTTAGTTGTCCTGTAAAAATTTTGTAAAAATATTGTCGATTAGTGATTTTTATAATCATTAGGTGGGTAGTCAATGATTTTGTTATACGAACCACGGACAAACAAATGAAATCAGTTGCCTGAAACGTATTGTTGTGGGTTATACTATACTGTATATATAAAATGATTGCGTATCTGCAAACATTTTAGGATTTCAATGAACTGGATAACATAATTATGTTATTAAAACATGCTTGGATACAATTTAACCGATAACAATAACACAATAAAACTAATAACACCTAACTTTAGCTTTACATAGACATACTGTTGTTGTGTACTTCTTTTTCAATAAATATTTTTATTTCATTTCATAAATCAGAAAGAGAGATCCAAATGGTTAATTATTCTTTAGATCCTGCTTTAATGACAGTATGCTATATACCGTGGTATAATCTAATGATAATAAGGTGGTAAATGTTCTATGGAGAATTATTATTCCTTGGCTCGATTCACTTAAAACTGAAAACTCGGTATAAATAAACTATAGAGTAAATAATGATACATGAATTTTTTTATTTTAACAAAACTACCCCTAGCTAGGGGATGTGCAATCAATTTCCACGCGGGCGAAGCGACAGGGCGCAGCTAGTATTGTTTATTTTTTAAATTTTGTTCATTTACTTGAGCTGTTCCTGTACAATTAACTGAGTTAGAGGAATTATAAATATGGGTTACAAATTATAATTATGGTGCATTTCGTCCGCTAAAAACTCGTCTACGGGCGAGTTGTACCTTTTCTAAAAAGCATAGAAGATAACTCATCCGAATTATAAGTCTCTTGGTATCTGATTCGGACCAGTTGTCGTCCCCTACCCCAAAGTGAAGTGGAAATCTCGCCCTCGAGAAGATCGTCGTTACCAGGTACACACCTTCTCAAGAGCCGCACGGCGCGGTAAGCAATTATAATTGCCAGTAATCGGGTAGTGTACTCGTAGGTGCACGTACAAAATCTAAAAATGTGTTTTTTTAATTAAGTAGGTACTTAATATGCAAATGTTCTTATTATTAAAACAACTTCTGTTCATGTTACCAACTACCAATTACCAATGTGATAAAGGCGTTGGTGTATCTTCTAATGTCACGATATCACCTAACTACCGACTCAACTATTCTATAAACTAGAGAACATTAAACGCAGAGCTGCACAACAATGGAGACCTATCCAATTTTATTAGTTTTACTTTTATTTCTTATAAAACAATCGACTAGTTTTATTTGGGAAAACGTGGTGCTCGATGCGATTACCAACATGAACAAGGCAGGGGAGTGGAATCGCACGGAGAAATTCATGAACGTGACGGAACTGATTCGATTCTGTGGCCTCGGTGCCGAGGAGCACGAGGTGAGCACCGAGGATGGCTACCGGCTGCTGCTGGCGCGCATCCCGCGGCCGGGCGCACCTGTCGTGTTCCTCATGCACGGGCTTCTGAACAGCGCCGACGACTGGCTGACAGCGGGTTGTGGTCGTTCGCTGGCCGCGCAGCTGGCGCGCGCCGGGTACGACGTGTGGCTTGGCAACGCGCGCGGCAACAAGTACTGCAAGCAACACGTGCTGCTCGCGTCCGCGGACCCGCACTTCTGGGACTTCAGCTTCCACGAGACCGGCTACTATGACCTGCCGGCCATGATTGACTACGTCCTGCTGAACACGGGCCGCGCGCGGCTCTCCTACGTCGGCCAGTCGCAGGGCACCACGGCGTTCTTCATCCTCGCCTCGCTGCGGCCCGAGTACAACGCGAAGGTGGCGGTGATGGTCTCGCTGGCCACGGTCGCGTGGCTGGGCCAGCTACGCAGCCCGGTGGTGCGCGCGCTGGCGCCGCTCAGTGAGCTGCAGGGCGTGGCCAGGCTGCTGAGCCAGAACGAAGCGTTCCCCTCGAGTCCGCTGAACCAGTTCATATTCCGGGACGTGTGCACGTCGACACCGCTCGCTCTGCTGCTGTGCCACTCGTTCCTTTTCCTGCTGTACGGGTTCGACTACGGGCAGGTGGACGTGGCGCAGGCGCAGGTCACCATTGCGCACTTCCCCGCTGGCTGCAGCAACAGACAGCTTCTGCACTTCATGCAGCTGGTTCGGTCAGGAGCCTTCCGGCAGTTCGATCACGGCCGCGCGGGCAACTTGCTCGCCTACGGGAGCCAACAGCCACCCGCCTACCCCGTCGGGCTCATCACGACTCCTATCGCGTGCTTCTACAGCGATAACGATTATTTGTCCGACCCACGAGATGTTAATATCTTCAGCAAGAATGTAAATAGCGTCTTCAAGATGCAAAGAGTTGACTGTGAGCGCTTCAACCACATGGACCACATGTGGGCACAGTTCGTGACGGAGTTGTTATACGTGCATGTGATCACGGTTATTAAAGAAAAGGGAGACCAGTAAATAAGATAGATTACTCATTATTCTGATTAATTAATTGTTCTAATGTTGTCTGAAATAAATGTATTATTATTATGAATGTAAGAGATATAACAAATGTTTTTTCGAGTTGAAAAATACCGCTCAGGTACATTCATAATGAGTTCGTCAAACCACGGAAGTTTTCAAAGATATATTACATTATTTCTGTCTACACGCCACCGTCTACACTTTTCAATTACGTAACGATTGTACGTAAGTATAGTAAATTGTATAAATATTGTCAAAAGTATGTGCTTGAACAAAATAGTTTTGAGCAATGGCATAATGCGCTTCACAAACAGACTCGTCGGAACTCAAAATACGTTCTCATATACATACGTTCGTATATAGATAGTCCCCCGGGCACTTAGTTGATCTGACGTGCCATATACATAGGTAGTATGTGTTGGCTCCGTTTGCACTTGTTGATCCGACCCTCCTTTCTTGATCCAGAGAGAGATAGCCGTACATATGTGGTACCGCTCGGAGCCACAAAAGTGGCCCCAAAAAATAATAATAATTAAGCCATCTTATACATATCCACCTTTTAGGCATTCGGGCACTTCTTGATCCGATTCAAATGAGCCAATCACAGCGAAGGACTGCCCTGATTGGCCAGTTACTTTTCTCCACAGAAGAGTAAATGGAGCTAGCACTCCTCGATTAGAAGGGCGATCTGAGCTTGACACGCATGCCACTGTTAGGCACTCAGTGCCTATATCTGTCAGAACGCTTGTAATCTTAAATCAGTCTTGCCCAATTTTTGCCCAACGTACCGCATAGTAATATTTTTCGAAAAAAATCTACATTGCACAATAATTACTTGTCTGAAAAATAATAAAACAAGTACCTTGAGAAAAGACGGAATTTCCTACCATCGGAAAGTCACAAACGCTACTTTTTTCAAGAAATTTTAGGTTTAAACGCAAAACAATTTTGGTACAACACTAGTGTTGCTCCATTATCAGTCAATTGAATTTATCGATATCAATATTCGTTTAGGCTCTTACATTCATTTAGCGGGAAGTGTACAATTCCTAAAACAACAATTATATTTATTGGTAACATTTGCCTGCGATGAATAAAAATTTAGGGTTAAAAATTTTAAGGTACACTCCTATTTGTAATTTAAATCCCCTCTGTCTCCTCGTTCTCCAGCCAATCCCATCAGTGCTTTTCTCGATGGATTGGTTCTATTTCAGCAGGAATATTCTAGGGATACATTTTTAAAATTTTGATAACTGAAACTTCAAATCAATCACATCAACCAACATCAACATATGGAGATAAATTTAAAAATTAGCTTAAGAATCACCATCATACCAGTCATAATTTTAAAAACCAAAAAACATTTTTAACGTAATTATAGCTGGGAATAAATTTTTTAAATTTTGTTAAAAGAAACGTCAAAACAATCGCACAAATAAAGATTTTTATTATTATTATTATTATTATTATTATCAACCAACATCATCATGTGGAGATTCTGAGTGGTGGCGCCATCCTTCGTTAAAATCCATAACTCGGAAAACATAGACAATTCCCAATATTTTCTCTGATAACTCCTTAGATTTAGACCTAAGGATTTTTTTAAAGTGATGAGTTGAGGAGCAAATAGTACCCTGGAGTAACTATCGAAATTTCCGGCAACAGTAGCCGTTATTAGCAATAATTTCGATAGTAACCGTCCGGTACGATTTGCTTATCAACTCATTACTTCCAAATAAACGTTGGGTCTATATCTAAGGAGCTATGAGAAAAAAAAATGGAAATTTCTATATTTTCCGAGTTATGGATTTTTATCTCTGCTCTGCAACTCGACCAAACAATTTCACTTCACAACACACACTGACCGAGTGCGGCGTGCGGGCACGGTGGCGGAAGGTGTTCCTCCCCCTCCTGCCCCTTCATCCCCGCGTATGAAACATGGATCTAAAAATTACCAAGCTTTGCGAATATAAAATCTATTGGAGCAACATAGTCATTAAAATCTTATAGGTAACTTAAAATAACCGTCATATATTGAATATATTATTATATAAAATGGAGCCACATTTGTACTAATTTTGAAAAGTCGCGGAGCCACAAAGTAATTACGAGTACGCGAAAAATTTCCGTTAGGAATCAACTTAGACTCGGGAGTTGAATCTTCAAAATATAGAGTTTTAAGTTTTGTGACCGAATACGTTTGGCAACCTCGCCTACGAGATTGAGACGTTGCCGGCCGACTCGATATATTATATATATATAATATATATAACAATATCATTGACGTGTTCAATAGCGCAGCCGAAAACACTTTCCTATTGACCTCGATAGGAAAGTGATAAATGCATGTACCTGCCTGCTACAGTTATTTGAATCACTTTTGATACAAGTTTCGCAAACTGAACATTTATTTGTTACGATATGCCTGTTTGACGACCGATGTGGCGCGGCAGGCGAAGGTCCGCCTGCGATGGTTGCGGGTTCGATTCCCGCCTTGGAACAAATGTTTGTACGATCTACAAATATTTGTTCCGGGTGTTCTGGCTATTTTCTAAGTAAAATAAATAAATATCTATCTGTGTATGTATAGTATTAAGTAATCAGTCATCTAGTACTCATAACCACTGGTTAGCTTGGGGCTAGATGATGCCAGCCGAGTGTCGCACCACAAATTACATCACGATTTTGTATAAGGTTTTATTGAGACGCGCGGTAGAGCGTCCAGCCAAGTTCGGAAAAGAAACTTGCGACGCAATAGCAGTGAGTATCTTCACACAAACCATTGGGCACGCTTTTCGTCCCACCTGTATCGCAGACATTATCAAACCTACAGGCTCGCAATTTTGCATCTCTAGTAAGATCCATGAACAGAGTAGGAATACCAAATTTTATAAATAAATTATCAACGGTTGTTGAGCTATTAAGGTCCGAAAACTGCCATTTTTAACAAATGACTTATCAAAAACCTAAACCACTTCTAGATAACCTAGGGAGATGAAATTTGGTGCGAAGGTACTTAAATGATCAAACTTTATCGGAAGAAAAAATTAGAAAACTAAAAATTTTACATTTTGAAGTATTAAATCGGTGCCGATATTGATCTTTATGAAATTATTTGTGAATATATAATTGGTTTATAGACCTATTATTTTAAAATTTCACACATAGACGCATAATAACGAACCAAAACTGGAAAATATATTAAAATAAATAATTAATGAAAAATAAGATAGGGTATCTTATTTTTTATACAACAAAAGGCCCACCTTTTCTTATATAAAAATGATGGGAAAAATAAAATCGGCCCACAAAGTTGAATCTTAATACATATATATACATATATAAAAGAACAAGCGATTTCCTGCGGACAACGCCCAGCCCACACCGCTGAAGCTAGAAACCTGAAATTTGAAAATCAGGTACCTGTTACCACACAACCTCCTGCTAAGAAGGGATTTTTGGAAATTCCTACACTAAGGGGTTGAAGTTTTTTTGGTGTTTTTTGTAACTCTTTAGCCAGTGGCCCAATTAGTTTGAAACATACAGAGGATACTAAGAATACAAAACCATTGAACACATATTTCAGGATTTTTCAAAATTTTCCTGAAAATGGTGTAAATCGGGTTATTAAAGTTTGCGATATAATAAATAATAATATAAGGGAAGATTTGTTTAATATATTAATTAAAGTAGGTAATATTTCATTTATTTCAGACAACTATACATTTATATTTTATATTGAATATAAAATATAAATGTATAGTATATACATTTATATTTTATATTAAAATTATATAGATATAAAATATAGTAGATATAAAAATTAGTCATTAAATATCCCGCCCCTGACCATACCCGGTGCAAAGGTGCCCATATGCTTGCAGCAGGGGTAAATCGGGTTATTAAAGTTTGTGATTCGTAATAAACTATACTTAAAGTAAATAATGATACAGGTATATTTTATTTTTTCAAAACTACCCCTAGGGGGGTGCAATCCAAAATTTCCACACGGGCAAAGCCCCGGGGCGTAGCTAGATTAGTATAGAAAGAAATCGTTTGTGGCTTGGTTTGTTCACTGAATATTAATTTGTGGCTGCAAGTCAATAACCTCCTTCAGATTTGTGCAGTAATTTGAATAACACCCTATACATCTAAGCAAATCCGTTCAGTTATATCAAAGATTTATCCATCCATTCATACTTTCGCTTTTATAATATTAGTGTGGATTCACGTACAATCTACAAGCTACAACAGCCCCTCCCTAACGACACATCTGCATCGGTTCGAAACAGCGCGGAGGCTCTGAGACCAGGCATTTCCATGACGAGGAGAGCCGCGCTCCGGCGGGCGGCGGGCTCGAGGGCCGACTCAAATGTTTGTAGCGAGGGCCTCCGTGAGCGCTCGCTGCTGGCTCTAACTTCGCGCTGGTACCTACACTTGAACCTATCAGGGCAATAATTAGCCACGGCTTTCTGAACATTGGTTGCACGTTAATTTAACAGCTACTACATGACGTAGCGTCCCACACGTGTACCTACCTATCACTTTATATACAATTACATGGAAAATTTTGTTGAGTAAAGATTCCGAACAGTGCTTGGCTTCTTGCCAAAACGATTGCGGATTGTTATTCAAATAATGTGTCCGCACCAATCACAAGCCTGCGCCGGCCGCGGTACGATAACAGTGTGCAGGTGGTCCCAGCGTGTGTAGTGCAGTAGCGGAGAGTGCCTTGAGCTCCTACAGTGCGGTGGATAAATGAATGAGGGTGAGTGTCTGAGGCCCACCGGTAGACCGGACCACATTGCACCGAGTGTGGGTGCATCTCACAGCAATCATTATACGGCAATAATGTCCGCATACTGTTAATTGCTAGACGATTTTAACACTTTCATGGCCCAACAATTCGCACATGTCGGTCAGCACCACCACGAGGCTGGGTGGGTAGTGAATGCGTTAAAAGTCAATATCCACAAACTGATTAAAATGATTAAAAATTTAACTTGTAATGCAGGAGATTGGCAGCATTGAATAGAACAGGCAAACGTTATGTAGCGTTGTGTTAGTGCCGGAACTCCGGAGCGGGGAGGAGCCATGGCGCGGTATCTTTAATGAAATCGGCCGCGGGAAGAATAACTTTAATCTGTTTTAGGAGATGTACGCCGCCGCCGCCGCCGCGGCGACTGAGGCTTACACTGACTTGAAGAGTATTTATAATATCCATTTGAATAGACGAGAGATCTGATCAATATGGATATTGTATTTACAACATCCTTAAGGATATTTAATAGTTTTAAGAGGCAAACTTCCTAATCGTTCATTGATGTGCAAAATAAGGTCCGCTTTTCTGAACCATATAGCTGATCCGTGTTCCTTCAGTTATTCCGTGATCATGGCGCATCAAATCGTGCCGAAATATTAAAAAGCTCAAAACTTAAATCATAGTAAATATCCCGTTGTAAATGACTTAAGTGTTAATAACCATGATATGATAACCCTCGCTACGTCTACTACATTGTAAGAGCCGGCCGCCGATGATGGTAGCCTTCCTCGGAATACTTTATCGAAGATATGTACCTACTCCCTTACTTTACAATCGAGTTTAATACAATTTATTTGTTAAGTTTGATGATGCCAGATGACAGTACTCGGTCTGCTCAGCTCAACAGTCTCTTACTACAATAAATAGGTAAGTACCCGATACTTACTCTAAGGCTGGATGTCCAATGGAGTGCCACCTCCTTAGGCTGCGTGCGTCTCGCGTCGTCAGATGGTGGTGGCGCGCCGCTTCCGCCACCTTCAACAGGTAAATACTGAATAGTATAGTATATTCACACTGTCTTGGCTCCAGGTTTCAACATTCCTGGCTATCACTGTCACAGCTCCCATTAAACGTGGTCGGCTTACTTACTGTAATGGAGACAATTTAAATTAATGAACTAACACAAATAAACAGATAAAAACTTACTACAAGTCACCACCGCATATCGGTACTGGTCAGGTAAGTGAACCGTGTTCACCCACAAAACCAGCTGCACTTCCAAACCCTTTGAATAATTCACTGAAGCGCGTACAAAGTTACACCTGCAGTGTTGTAGAACGACACTAAGTAAAGAAGTACAAGTACGTATGAATGCGCCGCAAAGTGGCACGATCCCAATAGTTGTTAACGACTTGTCTTCGTGGCCGCGTTACTTTGTGAGGGTTATTAGGTACTGCTACTATGTTGGTACAACGTCCACGACCCGACCTCCCTCTCAGCAACGAACAACTTTGCTCACAGCGCGGGGCTCATGTTCAATGGAAATTATACGATGCGGTTCGGTCATGCAATTAATTGCCATAGAATTTTGCAAGCACCTTTAATATTAAAACTAGTTTAGTGTAGGTAGCATAAGTAATTATTTTAATGTATGCACCATCGCCTTGTATAATTTATAAGTTCTATTTGATTGTTTTATTTGTTGTTAGAACTCTTTTGCCAGAAAAACTGGTTTTTACCTAGTTCAGGCACACGCATTATATAATTCCATTAGTATATTAGATGAACTTTGTTATCCTTTTAGTCCTAAGTTATTTTGAATAAATTATTATTAACATGGCGTAAAAAATATGATTATCTATATTATATAAAAGAAAGTCGAGTTAGTTACACTATTTATAACTCAAGAACGGCTGAACGGATCTCGGTGAAATTTGGCAGGGAGGTAGATGGTATCCCGGGGCCGGACATAGGCTACCTTTTATTCCGAAAAAAAGCGTGCGAAGCCGCGGGCTGCAGCTAGTTATTATTAAATCATTAAAATAAAATAAATAAATAAATAATGCTGGACAATCCACACAGCATCATCTAGCCCCAAAGTAAGCAGAGCTTGTGTTATGGGTACTAGATGACTGATAAACTTAATACAATACATAACATAGATAAATATTTTTTATTATATATAGAAAATACCCAGAACACTTGGAACAAATATTTGCAGATCGTACAAACATTTGTCCCAAGGCGGGAATCGAACCCGTAACCTTCTGCGTCGCAGGCGGACCTTCGCCCGCCGCGCCACACCGGTCGCCAATTTCATAATAATAATTAAATGTAAAAACCTAATTAATTAGTGCCACAGCCCGGCACTACGAGTGACACCGGACGCGACGACGGCAGCGGTGCGGTGCTGTGGGATTTACAGATCATTACTTCTATTAAAAGTTCAGGGTTTAATTAAACTTCTAATTGAAACTAAGTCCTGTCTGCGAGGGGGCGCTCCAGGCGACTGCGCGCGATCTCATGCTTGGCCGTCTACAGACGGCCAAGCTCCCTCCTCTCGCTATAAACCACTTTATCGTAAAGCGGAGTACAGCTGCATTTGCAAATATTCTCTGTTCACTGAATCTTAAAGCAGTCGTTTAACTTGACCTCGGTAGTCGATTCTGAAATGTTTTTAAAGCGATAAATGAACAAAAACTTTTAGGTTTTTATCTTTTGTTTTGACCTATAACGAACGCCTCGTACTTATTTCGTAGTGCGGGTATAATTTCGTAAGCACTGCTTGAGGGCCCTCGAGCGCGCGGACAATGAACGTGGGGGCCGGCCCGACCTCGGGTCCTGATGCTCGCTAATTTCACGCAATTATGCACCCTCTGCGCGGCCGAGTGCGGAGCGGAGAGCACTAAGCACCAACTTGTCAGTACTCTACCAAACTACAGGTTAATATTGGATCGAGGCTGCAGCATATTTGACATGCATTACGAGAATCATACGTGGAAAAATCTCTATAGTCAAATTTCTTGGAAAATCACCTTAATTTTTAAGCAATTTCGATATATTGAGTTAGGAGGCGTTCGTTAGTCGTCATTCACATCGTGCTCCCGCGGCGACAGACGAGTGTGGAGTTCATTAGCGGCGCCCTCATTACCGCGAGGATGCTCCAGGACCTTCCACTGCGTCTGCACTGTACCGCACACCGTGCACTGCACACACTCCAACACACTTCACAACCTACAGTTTCGAATTACGACTCTGTTTGCGCTTGGGAACTTTAATTACACAATCGAATGTAGCTTTCGCTTATGGTGTGTTTTCTTTATTGAGGGGTGTTATCTTTTGTTGGTAAAATTAAATTGCCGTAACTAGCTTAAAACAATCTATTTCTATCCCTGGGTGAAACATTACAAAAAAACGTATATCCTTATCAAACAACGCGTTATGAAGGGTATGAACCACAAACGTCGTTTCCACAATATTAAAACGAAACTCCCCTCCGCAGTAAAAGTGATTCTTTTCCGAGTGGAGCTCCGCGATTTGAATCCATTTAGCATTTCGCGCAGCACTTGACCGCCAGCGAATAGAAACTTATTTCGAGGTCAGTCGACGTTGACGCCGCCGGATCCGAGTCGCCGATTTACGTCGCGAATGTACCCCACTGCCCACTGAAGCAGCGATGCATCTTTCTTTGATTCATTTGACACATTCAGGTCTGTTTGTTCAGTAATTCAGTAATATTTATTCAGAATTTCTAGTGTTCGAAAAAACCTTATTAGTTATATTTACACATTTTCCGCATAAGTGTAACGTGTTTTCTGCAACTGTTCAGCGGACAGTGGACCTTAGTGGAGTTTTCTCGGGAAATGTTTAGTGGACGAATGTCGAGAGGGTGAACGAACTGCTTAACGAGGGACTTTTCACTCGGATTTTCGTGATTTTGGCGCCTTTTGTTGACAAGTGGCAAACATGGCGACCGTAACAATGACGCAAAGTGGACACTTGGACCCGCACGTTTTATTACACAGTCACGGTTTTCTTCACAACACTCTTATACCTAGCTGAGAGAAACTAATTCCTTTTTAAAAATTCCTTGTTTCATATATAAAATAAATCGACAAGTGCGAGTCGACTCGCACATCAAGGGTTCAGTAACGTAAAAATCAGGCAACTTTTTCAAAGAACATAAAATTTTCCCTTGTTTGGAGACCTCCTTAAATTTTCAACTTTATTTTATTTTTAGTTTTTTTTTATTGGGTATTACAGTTGACGTATTACTTATTTATAGAAAGTTTCAAGTGGTTCAAGAGATACAGCCTTGAAAAACGAACATCAAAAATAACCAAAAATTATGATTTTTGTGTGGAAGCCTTTAATTTAGATATTTATTTTATTTTAATATTTGCTGTTATAGCGGTAAGAGAAATACATATTCTCTGAAAATTTCAACTGTCTACCTCTTACGTTTCTTCAGATAGAGACCTGTGACAGACGGATGGACAGCGGAGGCTTAGTAAAAGGGTTCCGTTTTAACCCTTCGGTACAGAACCCTAAAAATTACCGTAGCAAACCACATTGTTATTGCAATCAATTGAGAACACGAAAACACAAGCCCCTAAAGATTAATGGAATTGAGCAAATTAACAATTTGAAACAACAAAGCCATCAGAAATTAATTCGTGACAGCCACTGAGCTAAGAACTGTATAATAATTAATTCGTGACAGCCACTGAGCTAAGAACTGTATAATAATTAATTCGTGACAGCCACTGAGCTTAGAACTGTATAATAATTAATTCGTGACAGCCACTGAGCTAAGAACTGTATAATAATTAATTCGTGACAGCCACTGAGCTTAGAACTGTATAATAATTAATTCGTGACAGCCACTGAGCTAAGAACTGTATAATAATTAATTCGTGACAGCCACTGAGCTAAGAACTGTATAATAATTAATTCGTGACAGCCACTGAGCTAAGAACTGTATAATAATTAATTCGTGACAGCCACTGAGCTAAGAACTGTATAATAATTAATTCGTGACAGCCACTGAGCTAAGAACTGTATAATAATTAATTCGTGACAGCCACTGAGCTAAGAACTGTATAATAATTAATTCGTGACAGCCACTGAGCTAAGAACTGTATAATAATTAATTCGTGACAGCCACTGAGCTTAGAACTGTATAATAATTAATTCGTGACAGCCACTGTGCTTAAAACTGTATAATAAATAATTCGTGACAGCCACTGAGCTAAGAACTGTATAATAATTAATTCGTGACAGCCACTGAGCTTAAATCTGTATAATATTTAATTCGGGACCACCACTGAGCTTAGAACTGTATAATAATTAATTCGTGACAGCCACTGAGCTTAGAACTGTATGATAATTAATTCGTGACAGCCACTGAGCTAAGAACTGTATAATAATTAATTCGTGACAGCCACTGAGCTAAGAACTTTATAATAATTAATTCGTGACAGCCACTGAGCTTAGAACTGTATAATAAATAATTCGTGACAGCCACTGAGCTAAGAACTGTATAATAATTAATTCGTGACAGCCACTGAGCTTAGATCTGTATAATAATTAATTCGGGACCGCCACTGAGCTTAGAACTGTATAATAATTAATTCGTGACAGCCACTGAGCTTAGAACTGTATGATAATTAATTCGTGACAGCCACTGAGCTAAGAACTGTATAATAATTAATTCGTGACAGCCACTGAGCTAAGAACTTTATAATAATTAATTCGTGACAGCCACTGAGCTAAGAACTGTATAATAATTAATTCGTGACAGCCACTGAGCTTAGAACTGTATAATAATTAGTTCGGGACCGCCACAGAGCTTAGAACTGTATAATAAATAATTCGTGACAGCCACTGAGCTAAGAACTGTATAATAATTAATTCGTGACAGCCACTGAGCTTAGAACTGTATAATAATTAATTCGTGACAGCCACTGAGCTTAGAACTGTATTATAATTAATTCGTGATAGCCACTGAGCTAAGAACTGTATAATAATTAATTCGTGACAGCCACTGAGCTTAGAACTGTATAATAATTAATTCGTGACAGCCACTGAGCTTAGAACTGTAAAATAATTAATACGTGACAACCACTGAGCTTAGAACTCTATAATGAATAATTTGTGACAGCTACTGAGCTTAGAACTGTATAATAATTAATTTGTGACAGCCACTGAGCTTAGAACTGTATAATAATTTCCGAAGTCTTAAAGCTGGTTGCTCGGCCGCGGAGAAAATTAAGACAAACGACTTTAATAAATGTTGATCGTGCTATGTTCTCCGCTGCTACTTACTTTACTTGTTTCTGGACTGGTTTCCGCAACTAGGCCACAGGTGGGCCCTTTTTGTGTGTCGGGTGGGGGGCTGCTAATCTAACCACCCGATGTTCTCTAGGAAAGCCAGCAGCTCGCTGACGCCGGTGCATGCCTCCCTAGGCGTTCTCGGTGTTCCAAGGTAGTGTAGTCGTTGAGACGCTACGCTATCGCACTCTACAAGCACATGCGCGACCGTCTCCTCTGCGTTCATGCACCCTCTGCATAGGGGGCTGTCCGTGATACCCAGATTAAACAGATGTTTGTTAAGCATGCATTGGCCTGTGACAACACCGACGATTTGCCGGAGTTTGTCACGTTTCAGATTGAGGAGCTTTCGGGAGAATCCCAGGTTTAAAGACGGGAAGGCCTCCTTCGACTGCCTACAATCCAGCATACTTGCCCAGTAGTCTTGGTGTTGTTTAACTGTACGTTGACGGATCCATGAGCGGACTTGACTGAATGGTAGAGGAATTATTGGTTCGGGTCCTGCTGGTTGCCACTCTGAACCTCTCCTCGCCAGTGCGTCAGCCTCGTCATTTCCTCTGGATCCGCTGTGTCCTCTGTGACTCTATTTGACTTACTTACTAGTTCTAGCAGGTAGTGGCACTGTATGGTAAGTCCCGAGTTGTGTTTTCTCTTGCTCAGGGCCTGTAGTACCGCCGCGCTGTCCGAGAGGATCCTGATGTTTTGGTCAGTTACCTTCCTTCGCAGCACTGCAGTCGCAGCCTCAATTATACTCACACATTCCGCCTGAAAGATGGAGTTGTTGGTACCCAGTGCTGTAGTTTTGTGAATGTTAAGATCTTCCGAGAACGTTCCCACCCCGGTACTTGTTTTCATTTTAGAGCCATCTGTGTATATTCTTACTTTGTGTATGTTTGAGCTATCACTTGGCTCCTCGTGCATTTGTATAGTGAAGCTTCTTGAAGGTATGTGTTTCTTGGGTACCCTATCACAAAGCGAGAGTAGCATGGGATTGCTTCTGGCGTACTCGTCTATAATAGTGGTGTGTTGTGCTCTAGTGTCATGATCCCATAAACGTAAAGCCCAGAGTCTGTAAGCAGTTGCGGCTGCCTCTTGTTGCACGTGTAGGTGCGGTGGCATTAGGCCTATCAGGGCTTCGAGTGCTGCCGTAGGGGCAGTTCTCATACACCCTGTCGTCGCTACGCAGGCTAGTCTCTGGAACTTTTGCAGTTTGCTTATAGTTGTGCTTTGATTAGTTCTCGGCCACCAAACTAGAGCATCGTATGTCAGCGAGGATCTGATTGCAGTGTTGTAGAGCCATAGGGTAATCCTTGGGCTGAGACCCCATGTTCTACCTAGCATACGACGGCACTGCCAGAATGATATGGTGGCTTTCTTTGTCTTGTTTACTAAATGTGTTGCCCAGTTAAGTTTGTTGTCCAGGGTTATACCTAAGTATTTAACTGAATCAGATAGTGTTAGCTGCGTATCAACCAGGAACGGAAGCTGGTAGGTTCCTAGTTTACGCTTGTTGGTGAACATAACTAGTTTTGTTTTAGTTGGATTTACGGTTAGTCCATAGTCTATGCACCATGTTTCGATGAATTTAGTGCCCTTTTAGTGTTCTCCGCTGCTTCCGTAATATATAATTGCTGCTATAGGTTGGGTGCGGCCCGTACGTCGAACAGAATATACGGAACGCTATCTGAGAATCAATTATTGAAACCTGGTAATAAATAATAAACCTCTAGATTGTTTGCAACAGTCTGGGGAATGGTACAATTTTATATTTAATAAAATTTGGCACCTGTTCAGTACATCAAACAATAAGCCGCTATTAGGTCAAAGTTGCCGACGCAACAACGGCGCCGCGCCGCCCGCCTCGCGCCGCCCCTCGCCGGGCCGCCGCGCTGACATGTTGTTTGGACAAAAATATTTACTATTTTCAACCAACGTTATTTTACGCAAATCAAATAGACATTATTGTTACACTACCTCAAGATGCAAAGGGTTACCGTGTTACAATTATTGAAAGGGTAACCCCAAACGAATGGGTTATCAAAACAATCGAAAACACAATACCCTTGCAATAGGGTAACCCAGTCGAAAGGGTTTTGAAGGGGTTACCCCTGAAAGCTATTCATTGGGTTATTCATTGAAAGTGTAACCCCTATGGACAGGGTTTTAAAACAACTTCTTCAAAAAACCGTCGAAAACCCCTTCAACGGGGAACCAATTCAGTCTGCTTTTATGTAACATATAGAAATAGGTATATAACGCGGAGATAAGCCGCTGTCCGCAATGAAAGCGCAGTGATTTACTCGCTAAGTAATGGAAACAGAGTTCGTTCATATTTTATTAAATACGCGTTGTTTGAGGTAAACAGTGTATCACGCTCGGTTTCATATTATGTCGCTGCTGAAAAAAGTTCGCTTTGAGAGTTCACGAAAACGTTATAATATTATGCTATATTTCTAAGTGCGCACCACTATGGAAATGAATTACGAACAGAGCGCTGAATAAAAATATATAGGTCACTATCTAAAACGATTACAAATCTAGATGGATGCAGAAGGTACATTATTATTGGTAATCGTTCATTCAATGAAGTAATACGTACCTAAGCAAAACTTTTTAAATAATTGTTTTAAAAAAATAATAAAAACAAACTAAACTTTCAACAAAGAAACAATAGTAGCTTGAAGAAAGCGGTCTTCGGCATTCAAAGTTTTAATTAACTCGAGTTTAACAGAACTTACAACGGCTCTAATGAGTGCGCCCGCTCACAATCCTAATAAACTCATTACAAATAACCTTGTTTGATAAACTGCAATGAAACTATTTCCTGAGTCTTTTGATACTTCAATTTTCTACAAAATTAGGGAAAAGAAAAACAACAGTAGATATTGTTCTGAAATATTTCCTCGAAAACCGATTCTGTTTACAAGAAGTCGTAGTCGTATAATGTGTACACCAAGATTCGTACAAATTGGTTCTAAAATACGACCTCTAGTGTAGAGGAGGACCAACAAATTAAAAGAGAAAGCCAGACGTGATTTTTGCCAGACGTGAAGCCGAGACGCTTTGCTCGCACAGTAAATTATAAAATGCTCATGTTAAGCAGTTTGGACGTTGTTACTTCTTCACACCAAAACTATTGAACGTACCTATCGCCGACGTTCGGACTGGAAATTTGCATATTATGTAGTGACCAAAAATAACATAGGCCTAGCTTAGCTTTTATCCCGTGAAAACACAGGCGAAGCCACGGGCTGAAGCTAGTAAGTTCATAAACAAGATTAACAGTAAGTAGACTAAGGTCCAATTTCAACGTTGCAATTGAACGCCTTCAATATAAGATAAACTCAGTTTAGCGCTTTAAACAAGTTCAGTGTATTTCACCGACATAAAGTTGATCCGGATCAAGCTGCACTTAGTTTAACTTCTGAACTCAGACAAAAAAATTAGCTTCTGAATGCCCGATTTTCGGCATTTAGCCTATAAAACGGGTTCATGAGCTGTCATGTCACACAATGTCAAACACGACGAAAAACAGCGAACAGACTTACATTCATCAATTCAATGTCGGATGTAAATTTCGTTTCCGTAAACGCGAACAAAATGTTGCTGGTGTAATCGGTGTGAAGTAAACCAAGATCAACATTTTGAACTCGATTAAGTTGAACTTAGTTCTGTTGAACTAAGTTTTGGCAGCGAACGGTGAAATTGGACCCAAAAGCTTTGGCGGGCACAGATAAGTTTCAGCAGATTCTCGGGGATAGATTTGTTGCCTTGGAACCCTATGATGATGCTGACGAGACCCTACACAATCTGGTAGAAACGTTGAGAGACGAGCTCATTAAGTTTTGCAAAAAGCAGCGTACTGGCAAGAAGTCAAAATTCTCGGATGAAACTCTTGGGCTGATGACAAAATTACAGGAAACCACCCAAGAGACCAGCGAGGTCAGACCTTAACAAGCGAATTGCGATGATTGTACGGCGCGACTTTCGGAGTTCCAACAAGCGCCTCATTGAAGAGCGAAACCTAGGGTCCAAAGTATTCACTCAGCACCTTGTCAGGAGCCATCTCACGATGGTCAAAACGCACGACGGGAGGACCGTATTGTCCTAAATGCCGGAGCCAGCTCGATCGGAGGTTAAATACTTTAATGTTCGGACTAAAGCGTTTATGTTTTCACGTCTGATGGCTCACGTGAGGCATTTATCATGTACATTTATTCACGTACGTTCTCCCGATATAGCTTGCAAGTTGCTGCAGCATGCCAATCCCCGATGCTGTACGGCGCGGAGCTATGGCGCTGTGGTCCGCCGCGCCGCACGCACAGCTCTGCTGCCTCAGGAACAGATGGATCTCCACGAATTCAATATCTTATACTTTTATGGCGGAGATAAACGGCAGATGCTCTGTTTTACGGACATTTAATCTCGTGCGCCATTGCACCAATGAGAGTAGGACACTGGCTTTACAGTTATCTACGCTAATGTTTATGCTCAAAGGTAAGTTAGGTCAAATAAAAATATTTCATATTTATTCATTGTGTAAATTTGTAGGTCTTAATATCTAGGTAATGTATACATTTTCTTTATTTGCTTTAAATGGCTTTTGTTTAAGTAGGTAATGTAGGTATAAGAGACACAATGGTACTCAAGCTGGTCGTGGCAACAGGTACCTACTGAGAGTGGAACTGGACGTGGTTTCTAGAAAATTTTCTTTAGGTAGGTTTCAGCAAAAAATTTAATTCAATAACATAGTATATAGTTAATTAATTAGTAGGTCTTATGTAGGTAAAATAGAATTCAATAACATAGTATATAGTTAATTAATTAGTAGGTCTTATGTAGGTAAAATAGAATTCAATAACATAGTATATAGTTAATTAATTAGTAGGTCTTATGTAGGTAAAATATTATGTAGGCAGCAATGTAGGTAGGTATCTTTAAAGTATTTCAATTATTAAATCGATTATTTAATATTAAATACCTATATATCTGTGGTAAAAAAAATAATTTAAAAATCAATTTTCAGTCCTTTGTAGATGAGAAAATTCAAAATTTCAACAAAACTTCGGACAGTCTGCTCAAAATTAATAGCCATATGGCTTTTACAATCATAAGGTTTAGTCTTTTTGTACCTAATTTTACATATCTTTTGAGATGTAGTCAACTGTGTAAACACAGCGAGCTCTTGGCCTTCCAAGAGACAACATAATAAAGAATACTCTATCATCGGTTTTAAATGATTTATATGACAAGGCATGGTGCAGGCCTTCCTGCCTGTCAAATTGGGAGGCTTGGATATACGCAAAATTTTATGTGTAGCCCTTTCAGCGTTCCTGTCTTTCGTCTACAGCACTAGCAGTGATTGCATTCGCTGAGTATTATAGCTCAATTTTCCTTGACGTGGAACCAGCATTAGATGTCGAGGCTGCGGAGAGGCAGTCAACAAGCTCGGCGTACGCCCAGTTGGTAAGGGTAGAATCGGTCTCGGAGACTGACGTACGCTGCGCTGTTCGTCACTTAAAACCATCGTCTGCGGCTGGCCCTGATGCTATCCCCCCTTTGTGGTCAAGGACAGTTTACACGCCCTTATAGAGCCTTTACACTTCCTGTTCAATCTCTCTCTGCACGCGAGCCACTATCCGGCTCGTTGAAAAATATCTAGAGTCACGCCTGTCCCAAAAACTAGCAAATCCACGGAGGTCAGTGATTTTCGACCAATAGCCGTATTTTCTGTATTTGCCAAAATATTTGAATCCATCTTAAATCTGCATCTAGCCCGTCAGTTGGAGAGTGTCTAAGAAGAGTCACAACATGGTTTCCGCAGTGCTAGATGCACAACTACAAACCATACAACTTTTATGGACTATATCGCGGATCAGATGGATGCTGGTAGACAGGTTGATTTTCGACGTGCATTCGATACAGTGGATAAAGACATTCTTCTACAAAAGCTCTCAGGTTTAGGGGCATCGCCAGGTTTGGTAAAGTTTTTTGCCCACTATCTATCAAAACTTTAGATCTAAAGAATTCTTCACAAGGTCTGGGGTCAGCCAGGGCAGCACTTTTGACCCAACTCTCTTCGTGGTGGGATGATCAATGATCTTCCCACAGTCCTACAATCAACTCCTCTAGAGCCGTTCGAACCGACAACACCGCACGCCATTAACTCGTTCGCTCTGTCACTCATGAATGCAACGCACTACCTTGTCTCGTTCGTGTGAGCAGCAAAGCGGCAACACCGCGCGGCCGCGGCAGTAATTTCTGAGAAAAATAAAATTAATAATTTTTTCTATGATTTTCATTTTAAATAGACTAAACAGTACTTACAACTAAAAAGATACATTCTGTCTGCTTTTTACAGCCATCCCAGTATAAGTACTGCACTTTCGGAACACACAACATGGCATTTTTGTTAATTTCCGTCTTCAAAATCCCTGAAACGTACGTGTCCGCGTCGCGGCCTGACGAAGGACGGACTGAGTTCACTCAAGCTAATTAGCTTGAGTTTGTCTTGCAGCGCAGATCTCGGTAAAACGTATCTATCTCAGTTTATATAGAATATCATTGGGTTATAGTTGCTAAAAAACTTAGAGGCGAAACATTTCTATTCATTTCTGAATTTGAACTCTAGTCTTTCGAATGAAGTCTATAGCTTACACCACTGGTCTAGCACACGTCTATATTGTGATGGTTACGAAATTATGAACTGTGTACCTTTGTCCTACAGAGTTTCATTTTTAGTTTAAGCTCCCGCTGGACGAATATAATGAATTAAATGTTGTTAGTGCTTTACTGTAATTAAACTGCACGACCTGTAAACTCAAAGCCGCAAGGCCATCACTACCTGTACGCATAGGTTATGGACGCAGATGTGAGTAGACTATTTACCGAGTGAAGCCGGAGGAGGGGGACAGGCTCATTAAAACTAACTTTTCTCTCGCTTCCGCTCGCTGCGCGCCGCGCGCCGCCGTCTCCGTCCGCACGGTGGCGCTGTGCGCTAATTGCTACTTACGATGTGGATTCGCAATTTTCATTTTAAAAACTACTTGTAAGTTATCTATTTTAATACCTAGTAAGTGCATTTATAAACATTATTTACTCGAAATTTTTATCGGACGCTGTAAAAGTGAAAATAATTGTACAATTATTATGGGACTTTTAATTTGTAGAAGTTCTAATTAAACACTTTGTTAAAAAGTTTAGTTGAAGGTATTGCCAGGTGTATCTTGTGTGATATGAGCAGGTATTTAAAGTCCAAGTGTCTTATTTTGGTCCAAAGCGATCATAGCACACGCTACGCACGTACTAGCAGTAAAGATAATATTATTATTAAAATGTTAGCTAAGCGTTAGCACTGAGTTAGAAAATACTGTAAAAAAGTAGGTAATACGTTTTAGCCTTCTAAAGGGTCAGCAATAAACTGCGAACCCTTCTCATGCGGCTTTAGGAGGATGTTCTGAACAGCGCTCTCTAGATATGCACACGTGTAGGTACGAGCAGGTATTATGTAATTAAATACCTTCATAAGCCGCGAGGGGGCGCTACTCTGCAGTGCAATTACAGCTGCGTAATGGCGCTGGAGGTCGCCGCACGTCACTTCCGCCGGGGACCGGAAGCAGCGCGCACTGCCTTTTGGACGCCATTTTGTTTAGGCGGGAATTGCTTTTAATAAGCGACTGATTCAAGTTGATGGTAAAAGTTTTGAATTTTAACAAAATATATAATTTTAGAAAGAAAACAAAATGTAAAATATTTATAATGAATGGAATAATAAATGACAAACACTTAAACTATAAAGATGCAAACATTTTGTTCAGCGTCAGGATCTGAACTGGTCCTAACACTTGCCGTCCTCTCCGCTATTAGTTAGCCGAATAGGTAGCTATTCTAATGTTCCAGAACAAGGAAAGTTCCGACTGCACTAATCGTAATTGAAACTCCACCTGAAGTCGGTCTGCGAATGAAATGTGCAAAATGCGGTCCGTGCGTCGGCGCTGCGGCCCGCGCGTTAGAGCGGCGGGCCGGGCGGAACGCGCGTCTCGAGGCATGTCATAGCGGACATAATATATTGCCACTAGCCATGGAATATTACACTAATATTCAACATTCCGAAGATACGAGAAAGTTGGTTTTATAACAAGGGCTACTAACATAACTGTAACAACAAAAAAAAATAATCTTATGTAACTATTATTTTTGTATGCCTTAATAGACAAAATTATAATGCGTGTTTTGTTCAAAAAGACGGTATTTTACAAAACCTTGTTTTAAAATACAGAATAGGCGCACAGCAATTTCCACACTTCCGGCACTCACCGGATGTCTGGCTTCTTTTATACACTCACCGGATTATTAATCAACATGTCCTGGACTATCAATATAATAATTAAATGAAGCCCTTTTAGAATAGTAAACAAAATTACATTCACAGAGTAGAACAAATAAGTCTTATAAAGCTGAATTGTTGCCATTGTTAGATACCTAAGTCGGCCACGCTGCCGACACAGCCCGGCGGCTGGTTGCTGTCAACATACCGAAGCGACTGAAATCAAAAATATCACTTTATTTCCGTGTCAATATTTAACTATTAAGAATTTGACCTTTTCTAAGTGTACATTTATTGTATTTATGGAAATAAAGAGTTTTTGACTTTGACTTTGACTTTGGCGTTATGCAACCCGCCGGGCTATCGGCGGCGGCGGCTGGTTGCTATCAGCGGCGTTATGCAACCCGCCGGGCTATCGGCGGCGTCGGCTGGTTCGGTGTGTAGAGTCCATTACAATCACGGGGTATTGTGAAATCCTGATGGTTCTCTGTCAGGAGTCTCATCGAGCAGGAAGGCATGAACATTATTCAGCAGCTGCCAATGCATTGGAGCTGCGTCGTCGCTCCACTCGAGACTCACGCCCACAGTGCGCTTCTCAAACAGAGGTGAAGTTAGTTACTCCGCATTAGCATTGACGTATGCTAAACCTGCGGCCGCCCCCGACCTTCCTTGCCTATTGTTCGTCAGGCTTTCACTCCCAGATGCTGCCTGCTTGCCACAATTCCGTACTCTGTCAAGTAATTCTTTGTTGTAGGATCGGACAGAAGAGCCTCCCGTCCCGGATGCACAATGTACCTACGTAAAATATTTTCCTAACATACGATTGTTGAAAGAACAATATGGTAAAGTCTAGAATAGAATACATTTCTCGGAATAAGTTCAGTCTTATTTCGAAACCAGTTCCAATTTGAAAAATAAATGTTCGGTTCTAATATTAGTAAATATTTCAAAGGTGTTGGCCGTATCGCGTACATACAGATCTCATATTTGCCGCGCTTTTCCACGCCATTGCCCATTGCACACAATATAATGCAGGTACCTAACTTACCCTTATAGCACCGTCCAAACCATATTATATATTATACCTATATTCTAGCGACGAGATCTAGAATATAGGAACGTAAAAAGGGTTGTTATGGTACCTACTGATCGAAAAAATCTTAATCTCAGTTTAGTTTTGAAAAATAAGATCGATCAATAGAAAATTCACCCACTGAAAGGAAAACTACTGAAACAATGAAGAAATAAGTAGTTCCAATCTCCCGTAGCAGTTATGATCGTGCTAACTCTCAAAGGATCCGGAGCGTCCCGAACTCGCGGGAACTTTGCTGGAGCAACATTTTTGATCGATCTACGGAACAGCTCCTCGGAGCTGCTGCATAGTTCTCCAAGTGACATTGCGATGTACTTAGCTTATTTAGTAACCTTAGCATAATACTCAGTTACTTAATGTTCTGGAGGAATTGCACAATAAGGGTATTGCATGCGTAATGTAGACTCCTTTCATGCAGGTTTTATTACGCAGGGCCGTAATATGTCTTTCTGTATGGCTTTAAAAAACAATGGCGGGCGCCCGTGGCTGCCCGCATTGTGCCTCATATACCTGCGACGGATTCATTTCGGCCCTTTTCGTCTCGCTAGAGAGCTGCTACAATTCAACATTACAAAGGACGGATGTATACTAAAAAGAGACTGCTATGCTTTTCAATAGTTTCAATATGCGAAATCACAAGTGCAGAAATTATCAAACATTTAAACAAAATAAACTGCACAAATCTACCCCCAGCATTTATGAGTTGGTTCTGCCAACTGATAAAACTATGCTAGAGATCGCGGCATACTAACTGTCTCGGAAACCTCATACACATAGCCTTAAAACAATAGAAGATGAGCCAGAACAACGAGCAGACAACAAGCAGGTGTCATTACGGAACCGACACTCAGGTAATGTTACTTCGCGCAGGGTCTGAAGGCCGGACCCTACTGCACCCGGCGCGCGGAACCCGGCCGCGGGATCGCCCTCACCGCTAAGCCACCTTTCATTCCGCTACTTTATGCTCGTATTTTTCTCATAATACAATGAAAACCAAGAATATATTAAAGGATTTTCGGTATTAGCGAGATTATTTTTTGTTGCGTTGATTAAATTCTTTTCGGACTTAGTTAGGGACCCGTTCGTATAACTTAAAAGTTTCTACACTTTCAACTATACCAAGTAGGTAGGTACCTATACCAGTGGTCACGGTGCAACTACAAACAGAAATAAAAGGGGAAGGTGAAAGTTATTGTGAATAGTTACCGCTGTGCCGAGTGGGCACCTGTCGTTGGCGAAACATTATTGTGAAGTTAATAGTTACCGCTGTGCCGAGTGGGCACCTGTCGTTGGCGAAACATTATTGTGAAGTTAATAGTTACCGCTGTGCCGAGTGGACACCTGTCGTTGGCGAAACATTATTGTGAAGTTAATAGTTACCGCTGTGCCGAGAGGCTACCTGTCGTTGTCGAAACATTATTGTGAAGTTAATAGTTACCGCTGTGCCGCGTGGACACCTGTCGTTGGCGAAACATTATTGTGAAGTTAATAGTTACCGCTGTGCCGAGTGGACACCTGTCGTTGGCGAAACATTATTGTGAAGTTAATAGTTACCGCTGTGCCGAGTGGACACCTGTCGTTGGCGAAACATTATTGTGAAGTTAATAGTTACCGCTGTGCCGAGTGGGCACCTGTCGTTGGCGAAACATTATTGTGAAGTTAATAGTTACCGCTGTGCCGAGTGGACACCTGTCGTTGGCGAAACATTATTGTGAAGTTAATAGTTACCGCTGTGCCGAGAGGCTACCTGTCGTTGTCGAAACATTATTGTGAAGTTAATAGTTACCGCTGTGCCGAGTGGACACCTGTCGTTGGCGAAACATTATTGTGAAGTTAATAGTTACCGCTGTGCCGCGTGGACACCTGTCGTTGGCGAAACATTATTGTGAAGTTAATAGTTACCGCTGTGCCGAGTGGACACCTGTCGTTGGCGAAACATTATTGTGAAGTTAATAGTTACCGCTGTGCCGAGTGGACACCTGTCGTTGGCGAAACATTATTGTGAAGTTAATAGTTACCGCTGTGCCGAGTGGGCACCTGTCGTTGGCGAAACATTATTGTGAAGTTAATAGTTACCGCTGTGCCGAGTGGACACCTGTCGTTGGCGAAACATTATTGTGAAGTTAATAGTTACCGCTGTGCCGAGTGGACACCTGTCGTTGGCGAAACATTATTGTGAAGTTAATAGTTACCGCTGTGCCGAGTGGACACCTTTCGTTGGCGAAACATTATTGTGAAGTTAATAGTTACCGCTGTGCCGAGTGGACACCTGTCGTTGTCGAAACATTATTGTGAAGTTAATAGTTACCGCTGTGCCGAGTGGACACCTGTCGTTGGCGAAACATTATTGTGAAGTTAATAGTTACCGCTGTGCCGCGTGGACACCTGTCGTTGGCGAAACATTATTGTGAAGTTAATAGTTACCGCTGTGCCGAGTGGACACCTGTCGTTGGCGAAACATTATTGTGAAGTTAATAGTTACCGCTGTGCCGAGTGGACACCTGTCGTTGGCGAAACATTATTGTGAAGTTAATAGTTACCGCTGTGCCGAGTGGGCACCTGTCGTTGGCGAAACATTATTGTGAAGTTAATAGTTACCGCTGTGCCGAGTGGACACCTGTCGTTGGCGAAACATTATTGTGAAGTTAATAGTTACCGCTGTGCCGAGAGGCTACCTGTCGTTGTCGAAACATTATTGTGAAGTTAATAGTTACCGCTGTGCCGAGTGGACACCTGTCGTTGGCGAAACATTATTGTGAAGTTAATAGTTACCGCTGTGCCGCGTGGACACCTGTCGTTGGCGAAACATTATTGTGAAGTTAATAGTTACCGCTGTGCCGAGTGGACACCTGTCGTTGGCGAAACATTATTGTGAAGTTAATAGTTACCGCTGTGCCGAGTGGACACCTGTCGTTGGCGAAACATTATTGTGAAGTTAATAGTTACCGCTGTGCCGAGTGGGCACCTGTCGTTGGCGAAACATTATTGTGAAGTTAATAGTTACCGCTGTGCCGAGTGGACACCTGTCGTTGGCGAAACATTATTGTGAAGTTAATAGTTACCGCTGTGCCGAGTGGACACCTGTCGTTGGCGAAACATTATTGTGAAGTTAATAGTTACCGCTGTGCCGAGTGGACACCTTTCGTTGGCGAAACATTATTGTGAAGTTAATAGTTACCGCTGTGCCGAGTGGACACCTGTCGTTGGCGAAACATTATTGTGAAGTTAATAGTTACCGCTGTGCCGAGTGGGCACCTGTCGTTGGCGAAACATTATTGTGAAGTTAATAGTTACCGCTGTGCCGAGTGGGCACCTGTCGTTGGCGAAATATTATTGTGAAGTTAATAGTTACCGCTGTGCCGAGTGGACACCTGTCGTTGGCGAAACATTATTGTAAAGTTAATAGTTACCGCTGTGCCGAGTGGACACCTGTCGTTGGCGAAACATTATTGTGAAGTTAATAGTTACCGCTGTGCCGAGTGGACACCTTTCGTTGGCGAAACATTATTGTGAAGTTAATAGTTACCGCTGTGCCGAGTGGGCACCTGTCGTTGGCGAAACATTATTGTGAAATTAATAGTTACCGCTGTGCCGAGTGGGCACCTGTCGTTGGCGAAACATTATTGAGCTGAGCCTCTAACCGGTACTTGCCAAGGACTAACAGACTCTTCGGTACAAACGTGAAGTTCTCAATGTAATACATTGTGGTGTCTCATTTTATTGTTACACAACTAACGTAAACACGTAGTTTATCACGTTACGTTGTGAAACCTTCAGTCTCATCATCATTATCAACCTATATTAGTCCACTGCTGGACATAGGCCTCCTCTTATGAGCACCATAGCGTCCTGTCTTGAGCCTGCCGCATCCAGCATCTGTCTGCAGTCTTTCGCAGATCGTCATACCACCTGGCTGAGGGCGTCCTACACGGGATCCCCTTGGGAAATCCCCTAAGGAAAATTATTCCCCCCTATTTTAACCATTTTACAAAAAGTGTTCCACTTAGTCGTCTCTATATTTTTCCTGTAATAGTACATTTAGTCCAAGGACTGTAATGGGTGGGTTGCTGGCCGCAGCTGAAGATGGCTGAAAGCAAAGCGTAGCGCAGGTCCAGAAGGCAAATTCTCGCCAATTTATCACTCGATAAATATCAAAAGAACTGTCAAATTTGACAGATCTTTCATATAAAAACTGTAAAATTTGGCAGTCCTTTATATGATATATGATATGATATTTATCGAGTGTTATATTGGCCAGAATTGCCTTCCTGGCTATTACAGCACGATCAGCATTGCATCCCTTGATGGAAAAGATGAAATGAAGGCCAAGACCGAAAACCAAGGCCCTTATAGCGCGGACAGCAAGGCCTGCAATGCTGACCAAGCTTGAACACCGAGACCATAGCAAGCAACTGACTCACCACGATGTTTTTTTGTCAGTTTCCCGCGTTTTCTTTTTATTCTAACCAGCCAGTGAAGCTTGTACTGCTCAGTATGCATACACCCATTATGCACCTAACTATTGCCAAAACAAAATAGAACTCGAAATACATTACGGACCGCATGGTCGACCTTTCGGGCCAACCCGTAAGGTCGACATTGCTCAAAGAAGGTTGTCGTAATAATCAGCAGATTCCATGCTATTCAAAACTGTTCTGAAATTTACAAACGAATACCTTAAATTTGATACTCCACTTGACTATGAAGGTATCTTTTATAAAATTTCAACATCACAAATTGTACTGAAAATTTTATTTTTCATTAAATTTCAAGTTAATTGCTGCTGTGGTTGCGGAGATAATAAAGACGGGAAAAAGGACAGAAAAGGGAGACCATTTTCGAAACCGATCGTTTCAAACCCCTAAAAAGAGCACCACCAAACTCTCACTCCACGCCTGTGAAGTTCTCCCACTGCTGCACTGTGACGGGACTGGGACGGTGTTAAAAATTAAAGTTAAAATTAAAAGTATATTTATTGCATAATTACATGTTAAACAGATGGTACAGTAATACAATAGTGTAGCAATGTAATTTGCCCTATAGGTATAGGCGTGCAATTATTAGTTACATGCATTAAAATACCAAAAAATAAAAACAATAAAATAACATGAACAAAAATGAATATAGTACACAATGTCAAATTATAGAAATAAAGTAGACTAGTCAATAAAAATATGAATTAATTTGGTTATCAATAAAGTAAGTTATTATATAATTTATCTTATAGTAATGTTTTAAGCTTTCTCTGAAACATCGTGGTAGGCAAGTTCTCATAACAGAAGCGGAATTTTGTTATTGTAGATCGATGGTGCCATAGCAAAAAAATATTTGCGTTACTCCTGTTTTTTAAAAAAGAAAGAAAGAAAATTATTTATTACTGTAGTGTGTAATAAATAATTTTCTTTCTTTTTTTCTGTCACACAAACAAACTTAGAGACAATAAAATAAAAAGAGACTACTTAGTACTAGATAACAAACAGTACCTACAGACAAACACATGTGAACTAAGTAAGTTTTACAGATAAGGGTGCAAATTTTAAACTGATCTCGCCTATTCTGTTGCACGGCGTCAGATTACCGACAAAATAGGTGCGCATTGTGTCTGACAAACATAGCCCTTTCCAAAATATACAGCGAAGAGAGAGTATAAGAATGTTGTATTTTGTAAAGTAAGTAAGCATAGTAAGTTGTATTTTTTAATGAAGGATTTCATAAATCTGTACTGTGTTACTTTAAACGGAACATAGTTCTGATACACCTTTTTTGGAACGTGAATTTCATTTATGTGTCCAATTAGTATAAGTCTGTGTGGATTGTAAAGCATCATTTATTTAATTATGTAAACTTTTTAATTGATATTATTCAACCATTCTATTGTTGATGTCAGAGCAAGATAAATGTCAGTTTTATAAGTGTAAATATTATTACATTTAATAGTTAGAGTACTATCGTCAGCAAAGAGGGGCATGGGTTGTTAAGTTGCTTTTATTAGATCGTTATTGTAAGTCAGAAAGAGTAATGGTACCCGCACACTCTCGTTTGAGGGACATCATAATTCATGATGCGTTCCTTATATGCAAAGACTTGTCTCAGTGCTAGGGAACCTCGGGTGGCCGGGCCTTCCGAATAAGCACGGACTCTGCGAAATGCACCGAGTTCGCTTCGGTACAGGCTGCACCAACACTGATTCCCATATTGTTTACAATTAAATAATTAATGTTTATGTCTATTCTTATAGTATTTTTTCTATAGTTATTTTTGTATACATTATTATTGATCTTCAAGTTTTTGTATCAAGTGATTTTTAGTTGTTAACTAATGTTTCTTTGCGTCAGTTTATTTTTAATAATTAGAGGATGTTATTTAATAATCTTGGGACGATGTAGTCTGATTTTCTTTTTCCGTTAATATTGTTACTGGTCTTGGGGTCATGTAATGTTATAATTTTAAAATTTAAAGTAGTTTTCCAACCAAAAGCGCTAGTTCAACTCTGTAAGCAAATAATATTATCTTAAATTATTTTAATAGATCTTCGTAGTTTTTTTATGTTTGTCTTTTAGACATTACTACTATGGTTTTTTTTATATATTTAAGAATGGAAAACTTAGCCAAATCGCCCGTATACACATTACACACATTACACACATTCTATTTTTTTACACATATTATCGACATGTCTTCCATAATTAAAACGGCTGTCTATTGTTACTCCCAGATAAGTTACTTGTTTAACTAGCTCCGTAGGTTCGCATTTACAATTAGTTACAGTATTCGTGTGTTGCCAACTATGATTATAGGCAAGTATTATTATGTTTTTATGACTTGTTTGGTGACTTTTATTTTGATGAGAGCATATATATTTATTTTATTGTTCCACAAAATCAACAGCCCTTATGTCTTAACAGTTATAACCTTAATAATCTAACTTACGGCCAATGAGAGATTTACATTTCATAAAAGAAACAAACAAAAATACCGACAGTCTAACATAAACAAAATCAAACAAACGAAATACACTCACATAAATTATTAAAGGTACGGTATATTATAGTAGTTTTGATTTTTTGTGACCCAGAACTGAACCATGTGCACCCTGCATTACATGCACTTTATCTTTACCTTATCTTTAAGTTGTGTTAAGCCGTATAGCTGTGAAATGATTACAGACAGACAGTCAGAGTAATATTAATCATGGATAACTTTTTGAACTGGGTCTCACGAGGTTATTATTTTTCTTTATTTGTAAAACAAATATTTTATTTTAACATCAAGGGTTGCAAAGTTTAGCTTGTGACTACAGCATGAAAGATCTACACTAGCCAAGGATAAAATCGATTGTCATTGAAGAACATTTGCCTCTTTCTAATCTGCCTTAGTGTGCACGCAGCTTTACCTTAACGGCCTGTGTCGTAGCCCTGACGGGTTTTGATGGTATATTGAAAACGACACGAATATTGCTGCTCCCGTGCGCACATTAAATTTAACAGCCAGTAATGGGATGCAATAAAATTCCTGAAATGCACGGGAATGTGAAGCGTTTGATACACGGGACATTACGAGACCTACTCGTTACATACTTCACCTCTTAGTAACCGACGACACCACAAATTATTGGTTCAACATTTTAGAAATATATGTAACATAACAGGTTGTCTATGTGGGATATTAAACAATCCTTATACAATTTGGTGGCGGAATGCACGTGACATTCCCTATTTATCCAACACTAATAGATATGGCCAAGTCTCGTTACGAATATGATCTCGAATCTCCCCTTGCGTTGGGGAGATTTGAATCACAAAACTATTTTTAAATGAGTACTAATATTATGAAGCTTCGTTACAATGCTAAGCAGTTTAAAGTAAAAGGGGGTTGAAATCTCCCTGACTCTTCTTACGTATGTTCTGGCGCTGGTTTTATAATACGTTCGGGGAAAACGAGTAGTTGCACAGAGAGCACGCTCGGTGCCAGTAGATATCCCAGGGGGCGCTCCATGCGGCGTGCGGTACCGGCAACGATGACGTTCGACCAGCTTCGTGCGTCACTCGTTGTTCCTGTCATTTTGCGATTGATCTTCCACGTTTGGTTTAGGAAGTCGTTCTTGTATCAGTGATCAGGTAATGGAGATGATGTTCTTTGTGCGTTGATTACTCAGCCTTGGGCGCTTGCTTGGTGGCGCTGAGCCAGTAGTAGAACATGGTTACTCAGGCTTGGGCGCTTGCTTGGTGGCGCTGAGCCAGTAGTAGAACATGGTTACTCAGCCTTGGGCGCTTGCTTGGTGGCACTGAGCCAGTAGTAGAACATGGTTCCGAAGCCCACGCACAGCACCACGTTCAAAAACATCAAGAACCCGAACATGTGGAACATTTTCCTCGAGTGACACTGTTCGACTATGAACTATGCACGACATTTTGTTTTTATACAATTTTATTAACGAGATTTTAATGTGGGCAGATTGTGGAAAGTTCAATTAGGCTAATTGTGCATTAATCTTTTTGGGAAAAAAACTGAAGGTAGATCATTCTAGCTTCACAAAGTAATAGGTACTCGTATCTTTTTTTTTATTATTGTCGATGTAAAAAAAAAGTATGAATAACATTACAATCTTATATATACCTCTACAAATAGATTTGGCTAATAGATAAATTTGTTTTATCTTAATTTTATGAAAACACTTGCTTTTTTTTGAGGTATATAAAAAGCAATACCTAATTAACAAAAAGCGAACCATGGCGCGTGATTTACAAATTCTGCGGCAAAGATATTCCGCACATTTGCGAATGTGACGATGCCTTTTAACGTTAAAAGTTTATTCAAATAAACTATGAAATAATCCCGGAGAATTCACACGGACTCCTGATAAACTTGTGGTAGTAAACCGAACTCCCATAAAATAATATCAACACCTGGCGCATGGCGCACGGCGGAGCCTGCGGGACCGCCGCCAGCGCGCGAGGTGGCGCGGCGGGGCCCGCGGGACCGCGGCGGCGCACGAGGTGGCGCGCGGCGGGGCCCGCGGGACCGCGCCGGCGCGCGAGATGGCGAGCGGGAGCCGGCCGCAGCGCAATGGTCGTCCACTTACTAAACCATGCGTTGCGATTCATGCATTTTCAACAAGATGCAGTGAATTTGATAACCTCCCCGTACCAGTTTCTGGTGTGTTCTTTTGCGTTTCGGATTAGTAATAGTAAATCCAACAAAATTTACATTATCTCGACTGTCTATCCGTTTGTAACAGACGGAGTATATTTATTTATTTATTGAATTTATATTATGTATATTCATAACGACGGGCACAGGTGCACTTATTGACGGAGTTGATGCCATCCCTTCAGTATAGGTAGGTATTTAACGCACCTAAACGCTCATACGCCGTTTTTACGGTAGAGGAGACGACACAGTAAAATTGAGAGATTCTGACCTAAGCCCCCGGCTCCCGCACCTTGTAATTTCGGTATATTAAGTCCCCGCTTCATACAGGCTACTAAAGCCTCGCGTTAATAACTGCTCCTACCCGTATACGAGCTGCCCAGCCTAGCCACGTGTATCGCTATGTTTTTAAATCTGCTTCATAATTATGTTCAATAGGTTTGCAAACCTTGTGGAAAGTGATTGTCGAGGAATAGAACCGGCAGTCGATCACGTCCCAGTCGTTAGGCAACTACTCCACACGGGGGCGGCGCGGGCGGCGGCGATGCGACGCCATTTTTATTGAAATATACCTCCGCAGCAGCCGTTAATTTTTCACTCGACGAGTCGCGAGGAATCCTCGTCAACGTCTCCCCTAGGTGGTACCTGCCACACTGATGAGCTATTTGATTGTGCTTGTCGATACGTACCTACATCGATTATCTCTCTCTCTCTCTATCTACTTGTATGTAGATTTAATGAATACGGATTCATAATAATAATGATGGACAATTCACACAGCATCATCTAGCCCCAAGCTAAGCAGAGCTAGTGTTATGGGTACTAGATAACTGATATACCTACTTTAAAGATTACTAACTACATAACATAAGATATAATATATTTTGACACCCTGAAGTGATCTGCAGATTGAGAGTTTGAGTTACCTGTTTGGTTGGGTCTATAGGTACCTCTAGTTGATGATCAAACGTGGTCGGGGTTCAAATAACAGCCTGTAGAGATGTAGTGCAACTTCTGCATTTTTTTTATCTGTCGTGTTTTGAGTACATCATCTGTTTAACTATCTATCCCACAAAAGTCCGGAGGGAAAACATGGGTTAGGGTTTACGATCTAAGTAAAAATCATAGATCTATGGTTAGGGTACCTACGTGTCATCCGCGGACGAGTTGTTTCTTTTCTAAGAAGCGAAGTGGACTCGTCCGAATCAAAAGTCTCTTGGTTTTTGATTCGGCCCAGTTGTCCCCTACCCCCAAGCGCTAAAGACAACACTCTAGGTAGGTACCTACCTATTGCGATGTTAAGCTTGTACCTATGTAGGAAGTAGTAAAGATACGTGCGATAGGCGTTGGAATTGACAAACAAAGCGGGGCTCCGGCGACCCGTGCAATATTAATGAGAACGGGAAAGGAGGCAGTTCGGAGCTCACACGATCGAAACGATCTAATACTTGAATATTATAAAAATACGAAGGAACTGCGAATGTGTCCGTCGGCTAATGTATCCTGAAAAGAAGTTCTCAATACTTTCGAAAAGATCCATGTATTTATCAGTTTGTTTGGCCAGCATTGTATTGTACTACTGCACAACTTTAAAATTCAACAAAATACTTTCAAAGGTATAGAAGCAGCCTGTAGTATTTTTTAATCGCTGCTTGATGCAACCAAAACCACCAGTTATTTTACCGTCCGAATGTTTTGGAGTAGTAGAGAATAAAATACTTAATAGAGGAAACTAAAGGATCCTTTCTTCCACAGCGTGCTCAGCGCGGAGCCAGCTGATGTTCCTGATGGAGCCCCCGCCGCGGCTGTCCTTCTCCAACTCGAGCGGCGCGCGCGTGTCCTGCGCCGCGCACGGCGCGCCCGCGCCGCTCATCACCTGGCTGGCGGAGGACGGCGCACCCGTCGCTGACGTCACCGGCCTCAGGTAACACAGCACTACTGTCTCTGAAGTCACCACCTCGAGCGGCGCGCGCGTGTCAAAGTCTGAAGGATTTTTTTTAGGTAATCCAACCAAGGAATAACATAAAGTAAACATATGGTGTTCGGCACAAAGTTTGTCATATGGAAACTGGGGGTAGGCGGAACCAAGTGCAATTGCAAATGGTTGGCGGATTTTTGAGCCCACAAATAATTATTTTAAAAGGCCATATTATGATTTTTGATGTTTTCTATAACTAGCTACATGTGTACGAAATAACATGGCTTACAATTTTGTTACTAACATCTGGCATGTTATATTTTAGTGTTTAAATCAATATTTAAGAGATATCTTCGTAAATAAAGCAGATATTAGCATGCCAAGAGCTGAAAAATGAAAATTAAAAATAGAGAGTTCAACCTTTAAAAATATCGAAGTGTGGCTTAGAACTTTCAATTCACTGAAAACTTCTCTTGTTCATGTTCTTTCCTAAATTATGCAACATGTGTCAAGACTAAGTACAGACATAACATGTTATTCCACAGTGTTATTCCAAAAATATCTCATTTTGAATAGCCTGAAAATTACTAACTTTTGCCTCCTAATCATGCAGTACCAAATTATAAAAAATCTTTTTAATATCCGAGAGGACTTTAGGGTTAAAAACCGCCAAGCTATAGTACTTGATTCCACTTACCTCTAGTTTTCATATGACAATCGTTGTTTCGATCACCCTAAAAACAAAATTGGCCCAAAATTCTGTGTTCCTATACAGTATGCAATATAAAACTCTCTGATTCAGTGATATTCGTGAATAACACATTGTTCGGAGCTCTGCAATGAGAGGTACAGAGTAGGTTGAGGAGCTTGCCCATCCACATAACGTTTGTCTGACATGCAGCGTCAGGAACAACAAAAGACATTTCCCTTTGTCGTCACGCATCACGCTACAAAGCGGCGTGTCACGATCAAAATGACGTGAGTTCACATTCCGTGTGTTTTACTATAACAACATTAAACTGTTGTCAATGTATTTTCTTCAACTTGTTTGTCTACTCTACCTATTTTCTATACTCCGTGATGTCACAAAACGTCTCAGTCGGAAGACCAGCGCGTTGGTTGTACGCAAAAACAACCAACTCATGCTGAGGCAGGGACCGTTTTGTAACTCTAGCAAACTGTCTTTTTTATGTTCTTTTATTTTAAATTGTATGTGTCTGAGTTACAAATAAACGTTTCTATATTATTTATTTCCATATTCTATTTCTAGTTTCCCACGCCTGAATATGCGCTGATGCGGTAAATATTAGGTCCTTACATATGAAATTGGCGTTTTTCGTACTGGCCACTTTAATCACAAATTTCTCCTCTTTGGTAAGGAATTCCAAATTCAAATTTGTACAGCTATAGACTCATGTATTTGTGCTTCGATGATCGTCATTCATTTGTTTTTTTTCTTCTGTTTTTTTCTGTTTGCGTCACTCATTTTACAAAATGGAAAACTTAAAATATCGCATTATTTACGAGTACGAGTTCCGCCGTGGCACTAGTGCTGCGGAAACAACTCGAAGGGTGAATGATGTGTATGGCGGTCGTGTTGCAAAAGAAAACACAGTTCGTTTTTGGTTCCAACGTTTTCGTTCTGGAAATTTTGACCTGCAGAACAAGCCCCGTGGACGGCCTGAGACTCAAGTTGATAATGAAGAGTTGAAGGCTATTGTGGAAGCGGATCCATCGCAAACCACGTCCGAGTTAGCTGCAGGCTGCGATGTTAGTGATAAAACTGTTTTAATTCACTTGAAGCAAATTGGGAAGATTAAAAAGCTTGAAAGGTGGGTACCTCACGAATTGACTGAAGCAAACCGGCAAACGCGCGTCGACTGCTGCGTTACATTACTAAACCGGCACAATAATGAAGGTATTTTAAACCGAATCATTACCTGTGATGAAAAATGGGTTCTTTACGATAATCGGAAGCGCTCAGCGCAATGGTTGGATCCTGGCCAGCCAGCCAAATCCTGCCCCAAGCGAAAATTAACCCCAAAAAAGTTACTTGTAAGCGTTTGGTGGACTAGTGCCGGTATTGTTCATTACAGTTTTCTCAAATCTGGCCAGACTATTACGGCTGATGTCTATTGTCAGCAATTGCAAACCATGATGGAAAAGCTAGCGGCTAAACAACCTAGGCTGGTCAATCGCTCCACGCCACTGCTGCTTCACGACAACGCTAGACCACACACTGCGCAACAGACGGCTACTAAATTAGAAGAGCTTCAATTGGAAAGTCTAAGACATTCTCCGTACTCCCCGGACCTTGCTCCAACAGATTACCATTTTTTTCGAAATTTGGATAACTTCTTGCAAGGGAAAAAATTCAACTCCGATGGGGCAGTCCAAATCGCCTTCAAAGATTTTATTGATTCCCGTCCGACTGGTTTTTTTAGTAAAGGGATCAATGAACTACCTATAAGATGGCAAAAGTGCATAGAAAATAATGGTTCATACTTTGATTAATTAAATATATTATATTAAAAAATATTCGACTTTTTGTTCCTCCCATACAAAACGCCAATTTCATATGTAAGGACCTAATATTATCAGTTACAGTCTACTGAAGACAAAGTTTTCAAGGTTATGCTATTCTAGTTTAATTCAATTTATTTACGTCCTGCATTACCCCATGTTTTTCACGTTATTTCCTGACGGGGATATTAGTCTAGTTTATTTATCATGCTAAAGCACAACAAAACTACAATTGACCTACATGATTATCCCGTGCAGCTCGTAGATTTGAATACCTCTGTCGCAAAATCCAAGCGAAATGTATCCCGCCAGCTGACAGCATCAGCACAGCAACACGGCAGCACGGCGTGGATACGACTAGATTAATGACCACTACGCTCCGCAGAGTTTTGTTTCCATTCGTTCTTTTCGCATGCGAATAAGTGAACGATGCGCCGTTATCGTTCACCGGACCGGCGCGATTAATTCCTGTCTCGAACCGCGATAGCAGCCGCCTTTTTGCAAACCAGTTGTAAAGGACTTTTTGCTATTGTTGCCGGACGGTGGGCTTCCGAGAGGGCTTTTGTTCCAACGTATCATTCTTGCTTCACATGAATAAAGGATGAAAACTTCTGATATTGACTGCTAAAGTTCATGTCCGTTTTCTCACAGTTTTATAAGAAATGGTCACGAAAAAATGTTAGAAGTTTAGTTGACTGGGATTTTATGGGTAACTAATATTCCACATTGTCGTCGCCTTATCTGGCAAACGTCGAACGACATTCAGCAAGCGATGCGTCAGCGTTCCTTCCGTGTCGTATAGCATTCAGCCGGCGACGACCAGGATCCGGACGCGCAGCGAGGCGGAAGGGTCAGCCAGATTAACGAGACGAGCCGTGATGAGGGAGATGTCAGCCGCCGACACCCGCCTCTAATCCTTCTCAGATAGCATGTCAGGGGTAAATTGGAAATGCTTCTAAACCAATCAAAGTCCACTTGAGAATGTTAATCGGGTACCCGACCCGTCAATTGTAATTTAAGTAGGTTCAACGAAATATGTTTGTAAAGAATGTGAAATCAAAGGGTACTATAATATATATACTATACTTTAAACTATACTATATACTGTATACTATACTATACCTACCATCAGTTAGGTAAACTTAGGTAAGCATTTTATTTGTCTGTCCGTTCGCCGTTCACACCCGTAATAAAGCTTATCGAGTTCAATGGAAATTTATGACTGAAAAATATTTCACGAACTATCTCTCACAAAGCTATGTCGTGCTATTTGAGAATACCAAAAAAGTTCAAGATACATTTTGTTAAATTAAATTCCGTGAATGCCTCGCGACAATAAAAGTAACTCAACACTCGACACGTCTCCATTACAGTGCGCTTAGCTGGAGTCTCGAGAAATGATTTATAAATTATAGACATGGAGATAAATAATAAATAGTAATGCAGGAGGCGTGAGGCGGAGAACGGTTTAGAGACAGAAAACTTTCAACATAACTGCAATAGTTTTTGTTCTACCTTACACTGCTTGCTTGTTCAGTGCCTGCTTCCAGGTCGTCCCGTCGGATTCCCTGTCCAGGTAGGATCTTTTAGTCTTCCAAAAATGACCGCCGATTGTGTCACATTAGATATACTTAGTATTGAGTTCTTGTTTTATGTATTAGGTATTGATGGTGTAATACAGTTATAATCTATCTATCTATCATTTAAAGTTGTTTTTAAACTGTTGATTCAGTAATTGAACCATATTCAAAAACGATATAAAAATTGATAATAACGTTTTACTATGATGAGTAACCAATCGCGTAGAAAAATATGACTTTCATCGGCTATGGTCCCCCTATACATTAGCAAAACTTGATGTAAATATTTGTAAACAAACCACGACACAGAAACTAAACCTCACTGGCTTTGCGTCGAGTTTCAGATATAATTGTAAGCAATAAGCAAATAATGAAGGAAGGACAAATCGACAAGTATATTATGTATATAAAGACGCGGCCACAGAGTGAACTTTAGGTTAAGTATGGGCGGTTTGTTTACAAACATTCTACATCGAGTTTGGCTAGTGTATAGGTTCTGGCGTCTCCCCCCTGCCCCCTTCCCCGCGCGTTCGGTTGATATTCGCGTCATGGCGCGCGGCCGTTCGTCTTCGTTAGCAGCGCGCGGTCTTACTCCGCTCATTACCAGACAATAATGGATGCATCAAACCCTTCACTCTGACAGTAACAATCTGCAGGCTCCTCCGGAGGTTTAACAGGAAATACAACATGCATTTTGAGCACGAAGTGAAATAAGTGATCACTTTGTAAGGATAGCCGTATTATTTTTGAAAAGGAAACATACCTACAGTAAGCCTGAAATGTTCCGATAAAGAAGAAATACCTTCTTTGATCCCTGATGATGACAGGTTTGAGTAAACTACCTATTATCTTCAATAGATTATCGGCTCATCAATGAGCTTTATGCAAGGCAACCTTGGCAACCATCGATTGTCAGAGAGAGACAAATTTCTTAAGATTATGTATAGCTCTGGATCCGTGCGGGTCGCATCGCATGTCGTTTGGTCTTTTATGTAGGTAAGTGATACAATTAGGCGGGTATTATTTCCCGCGTGCGGTCCATCATTGGGCATTATGAGGTGGTCTAATGGCGCCGGGTTTGACCCCCCTCCCGTCCCCCGCGCGCTAATAGTTCCTGAACATACCACACTGATAATTTCACATGATTCATCGCCGGCTTTTCTCGATTATGGTATTACGCTGTATTTTATTGAAATAGAGCTGAATATGCTCTGCATTTTGTTTAAGCAATTAATCAGTATTAAATCATAAATTATTTCAATTTATTTCGTTTGTTTTCGCGTTACTGCACACCGTCAGAGTTGTTTTCACCGTGAGTTTGTTGGTACATCAGCTGTGTATTACTGAAACTGCATTGCACTTTTAAAAGCATTCATCAATATTCGTTTTGCACACTTGCGATACCTGGTGACTTTATTAGAGAGTTTCAAATAGTGGTGAAGCACGTGCAAAGTTGTCGTGTCCCGAAATAAGTAGCGGTTTCCCGCGTCTCCGCTCGCGCGTGAACGCGATAAGGGCCGCTCGGGGAACTTTGTAAGAACATTTTCGAGCTTTTCAAAGCACGGTCAAGATGCGACGGGAAATGTCTGATAGCCGATAGCACTTAAAAATTAGTTTGATACTATATTTTTAGATTAGAACAGTTGCTGTGACCGAAATGAACACACGCTTTTAATCAAAATGAGAGGTTTAAATTAAAGTTTAATTTAGCGTCTTGCAATTTAGATTAATGTTTATAGAAATGTATATAATAATGTAATATATAATGTACCTATATAGTTATATCGTAGTAACTAGAGAAAGTATACTTAACTACTTAATTAGATGTTTGAATAGGCTGTATCCATAAAGCACATAGTAAAGTGGTTGTTTGACGACGTCCCCGATATTAACGACGTTACGTCTCCGCGTATTAAATGGTTTATGCGCAAATTGAGCCAGAGGGCGTTGTCGTAAACCAGATATGAGTCTATCAAAGTGTCACAGTCAATATGGTGCTTTTTGTTGGGGTTTTGTTCCGACGCACTGCCTCTTTTCACTTGGAAAAATAATAAAATGTGTCGTAAAAACAGTTTACCTACTTAGTTTTGTATTTTAATCTGGTATTGTCGGATATGTTTCGCCATTCCGTTTCGAGACAATCTTAATTGGATGGAAGGCGCGCGCTCCGTACCGTGTTAACGTTATGTGCCTTCTTCTATTCGGGATGGTGCGACATGGCGGGACTGGCTCGATTGTGGCGAGCTTCTGACTGAAAATAACATTACTTTCTTTACTGTTCTACTGTTTACTTTACTGTTTTACTGTGTACTTTTTTGTTTTATTTGCTGATAATTTTTACAGAAACATCGTTCATTCATGCTGTAACATCTGGCGCGAGTATATACCTACAATTAGACGAACGATTGAGAAAAAGTTTTAATTTTATTAGAAGCTAGCTTCTACGCAGGATGTATTACCTCTTAACACCAAAACTGCTGACCTGATCGGTAAGAAACTTTGCCGAGGTGTAACAAAAAAAGCAAAAAAAGCGTGTTACAAAGTAGCTTTATATATTTCACCGAAACAACCATCGACAGTTTCACATGTATATTATTGAGTATTATTAGTGTGATGGAGAGAAGGGTAGGTACACTCAGGTCCTTTGCCTGAAGTGGCCAGAGTACTAGCAGCTCGGCTTCTGGCCGGACGGCGCGGCGCCGCCGGCATGCATCCCTCCGACGCCGCAGGCTACTGCCTCGCAATGAGGTTACCCTTAAACACTATGCACGCCCTGTCCCGGGGCATTTGCGCTCAATTTTTACATTTTACATGAAAATTGGCGTCCATTGACGCGTGTACACAATTATCGGACGCGGCCGCTGTCGGCTCCGACGGCATGCATGTGCTCATTCACCGTTATTAACGAGAGGAAATGTTGATGTTCGATGAAGTTAATAATTGTAGCTTTGCAAACAAGCAATGTTTTCGTTATTATTATTGGAAAGCATTTTGCTATCAACTATGCCTCGCAGTTTGCAGCCGAGATCAGCGGAATCGCCGTCGCGTGTCAGATAAAACGTCGATGTCGCTCGATCTGACGCGAACAAGACGCTGCGTCAGCTGCCCGCCCCGAGCGCCGCCCAGCACTTACATCTCCTCCTTACAATTGTGGTAAACCTACAATCGTCTGCGAACGATTCAACTGTCTCTTTGTATTATTTTGGTTGTTCAGATGTAACGGTGCTGGAAAATGTTCTCCTTTCGTATGGAAGTGAGGAGAATATGGGGTTTAGTCATTTTAAATGCATCGGGATGTTTTATATTACCGAACAAAATGAACTTTAACAATGAATGCTTACACATTTATATTTGTTAGTTACGCCCACTACATCATCGTACCTCTTGCAAGCTCGTCGGTAAGGGTGCTTCTACCCGGTTACAAAAACCTCTCCGAAAGACCCCACCAGAGAGAGACCGTTTAGGTCTCTCTCTGGTGGGGACTCTTGTCTAAGAATATTCCTTTGATTTTTATTATGTTACATATAACATGGGAAATGTACAATTCAATGTTCATTTATTCATTCATTCTGATTTGAATATGTGATTTTATTCATCCAAAACTAAATTCAATAGTGATCTAGATCTGAATATAAGTGACAAGTTAAGTGGTAAAATCGTGACAAGATTTTACAAATGCCGATATTTTGGCTCCAACGTGGCAAGGCCTTCGTCAGCGTCGAGATGAAAAATTCGATATTGGCGATCTATTCGTGCCATGTAGTACGGCTCGGTTGATAACGCCTTTGTTTTCTATGACACAATAGAACGTGATATTATTATACGAGTACTCTTTAGTAACTATACTACTTCTATACGAGTACGCATAACAGGTTCCTAGAAGAGTTGGTTTAGCCCGATGCATGGCCGGTTACGGACTAGCCTGTTTCTATGTATGTTCACTTATAAGTTAAAGGCCATACTTACGCATACACCTTTAGCACGTTATTCACTAACTGTGTCTAAAGTCTCACTCAGTTTGCATAGTGGAGACAGAGATGCCCTCTATTTCAATGCAGGAAGACAGCTGTTAGAAATTTAGCGCTCTGACGGAGAAGTACTAGCTGAAATTAACTTATTTGCTTCGGAGATAGAATCTTACATGTATTTTTTCTCGGCACGGAAAGATAGGCCAAAAAGACTAATGTCAACAGGCCACTAAGCTGTCAATTGTACTGTTATTTTTAAGAAAAGTCAAATAGATGCAGCATGGTAAAAGGTGAACTTTCGCAAACCACTGCTTGGCTACGCCGTAGCGTGGTAATGGCTACATCGTAGCATACTTTGGTGTGCGTTTTCTCCACAAAATTTTAACTCTTTATTTCCATAGATTCAATAAATGTACACTTAGAAAAGGTGAAATTCTTAATAATTAAAGACTGACACGGAAATAAAGTGATATTATTGATTTCAGTCGCTTCGGTATGTAGACTAAAATAAAGAAGCGACGAAGAAACCCTGTTAGTTGTTATTTTTCGAGTTGGGAGTAAATCCCGTCCCAAGCGTTTTTATCCTCTAGATAATCTGATATTTTATAGTAAGCCTTTTTGCACAAGAAGGTTTTGACAATTTGTTTAAATTTATTTACTGATAATTTTTGCAACTCATTAGGAGTTTTGTTGCAGAAGCGTATACATTGCTCCAGTTCCCCCACAGCCTATATATTGGTCCACTGCTGGTCATTGGCCTTCTCCTGACAAGCGCCTTATTGGCTTTTATCTCACGGCCATAATCCCCTCGCTGGACATGCGGGTTGGGGATCGCAATTCGGTGGTAGAATTATTTTACAGGGGCACTGCTGCCCGCCCCCGGTGGATATCCCTTAGTCGCCTCTTACGACACCCGCGGGAAGAGTTTTATGACTTATGACGTAGTTACAACAACAATTGAGCTAACTGCAGTCTGTTGCAAACCACAAACAAAATCAGCGTCTTGGGGACGCGTGCGACTGGTATTGATATGGATAAGGTGAGCTACCTGTAGATTTTTAACAACATAAACTTCATATTTAACAACTTTGCAAGGTCAACAGTTGTTGACAAATGTTACAGTCAAAAGTCTTGTAGTTAATGAATATGGCCCAGTTGCCCTCTCCCCGCCCCAACGCCCATGTATTGCCATACATGCCAGAAAAACCGTTCCACACGACACCGCGCATATATATCACAAACCGCTTCACACGACACCGCGCATATATCACATAAACCGTTCCACACGACACCGCGCATATATATCACAGACCGTTTCACACGACACCGCGCATATATCACACAAACCGTTCCACACGACACCGCGCATATATATCACAAACCGTTTCACACGACACCGCGCATATATCACACAAACCGTTCCACACGACACCGCGCATATATCACACACACCGTACCACACGACACCGCGCATATATATCACAAACCGTTTCACACGCCACCGCGCATATATCACACAAACCGTTCCACACGACACCACGCATATATCACACACACCGTACCACACGACACCGCGCACATATCACACAAACCGTTCCACACGACACCGCGCATGTATCACACAAACCGTTCCACACGACACCGCGCATATATATCACAAACCGTTTCACACGACACCGCGCATATATCACACAGACCGTACCACACGACACCAAGGGATAATTTTGTTTTTAGCTGAAATTTCGCAGAGGTCGTTAAATGTTCGCATTTCCATTGTTAAGACCGCGACATTGCTTGTAAGCCGCGTTACTGCATCACTTTGAATATGACACAACCATACAAAAATATTTCAAGAGACATTATTTACACCAATTGCCAACCATTAGCCAATTGTCTAGATTTTATAAGTATTGCAGCTAGTTTTATTATAATATGTGACAGAGAGAGTGTACCTACAGGTTGGAGGGATGCGTTCGCGCGGCGTCCCCGTCGGCGGCAGACACGGCGTGGACTTGGGACGAGAACGGATAAATTGGCTTTTGTTCAGTGGGCAGCGATGCGCGAACCCGCTTTATTTACTGCTTTATTCGTGTGCAACAATTCGAAAACTGAGCAAATATTTCATTTAATTATAACGAGGTAGGTATCGATTTAAGCTAATTTCCATTGTTATCATGCTTGAGTATAAAGTGAAACAGACGATTTTGGTAAAACATGATGCAAGTAAGATGGAGAATGCAGTTAAAGTGGTCACAGTTCACCGCCTCGATCCGCCGCCACGGTACACCCTTCCCGTTGAACGTAAATAACAGAGCAGCCCCTATTTCATGCGAGAACAAATTTCACAACTGAAATGAAGGCCCGGACTGAATGAAAGTTAAATTAAAGGGCCACGTAAGAGATGTCTACCTTTAACTATAGCGCCACGGTAGCTTTTGTCGCATGTAAAGGGGTAATTCAGTGTACGGGACACCTTTATATGATAGAAATGATAAGAAGAGTATATGATAAAAACTCTTATATTGATATTATAAATTGATTGATATTTGAGCACGCGCCTACCATGATGGGGTGAAAACGTGAACTGATGCAATAAAGTAAGTGGAAGGCGCGTGTAACAATTGACCTTAATAATATCGATGATTTGACAATAATTAGCTAGCTTATACCTAAATGCACGGTTGCGCTGCACCGTACATGCTCCCGGGCGAGAGATGTAGGTAAAGATGCTGTATGATAAATGATAGGATTAGTAATATAATCTAATGATAAAATGATATGATGCGTTAACCTAAGTAAATTTAAACTTAAACGCTATGTTAGTTAGATGTCATGATCTACATCATTTGCGTGAAAAGTGGGAAAAACTCTAGATGGTGTGGTTGCCTTATCGATCATTTGAACTTTTTGATTTTTATACAACACTGGAACAACTCTCGGTTTTTCGACTAAACTAGATACACTTCTCACTGATTGAACACTAGGCTCATTAACACTTTCACTGGCACTAGCACTAGCGATGTCGCAGAGGGCGACCCTCGGAGCCGGCTGTGGCGCCGGAGCAGCAGCAGTGGTGGCGGTGGCAGCAGCGGTCCGCTCCCCGCGGCCCGCGCGCACCCCCGCCCGCCATCGCCTCCACAGGAACGCGACGCCTGCGACGCACACAACCGCGACCAAAATGTATATGACCACGTAGTGATGAACGTCGTGGCTGGAAATCTGTTCGATTTCACTTCGTTCCGATTTCATCTGCTCGATCTGTTGACCGATCCTCTTCAAGGACGTCTGTCTGTCTTTGACATCCACGTCCGATCGATTCTCGCTCTCATCGATTGGTACAGTTAAATTGATAATGTTGTTAACTGGGGGAATATCGATTGATAATAAATCGGGTTTTGCGTGCATCTCATTCATGTGATGATTGTGTGAATAAATCATGAATGAATCGGCTCTCAATGTACAGTCATTGCCCATGGATAGCACGCCGCCCTTGCTGATGTGTTCAAATGTGACCTGATCGCTACACATCAATCGTAGTGTGCATTTGTTGCAGCAATAAAATAAATAATTGTTCAATTTATTTAATGCAATCCAGTTGTTTTGGCACATCTTTGTGATTGTTTGACATCTCTCCATTGTATTGTCCTTGACACACAAGTTTTGATCGCTATGCATATGATAAATAGGGCTCTGAACCTCACATAGTTTTGTGGTAGGATTTAATTGATAGCATGCTTGTAAATCTTTCTCTGTGATAGGTAGGTACGAATCTCGTTGTATATTCATCGCAATGTACTCTGTGATAGGTATGATAGTAATCGTTTTACCTCTGTTCATGGTAGGAATAGGTATAATCTTGTAGATATCGTAGTTCTCTCTGGTAACAAGTGGGATCTTCACTTCTAGGAGCATGTATTGATCTGTGACTCTCACCTTAACCCTCAATAAATGATACAGTTTTGATATGCCATCTCCTCTGTGAAAGTCATCTATAGGTAATGATACATCCTTTGATAAATGCCCAGAAATTATACTCAACTCTTCTTTGATTTGATCCGGTGATATGATATGGATATTGAATTTCCCGTGATAAATATCGGTAACCGTATCTAAAAGAGTTTCCTGTATCTGTTTTAGATTGCCTAGTATATTATTGGCGATGATCGACGACAATGTAAACTCATTATTAGCTATAACACTCTCTACCTCCTGTTTCAGAATTTCATTTTTCTGCGCTTGATTTATCATGTGTTGATAAAATAATTTATGCTGTTGGTCTACTGATAGTTCTAAACGCTTCAAAAAGGTATATTGTGCTTCAATAATTGATGTTTGATTTTTCCAAAGGTTGGCGAGGTGATTTTGATTCTTCATAACGAGGTCAATGTCGCGCTGATATTGTTGTGCAAAATCATCATCTAGTACTCCGAACAATGCATGTGCTACGTTTCCTATTCCATTGATGAGACCTCTACGTACTCGGGTTCCTATGACGTTGGATTGTTTATTAAGTAACAGCTGATCGTAGTATTGTAACTCGATAAACCCGTGACGTAATTGCAGTACTATCAGGTCGCACTGTGCTCTTTGTTTTTGTTTTGCGCATGACGCATGTAGGTGATTAATATAGTTTGACAGTAACTTTGTACCTTCCCAGTAGGGATTCATGTCGTAATAAATTACCATCTTCCATTCGTCCCTGATAAGTTGCATTGTAGATAATTTGTCAAAATAAAGGCTCTGTTGCTCTTTAAAAAATGATACGTTATGTGTACAATATGCGTTTTGTGCACACATAGTAAACAATAACAACATTGTAAGTATGAAGTTACTGAGTTTACTGCGCATTCTTTTGACTCTATCGGGCTTGGGACTCTGTTGATTATCTTTGCTCTGTTCCGTATCTTTTTCTGGTGACTGATTTTCAACTGGTAAGATTGATAATTTTGTGATTGGTCTCTTGATAACGCCATTTTTTGTCTTCACTGAGACTACTCGCACATAACCATCGGAGCCGGGGTGAACATCAATAATTCTGCCTAACGCCCACTTCCCCGGGGGAAGGTTAGGTTCGTGTATGATTATGATATCGTCAATCTTGATGTTTTCTTTGGGCTTCAGCCACTTGCTGCGTGATGATAATTGTGTTAAATATTCTGCCTGCCATCGTTTCCAAATATCTCCGAACAACTTTTGTGTAAGATGCCATCTTGTCCTTTGATCTCTTTCTGTTTCGACAATACTTAAGACTGGGCCGCTTGATAGAAAGTGGGATGGAGTCAGGTAGTTCAGATCTTCCGGATCTTCCGTCAGCGCGCAGAGCGGCCGTGAATTGAGGACGGCCTCCAACTGGGTGAGTAGAGTCGTATATTCTTCAAAAGTGAGCTTTTGGTCTCCAACTACACGTCGAAGGTGATACTTCACGCTCTTTATGGCCGCTTCCCATAAACCTCCTGCGCTCGGGTTGCTTGGTGCATTGAAATGCCAGGTTATCTCCATCTCACTGACCTCTGATAAAAGTTCTGGATTGATAATGCTTCTGATATCTTTTATCTCTTGCTTGAGAATTTTGTTAGCGCCGACAAAGTTTGTACCATTGTCGCTGTACATATGTGATGGTGTACCGCGTCTTGCAGCCATCCGTCTCAACGCCGCTAAGAAAGCGGACGCAGTCATGTCTGACACTAACTCGAGATGAACAGCCTTTGTCGCCATACATATAAATAATGATATGTAACCCTTGAAGCTTTTCATGCCTCTGCCCTTGCTGGACTTCACAAACACGTGACCTGAATAGTCAACGCCTGTATGATAGAATGGCCTTGAGGAATTTGATCTTGATTCGGGCAAATTTCCTAAGATTTGATCGTGTTTTGAAGGGTTATTTCTTCTGCATGTGATACATTGGCGTAAACGCATTTTGACAGCTCTATTACCACCAATTATCCAATACTGTTGTCGTAGTTTTGCTAGGGTAACACGTGCTCCACCATGGTATGTTTGTTTGTGTGCATGGTCGATGAGTAGGTCTGTCACGTGACCAGAGTGTGGGATGATGAGTGGATGCATCATGTCTTTGCTTATGGAGGCGTTTGTAAGTCTGCCTCCCACTCTGAGCAAGCCTGCTTGGTCTAGTCTCGGGTTTAAACACAAAAGTTTGCTCTTCGAGTCGACTTGATTATATCTTTGTAGAGATAAGATGTCCTTTCCAAATTCAATTGTTTGTATGTGTTTGATAATACGTAGTCTCGCCGCTTTGAGTTCTGTGGCGGTAAGATACTTTGAGTTATTATTTTGCTTGAAACGTAACACGTATGCTAGTATACGTGTCACCCGAGTCCAACTACTATTATTGTTTAGTAGCGTTGATATGACGTCATCTTGCTGGTGTGACGCTGTTGTCGTGACGTTTATTTGTTTGGGTTTTTTGACCTCTTCATTGGTGATAAAACTTTGCTTTTTTGATTTTGTTTCGTCGAAAGTCAAAAGCCAAGCTGGTCCATGCCACCACAAGGGATGATGAATAACCTGTTGCATGGTTATACCCCTACTAGCACAGTCAGCTGGGTTCTCGCTTGACTTCACGTAACGCCATGTTTTGGGTGGTAGAATCTTTGTGACCTGCACTACTCTATTAGCTACGAAAGTTTTCCAGCGTCCCGGATCGCCCTGTAGCCAACCTAGTACGGCCATCGAGTCACACCAACCAAACAGTTTGATATTATAGCCTGATAAACATGTTAAAACTTTTTCCATTAGCTTAGAAAGCAATAGAGTGGCACTTAGCTCTAGTCTGGGCAATGTAACATCCCTCTTCGGTGGAACCAATCTTGATTTAGCAGCAACTAATATAATAGAATTATTTGAATTGCCGTACTGATCTCTTCTGATAATTTTGCAGTATATGACGCAGGCATATGCATTGTTTGATGCGTCACAGAATCCGTGCAATTCGATGACGTCATTCTCACAAATCTGTAACCATCTAGGGATACGTAATTCACTGATATTTTTTAAATCCTGTCTGATTTTCAACCACTCGTTACTAATGTCAGCTGGGAGTTCATCGTCCCATTCAATGTTGTGAAGCCAGATTCGCTGAAATAGCAATTTGAACTTTGTTGTAACTGGAGTAAGCCAACCAAGCGGGTCGAATAACTTTGATATATCTGATAGTAAACTACGCTTTGTATGTTTGACTGTTTCTGATAAATTTATCTTGAGATCGAAAGTTAATTCATCTGAATGTGGATGCCACCGAAGTCCAAAAGTCTTTGTCGTGGCTTCATCTTTGAAATCATATTGATCACTGCTGTTTGCCGTGTTGACATTCTGCAATAGTTCTTCTGTATTAGATGACCATTTACGCAAGTTAAAACCGCCTGATTGCAATAATTGAATAAGATCTGATTGCAGTCGTTTCGCGCTTTGAATGTCGTGATTTCCATTGATAAGATCGTCCATATAAAACTGTTCCCTTAATGTTTTTGCTGCTGGACTAGATTGATATTTATGGCCCTCATCATGAGCCAATTGCTTCAACACCATCATGGCAAGGAATGGTGCTGCTTTCTGTCCATAGGTGACCGTTGTGAGAACGTACTCTTTCATGCTGTCTGATGTTGATTCGCGCCACACCACGGCCTGAAGACATTGATCATCTTCATGAACTGATATGTTTCTGAACATTTTTTCAATGTCAGCTGTGTAGGCATACTTGTACTGCCTCCACTTGATGATAAGTGATAGTAAATCTTGTTGTAGATTTGGACCACGATACATGACGTCATTCAAACTGCGGCCGCTTGATGTTTTTGAAGAAGCGTTGAACACCACTCGAAGGGCCGTAGTCGTGGAATCTGCCTTAATCACGCAGTGATGAGGCAAATAGACGGCAGGTTTCAATGACTGTGGTGCAAGCTGCATGTGGTTTAAAGTGATATATTCTGATATGAATAATTTGTAACCCTTTTGCATGTCTGGGTTTTTGATAAATCTTTTCTCCAACTGCTTCAATTGCGCTATTGCCCTTGGTTTAGATTCTCCTAGCTGTTCTCTGGCATCTGATATCATAGGTAGCTTGACGATGTATCTTCCATCTGTCTGCCGAGTCGTGGTGTTCTTAAAATATTCTAAGCAGTGAGCATCCTCTTGCGATAAAGAAGTTTCATGAGGAATATCTTCTATTTCCCAGAAGCGTTGAATATCTTCCACGTTATTGATGATAACGTTACATTGGAAAGATTTTACGTTTCCGCATAAAACCCAACCAAGGCGCGTTTGTTGTGCGACTGGCAATGATTTGTCAGATGAAATGATTCCACTCAAAATGATGCAAGAGTAGACATCGGCCCCTAAGAGTAAATCTACCGGTCGATTGACGTTAAAGTCGGGATCGGCTAGCTGGATGCCCTCTAGGAAAGACCAAGTAGGCTTATTAAATGTATGATTAGGTAAATTGTTTACCAAGTGTTTCATGATATAAACATCTGTTTCAAACTGATAATCGTTGTACGTTGAAGAACAAATTATGTTCAGAGCGCCTTTACAGTTGTTTTCCTTGGCTCCTACCCCAAAAATAACGCCTTTGCACCTTTGTCTAGGTAACTTCAGCATTTGTGCTGCATTTTCGGTGATAAGAGAGGTTTGTGATCCTTGGTCGATCAAGGCTCTCAATTTGATAAATGTCCCATCAGCTGATTTAACCTTCACCATGGCTGTTGCCAATAAAGTTTCAGCAATATCATCTTGAGACACATGTGTAACATTTTTCTCGCTTTGTTCATTTTCAGTGGATGGCTCGTCAGCAAACGCTTCATGAATTAAAGTATTATGCCGACCATTGCATTCACGGCAGCAAGTATTTGATAAGCATTTTTTGCCAAAATGATCATACAAACAATTCATGCATAATTTTAATTTCGCAATTGTATTACGTCGTTCCATCGGTTTCATTCTAAGGAAAAGTTTGCAATTAAATATGCGATGAAATTTTTTGCAGAGTTGACATCCTGTTTGCTGTTTTTGTACAACGTTATTCATTTGTTTTTGATTGTTATTATATGATTTATATTGATTGTTAAATTTTTGGCTTTGTTTGTCTGTTTGTTGAACACATTTTGAGTTATTTGATTTATTCGGAGAACGTTGTGATTGTGACGCCTCCAATGATGTGAATTTGGTTTCCAAGAAGTCAGTAAAATCCTTGATAGTCGGAAGAGCCCTAGGATTTTTCAATGATTGACAGTACTCCTTGTCGGTCTCGAGATCCAGCTTCTGCTCCAAGATGAACATCACCAAAGGATCCCATGAGCTGATATCAACGCCCATGTTTTTGATAGAGTTTAGGCATTCGACGACACAGTCATGCATCTTTTTCAGTTGAGTTACTGATTGCTGTTGGAGAATAGGTAAATTCATGATAATACCTATGTATGAGTTGAAAATAAATTTGATGTTATTAAATCGGTTGTTAAGAATGTCCCAGCATACTTGATAGTTATCAGCAGTGATACGCAGATGCGAGACAATTTGTTCAGCTTCTCCCTTCAGTTTCCCTTTCAAAAATTGCATTTTTTGGCAATTAGACATAGACCCGTTATTGTGGATAGCCTCGATGTACAGATCTTTGAATGTCATCCACTTTTGATAATCACCGCTGAAAGATGGCACTTCTGTTTGAGGTGTTGACCTTTCCCTGTGGCTTGCTGACGAAATCTTCAAGGTGACTTCCTTCTTGATTTCTAAGTATTTTTGTTCATACCTGCTGAAAGTTTTCTCATATTCTTGATTTTCTTCCTGCAGTTCACTATCGATTTTCCAGTGTAGAGAGTCGATAGTAGACCAACGCAAGTTTAAGTTTCTCAAAAAATCTTCTAGTTCGTAGTTTTCAGTCATGTTGGTGTAATTGACGTTAGAAATAGTACGGGAAAATGCTTTGAAGTTACTTTTCTGATAGCGCATCATCTCGTCTAATTTACTATTATTACCACTAGAAGAAAATTGAGGAGGGCATGAGCTACCTGGTGCCGAGGGGAATTCAAACGATATGGTCTGCTGCTGCGGTGTAGACGCACCAGAGCGACCTTCCGCTGCTGCTGATGTTGATAGTGATGGGCCTGGGTTATCCAACTTTCTCGGCATAGTGAAGGGAGTTGGGGGTTTAAGGAGAGGTTTCTCCTTCGTAATTTCCAACAAATAGTTGTTAAATAATGCTCGTGTGTCGTTAAAAAATGATAAGGTACGTTCGTAGCAATTTTCTTGAAAATATGCATGCGATTGTTCCTGACTTTCTAGTAATTTGCTATGATTAGCTTGGAACTCCTGCCAATATGCTTCCAGAGTATCCAGTTTTTTCTTGATGTACGGAGCGGTCTTTCGATCGGCCCCGTCTTTCTTAAAATTTACAAGGAGCTGATTCATTGCTCCCATGAGCTGATTTTGGGTCACAACAAGATCCTCCATGGTTGTAATGATAGAGATGTCAATGATAGATATTAAAAGGAAAGATCTTACTTGTGTGCCGCTTGCAGTCTTCTAGAATAGGTGTATCCTTCTTCCTTATGCACTGCAATCCATATGCTGGTAATACCACTTACGCGAACACTGTTATTAGCCCTCTGTAAGTAGCCCTTAGCCGAAGGACCAAAAAGATGTACGGGACACCTTTATATGATAGAAATGATAAGAAGAGTATATGATAAAAACTCTTATATTGATATTATAAATTGATTGATATTTGAGCACGCGCCTACCATGATGGGGTGAAAACGTGAACTGATGCAATAAAGTAAGTGGAAGGCGCGTGTAACAATTGACCTTAATAATATCGATGATTTGACAATAATTAGCTAGCTTATACCTAAATGCACGGTTGCGCTGCACCGTACATTCAGCGAATTCGTTATGTTTTGCGTTGCTTGCGTCACAAACAGAAAAGATGGGAATTATAGTTGATTTATTGATAAAAAGAGAAAAATAGGAAAGTCGAATGTAACGCAAAATTATTTGTGAATGTCTGTTATAATTAACAGAGCATAATTGACGACTGAAATTACCTTCACTTTGTAAAACATTTCCTGTGTAATATCACACACCATTCGCTAAGATTCCCGCGAAGCGTCACAACCACGGGGCATGAAATATTAAATTCTGGAGCAGAGCGAGTTTGCATAACACAGTCCTGGATTTAATAATAGTTATAAAGTTTGGCAATAAACTAAAGAAGGCGCTACCAATCGTAACTTTATTATTTTGTTTGATAAACATGTACCTGAAAGAAAGAAAAAAAAATGTAGACACAACACACAAACGAACTTGCGTTTCCTCCTGTCCCAGTGGACGTGATTATTTAACCCCAATATGTTACATACACAGCTTATATTCTTTACAGAAATAAATGCCTTGATTTGTCGGAGTCAGCAAACGTCCGGACGCCTTCGTGACATCATAGCTCATCGCCGCTGAGCGGGCGGCGCGCGGCGGACGGCGCGGCGGCGGGCGGCGCGGCGGGCGGCGTAACCGAGTTACGTTAGTTAGGGCGGAGAGCGATGGCGCTCGGACTTTACGACGACAATCTTGCACCTGACAGGCTGGATCAAGAACTATGTCTGCTGCACGTGATATTATTAAAAGCTTGTAATGGTCATTACTTTCAAAATTCAGTTAAATTCTTCTATTTAGAATTCCTTGTTCCATTAAACTTGGACATTTTCCTCATTTGTGTATTTATTTTCGTAACTACACAATATTTAACACACATAAAAAAAAACCCTGTCACATTATACGAGAACAAAAGGCACGCCGCATCACACAAACGTACAAAGGACGAAAAAAATAATTTGGAAACCGCAATTGAGCTCAAAGGGCCATAAGGCGTTATTTTTAACAAACCACCCTTTTGTCCAACGAGGGTGGAGGATCCCCTTACGAGCCGGATCATGGATGTTCTTGGGAAAGGTTCAGCAGGTTGCTACAAAAAGACAGTGTTGAATATTTGTGTGCATTTTCATAAAATAAATTGAAATCGTAAACGTTATCAACAGTTCGAGATGCACAAGAATACCGGAAGCAAATAAGCTCGCTTTATGTGCAAAGTTTTTATACATCACATAAGAAATTGAGTGGTCTTAAATTTTGGTGAATTTGTTTGAGGACAACAAGTATTTAAACATAAACGCAAGCAAACTTATGTATATTAAAATTTGCAAAGTCCGAGAAACGAATAAAGCCCTTGCTGACCGATATAACGTCACATTAATCGAAGCAGCCGCCCCCCGGGGGCTCCGGGTGCTCGGGGGCACGCTCTAAAGACAACAAACTTTTTCCATTTTGTAAAGGGACTGAAACTTCCACAATCATAATAAGCACCCTTTTATTACAAGCCGATAAGTTTAAAAAGTACAATTTTCACAACACCCTTCGATAACGCACTTTGGTTGTACCGCCGTGTAAAACATTTTATAGGAAAGGAAAGGGATTCAAACATTACCCATTGTTTGAACAAGGGGTTATTGTTGCAAGATATTATATAGCTAGTCGTGTCTAATCAATGAGTTGATTAGATACGGTATACCATACCTTTTGCCCCATTTTGTTATCTAGCACTACCTACTAAATTGTTGTCCACACTACCCAAAGGTTAAAGCAGGTAGAGAATCCTATCTAGCATTATATTCGCCTATGTACAACTTTTGTGCAATAAATTATATTCTATCTATCTATCTATGCCTATTGATGATGCTAGTCAACAGTAGCACATTGCCGCTCCCCGTTCATTACCACCACCGAAAAAAACCTATCGTTATTCGAAGCGCGTCCGTGTACTTCCCAACCACTGCCCACCGCTCCGTATTACGCGTCTGATCCAGCCATGACGTATGACAACATGGCTTTATTGAACACAAGCACCAATAACGTCGAAACAACGTAGTTGGGTAAACGGTGAATTAAATGCGGGGACGGCGGGGTGGCAGGTCACGCATGGTTCAAGTGTCCGGTCAGTATGTATGGTCATTATTCCTTAAAATTTCAACTCTAAGCAGGGCTGTCGCTCCAGGTCACTAGAGTCTCACTACAAAGTAAGTTTCACTCATGAAAAACAAGCACTATGAATAATACGCAAATTTATATTCAGCCCTAGCAAATATTTGCGCCCGCGTCGCAGAATACGCCGTAGTGCCAGATGGCTAGTTTGAATTCCAGCAGCTCGTTGACCTCGTTACTGACCGGACACAATACTATTGCCGCGCAGTATGTATAGATACTGTGTTAGCAATATTCACCATATTGTGGCGTCAGTATTTTTTTACAAACATAAAATAAAATGGTCCGTAACTCACTCAAAACAAACTGCAAAGTCAGCAAAATTGATTTAAAACAACAAAATAATTGATTTTATATCTATAATTAAGTAATCGATGATCAAATATCTTGCCAAAGTCCATCTGGCAAGGAAAATAACCATGACAAGAGATTTCATCATTGATTAGTTAATTAGAGAGCGAACGATCGGATGTTAGCCGAGAAGAGAATTATGTATCAGCTCAGTGTCTACGTAAGTGTCCTAACTGCTAGTAAATGTACTTCTATCGTGATTTTAGTGAATTCGGGGTATTCTATGGCCGGGCCCGAATTGATAGGGCCATGATGAATTTCTCGACTTAATTACTTTCTCCATTAGGTGTGACGGGCGCATGGATATTCATGGAGTTAAGTTTAACCACCTTTACTTTGGTGGTACAGATAACTTGCAACTTGACAAACTTGGCTACTTTGGGACCAAGCTATCCATCAGATAGGTAGATGGGCTTAGAACACTGATCCCCTTGTTCCAATGATCCTATCCATCCATGGTTATCTGGTAGAGATCTCTCTTGAGCGATAAGACCGCCAATTGTCGCTTAGTTTTTATGTTGTCTTGTTGTAAATAGTTCATTTTAGATTTAAGTGTGCAATAAAGTATAATCTAACTACCTTAGATCTGATGAAATCATATCCACAATATAGCCTTGGTATTGGAACTTGCAAATCAATCAAACCTTGATCGAAACCCTCGCTGAATGATTCATGGGTGTGTGACTGACGGGACCAGGGTTCGTCAATTTTCATGATTTACTAGTAATTTTTCGCGACCTGGCTTGCATGGAAATTGAAAATAACTCAAATTTATCTGAGACTACGTTTTATTCATAACCATATTCGTTTCTTCTCAACTTTTTATTTACTTTCTTTTGCAACAAATCGTAATCAACCTCGTTCAAAAATGCTTACGAAAGACTGCTGGCGTATGCCGAAAAACTGCAGTTATGCGGCAGGCGAGGGAATTATGACAGGGCGCTATGGTGCTCATAAGAGAAGGTCTTTCTCCAGCGTGGACTTTTATGGAGTGATAATGTGATGATTATCCACGCTCAAAGCAAATGATGTGATATACTCCAAACTCAGCAAGTATACATTGCTTCAAGAGGATTCACTAGCCTTAGCATCCTAAGCATGCAATTAGTGAGATGTCAAAGGGGCGGCGGTGATGTCGCTGCATCGCGACAACAGACAAACACGCGGAGTGAGTGTTCCGCCTCATACATATTCCGCGGCGGTGCAGTGTGGCGGTGCCGCTCTGTGTGCCGCGTGTTGCTGCGCGGGTGACTCCAGTGTACACGAATGAGGAAGCCCCCACGATACGATACCGTTGTAAACTGTTCGATAACACTTTCAGTTTTTGTAGACTTTTTACAATGGCAGACAAAATTTCTTCTCTTTTTTCTGTCTTGACTGCTATTTAGCCAGTCTATTTAGATGTATTCTAAAAGCAAATGAACCAATCTGCGGAGAAAATTGTTTCATTCATTCACTCGCGAATACATCTGAATAGCCCAGCTGGACGTGCTTATTTGTGGTTAGTAGTGTTCGTTGTGTAGTAGGTAATATATAACCGTAAGCTCCCGGCCTAGCCAGAGAAGCAAAGACTAGAACGCTAAGAGACACGTCTAGGTTTCAGTGTTAGAAGCAACTTCGGAAACTCAGGCAAAGCAGAGTAAACAAACTTGTGTGGAAAATCTGAATGTTGCTCCCAAGTTGAGCTGTAAACAGAGCTTGAAGTGAAACATGTGCCTGTTTTATGCTTACTTGGACTGTTTGCTTTCCGAGAATAAATTTATTCATTACGTTTCTTTGCAAACAATGTGCTTTTGGAAAAAGAATCGACATTGATTAGACTAGAATTTGGGTTCCTATGTTTATTCTTTCCAGGTAGAGACTGACATGTAGTTAACTTCCAACGGAACCGTGACTCTTACTCCCCCCGCGCCGGTGGGCGGTGCTCGCTGCATAGTCAGCTCGTCTGTAATTAAGGCTTGCAGTCATCGGTTCATGTTTACCCTCTCGATTAATATAATTAACATATCTTCCCTGCGCCTTAATAGTAACTTTCACTTCTCTGTCGTAATTGATGTCGTTTGATTTGCCTATTGCTAGTGAGCAGGTACCTATTCATTCAATAGTGGCTTTAAGGTTTGTGTAAAAAATATACGTTATAGAGCGTGGAGAGGTGCTGGAGCCTTGCGGTACACCACCCATAAAGTGTGTTGCGCAGGTATGAAGATGTTCTTGAGAATGCTCATTGTTCACGAAAAGATATTTAATTATTCATTCAGCCGACGCGACGTAAACATTTTATGATCGGAGATTGTGACCGACGTCTATCTACAAAATAACAAAAGCGAGCTACGCAACTGTCCAGAAGGCGAAACAGTTGTAGATAATGGTTTATTCGGATGCACTAAGCTAACACATTACATTCGAGTTTATGTTTTATACATTCACTTGTGCCCGAAACATAAACATGTTTTTTTTATTGCGACCCCATATACTCGACAGTATTATTGTCGAGTTTGTCTTCTCAACTCCGCAGTTTTGCTGTTTTAGGTACCTAGCTAGTGTGTCAGGCTTACTACAAAATATCAGATTATCTAGAGGATAAAAAAGCTTAGGACAAGTTTTGCTCCAACTCGAAAACTAACAACCTAACAAGGTAAAGGTTTCTTGTTCGCTTCTTTGCTTTACCTTAAAAATATTGAAGTGAGCAAAAATCTTTATTTTCTAGTTTTAATTATGTAATTTGAATTTTGTGACGTGTCCAAAAGTCCTGTACTGTGTGTGTGTGTGTTGAATTTTTTTTGTCACTTCTTGTCACACACTTGTAGCAACTTTTGTATAACAAGAACGGTTTCCTCTCATTCATAAAGTTGAGCTTAGAGAGACGGCATACTTTTGAGGGACATGATGTATACACCTCTATAATAATTAACTTCGCTGTTATGCTAATGTGTACAGTAACTCCTATTAGAGGCGGAGTGACACCGGCAAATGAACTCGTCGGCAGTATAATATAACACGAGGTATTTATCTGTATGTTTGTTAATTAAATTCTCCCGTGCCCTGTAGTTAATTGGTGCGCTGTTTACTTGTAATTTACACTGCGTCACAGCACCGACGCGCAAACACGCCGTGTCCTGTCGCGTCGCGTCTCATTTACGAAATTTGCAAAGGTCAACTTGAATATTAATTTGTTTTTATTAAACGAAGACTTGGTCATAAAAAGATCTGAGTTCTTAAGCAAAGTTGAGGATCAGTCAGTCGTATAGCGAGGTGGAATAAAGATCAGGCGCTCACCGTGAGGGGCCACCAGCCGTAGCGATACAAGACAAGTAATAGGGATTTTGTTTCAGGGGATAAAAACATTCAGGTACCTACCTTAGGAGGGAATGCAAAGTTCGCAACACCTAGGTACTAGAAAATCAAAAGCGCATCTTTTCCGACAGCGAACCACGGAGCTCGTAATGTAATATAGGTGTCTCCTTATCGATAACTCTTGTTATAGTTTACATCTTCGCGAGTCCTGGAACGTTTCCGAGATAATAAGATGCAAATGCCATGAGCGAGGCCGATATAACCTGATATTAATGGTGACGGTGTCGTACCCTCGCTCGACTTCCATTCACACGATATTTTTCTTCTCTGCCACCATTTTTTACTCGCACCAAAAATCGTACAACCATTTATCTTATTCAGACCGGGGCCATTCTATTAAAACGATTTCTTATTCAAAAATGCTGCGGAATTGAATAGAGTCGGAGTTTTGAGAGATTCCTTGATTCATTATTATACGAAACTGTCTTGAGAGTGTTTTGTTTAAATTCTAAGGAGATTATTCAATGCCAACTTATAAAGGCAGCGAAGGACCTGATGGGTCTCCTTGCATGGGATTGTTATCGGACACTTTATTGGAATTATTCAGAAGACGAATGTTACGTATGCGCAAAACCGTTCCCTTATAACCCGTATTTATGATGGCCATAATTCAGGACTAAAAGATACCTTGAATCAGTCCCATAACCGATTCGTCTTTAGTCGGGCCCTTAGCATTTAAGTTGAAGTTATGAGGTCGTATAGTGGGATGGCCTCAATCGGCGGGGGAAGGTCACATCAGATACCATTAGGTCCTTAACTGAGCACTACACCCCGGTATTTACTGAAGGGATCTAGTCTTTGTCTTGTGTCGTATAACTCGGGGTTTATTGCAGCCAGACGCATGTTTCAAATACACAGAATGGAAGCAGCTTAGAATTTAATTATACTCAAAAACTGAACTTATTTAATGCACAATAGTGATCTTGGCGTCCTACTTGCAACTCTTTATTTTTGAACGCAATAAACGTTGATATTTCCATTTTGTACTTTTGTCTAGATAAGCACTTCGAAGAACAGTAAAATCCTAATTTGAAAATTCCCTCCAGCATTCTCTGTTAAAACTACCATAAAACTGTTTATTTATGTACTGATATACCTGCCTTGTTCCAGAGCCGCTCTGCCCAACGGCACGCTGTGGCTGGGTGCGTTCAGCGCGGCGCAGTACCGCAGCGACGTGCACGCCGGCGTCTACCGCTGCCGCGCCGCCAGCGCCGCCGGCGCCATCTTGTCGCGCGACATGAGGCTGGAAGCTGGTGAGTATTTCTCAGTACTGCAGTGACGTGCACGCCGCCGGCGTTTACCACTGCCGCGCTGCCAGCACTGCTGGCGGCGCCATCTTGTCGCACGACATGAGGCTTGAAACTGGTATAGTTCTTGACACCTACCAGTTTACTAGGTACTTTCAGTATTAACAGGTTACTTTTAAAATAGGTACCTACTTCATTTAGAATAGGACGTTAGACTGCAGGTAAGTATTAGCCATCTAGCTAAATGTTGCCGTGCCCTAGTAGGGTGCATGTTTGAAACACTTTCTGTAAGATCCCGTGTACAACATGTTTGCAATACAAATATTGAGTATTTACTTTTCAAATAGCTTGATTCCTTCTCTTTAGTAAATGTAATTGAGACGCATGGTAGAGCGTACAGCCAAGTTCGGAACGAAACTTGCGACGCAATAGCAGTGAGTATCTTTATACGAACCAGTGGGCACGCTGTTGGTCCTGCCTGTACCTCAGACACTATCGAACCTACAGGCTTGCAATATTGCATGTTTAGTAAAATTCATGAATGGTTTAGAAATACCATATTGTATCAATAAATTATATTATATAAGGTTCTAGAGTTATTAAAAGTGCTATTTTTAACAACTGACCCTACAACAACCTTAAATCACTTCTAGTTAACCGGAAGTTGAAGTTTAGTATGAAGATCAAACTTTATCACATGAAAAATGCGAAAACTAAAAATTTACATTTTGTGGTATCATTAACGGTGCCGATATTGATTTTTGTGATATTATTTGTGAAATCTCATTGAATTATAGACCTATTGGAGGTAGTCGTGCCTTCCATACACAATTACGGTCCCGTGTTTTACGTCTGTTAAAATTCGAAAATGGCTCAAAAAGCCACGGAAACTGCAGTGCGTGAGCTACAAAAGTACGTAGCAGACCTTACAAAGAGAATCTGTGATTTGGAGTGCAAATTATTAGAGCAAAATGCAATAATTACGACGCAGAGTGAGTCCATCATAAAACTTAAGTTGGCTGTTGAGGGTACCTCGAAAACTCAGCTGACTAAGGAAGACGCGCCAGCTGGTTCAGTGACCCGGGGAAGACCTGTGAGACAAGCTAGATTAAATGCTGCTGCTATAAGGGCTGCCAAAATCTGTGATAGTAAGCGCACATCAGCAACTCATTCTGACGTCACACGCCCTGTGCAGAAAGAGGTACAATGTGTGGCCACTAAACCAGTGACTATGAAAATCTGTGATAATACAACGATCGACAAGCCAGTCGAGAAAAATGAAAATGACGACAATGAATGGATGGAAGTCACCCACAAACGCGCTACTAAGAAACGCAAGATTGTGACCGGGACTGGCAATCAAAATGCTGATTTGCAGACTGTAGAACGAATAAGGTATCTACAAGCTTGGTCCTTAAAACCGGAAACTACTGAAGAAAATGTACTAAAGTACATAAACTCGATTGAATCCTGCGAGCAGTTTACAGTTCATAAGAGAACCATAAAAACTGACAAACATGCTTCCTTCGTTATTGGATTCCCTGAGAGTCTATACGACAGACTCAGCTCGCCGACTTCGTGGCCACCGGGAGTGAAGCTATCGGACTGGTTTCTCGTTCGCCCCCGCGCCCCGCGGGGGGACCTGTCCACGGGACCCGCGGCCGCTGCTTCGGGCTGCGCCGCCGCCGTCAGTCGCGCCGAGCGCCTGCGCAGAGACGGCGCCTCATAAAGTATGCATAACGAATGACCTAGGAATAACGGTATGTCTACAAAACATAGCATCCCTTGATAAAAAGACTCAGAAACTGGAAGTGCTGTTATCTAGTTCGTTAGCGTGCGAAGTGATTGCATTAACTGAGCACTGGCTTAGTGTAGCAAAAATTAAATGTGTGACATTAGTCGGTTATAAATTAGCTTCTTATTTTTGTAGGCAAAACATTTCTCACGGCGGGTCGTGTCTGTTCGTAAGAGATTGTATAAAATGTACTGAAAATACTGACTTGTGCAAGCTCTCAGTGGAAAAATACTGTGAGATTTGTGCAATTGATTTAGTAGATTTTAAGTTAACAATAGTTTGTATTTATAGGACAAATCTTGTTAGTGCTAATGAGTTCCTCCCTCACTTGGAAGGTTTGTTGGCAAAAGTCAGTGCTTTATGCATCAATTGCGTCATAGTAGGTGACTTTAATATTAATTATTTGGATCAATTTAGTTGCGAAAGAAAGCGATTGTCTGATATACTGTCGTCCCACGGTATGTCCAATGCCGTTGATTTCCCGACTCGAGTATCACAATTCACGTCAACTTGTCTCGATCATCTTTATACAAACTTGCCACCGGAAATTGTGATAACATCTCCGGTAACCACTAACCTTAGCGACCACTTAGCAGTGCGCGCTAAGATTTATTGTGGCAAAGGTAAGTCTGGTGAAGAGTCAAAATATATTAGGAATTTTTCGCCCATTAACCGAAATAACTTCGTCTCAGCTCTATGGAGTGTAGACTGGGAAATGATAAAGAGTCGAGGGCAATCAATAGAATCTTTTGCTATGTCTATTGTGAACATTATTACCAATCAACATGACATCTGCTTTCCAATAAAGAGAGCCAACTGCTTGACTACCCCATCGTGGGTTACAAATGAAATTAATGAATTTAGGGTCTTATTATTTAGTTTGATTGACATTTGCAATAAATTTAATAAAAATGATTCTGTACAAATACTATTAAATGACTTGAATATTAAATATGATGACTTAATTGGATGTAGAAAGAATGAATATTATTCGAATATAATATTAAAGAGTAAAAATAAATGTAAATCAATGTGGCGGGTTGTTAATTCTGAGAGGGGAAAATACAATGTGTGTAATATTGATTTTACGGATACTATTATTAATGGTTGCGGTCAAAAATTTCAGTCGAAGCAGCTGGCTGTTGATGAGATGAATGCGAGGTTTATAGGTGCAGCCTCGGCATGCGGAGCACCCGCGGCTGATCTGGCTAGAGTGCAGGCTGCGTTACAAGCAGCGCGTCCGCCGGCCGACCGTTCGCTGCGGTTTGTCCCGTTTACTGCAGGTGAGGTACATCATATTATTATGAAGCAGATACCTCCGAAGCCCTGTAAAGACGCTTATGGCATTTCTATGAAAATGATGGCAATGGCGGCCGGCTCACTAGCGCCAATCTTGGCTGGCCTCTTCAACAAGTGCCTGCGCGCTGGCGAATTCCCATCGTGCCTTAAGTTGAGCAAAGTTTCGCCGATATATAAGGGGAAGGGTAGTCGGACTAGCATGGACTCGTACAGACCAGTGTCCATAATCCCTGCAATAGCTAAAGTCATGGAGAACGGTGTAAGCTCGCGGCTAACTTCTTACCTAGTTGAGACTGAAGCGCTATCAGACAGGCAGTACGCGTATCGTGAAGGCCGATCGACCACATCTCTGGCGCGGGAGGTTGTACAAAGCGTCTTGGAGGCTAGAGAGAGGAAGCAGCAGGTAGCTCTTATCTGCTGCGACCTATCAAAGGCGTTTGATGTGGCCGACCACGCGGTGCTGACGGCCAAGCTGGAACACTACGGAGTGCGAAGTACTGCGCTTACACTGCTATCTAGCATGCTAAGGTCTAGGTCGCAGGTAGTTGTAGGAGAGCATGGGAATATCAGATCCTGTCCTCTCATGACGACAATGGGGGTAGCACAGGGATCTGCAGTCTCTAATATTCTGTTTTCCATGCTACTTAATGACCTTCCGAAGGCTGTGAGCACTGCCGAGGTATTTATGTACGCGGATGATGTGGTTGCCGTCGTCTCTGGTGCAACAATAGACTCCGTGGAGCTGAATCTGAATCTCACCGCGTCCAGCCTCGCCCAGTGGTTCGAAGTGAACGGGCTTGTCTTGAACATCTCGAAGACGCACTTTATGCACGTCTGCATGTCTGGACGCCTACCTAGAGCTCTATCGGTAATCGCTGGCGGGACGCTCATTGAACAGGTGGATAACACCACCTTTTTGGGCTTTGAACTTGACAGGAGTCTCACGTGGGAGTCCCATATCGACAAGGTATGTGGTAAGCTTGGTGGTGCGTGCTACGCGCTCAGTCGGCTTGCAAGGTTCCTGCCAAGACAAGTAGTACGATCCTGTTACTTTGCGACTGTCCACTCACTATTGCAGTACGGAGCTGAGCTGTGGGGGCGGGCGGCGGACTGGCAGCGTGCCTTCCGCATGCAAAAGCGTGCCATTCGTGCAATGGTAAAGATTGCACAGGACGTCTCTGCAAAACCTCACTTTAAAGAGCTGGAAATACTCACTCTTCCAGGCATTGTAATATTCCAAGTAGCGGTATATGTAAGGAGTAACTTAGAGGTATTCACTAAAAATAGCGACATTCATAAATACAATACTCGGCGAGCGGACAAACTCACCACCCTGCCTCGTACTCTCGCGAAGTCTGGAAAGTTAACGCGCATAATGGGACCGACAGTGTACAACAGTCTTCCTAAAAATGTAACGGAAGCAACAAGCCTGACATCTTTTAAATACAAGCTGAAGCACTGGCTTATAGACAACAGCTTTTACAGCTACGATGAATTTGTAGCCTGTAAAAGGGACTAGAGATGATTATCTGCCTGTAGATATTAGATATTTGGATTATTATTATTATTATTTTTAAATATAATTTTAAGGTAAATGTTACGAATGTATAATTTATTTTTTAATAATTTCTAGTTACTTACTTATAATATAATTTACTAATTTTTTATAGGGACGAATGTGACGTGTAATTCTAGCAATGTACGAAATAAATGATTATTGATTATTGATTATTATTATTATTGTTTTGAAATTTCACACATAGACGAACAATAATAAACAAAACTGGTAAATAAAAAATAATATAATTTATGAAAAATAAGATCCCTCTCGCTCTCATACAACAAAAGGCGGAGCGGGAAAAATGAAATCGAAAAACTATTTTATTATTTGAGCTTTTTAAACGATTTAAGGCGATATTATTAATACGTGTAACGTCACGAATGATAGAGGTCACGAATGATAAGACGTATCTGCGTGTGTCATACAACGAGTCAAGCGGAAGTCCATGAGTGCGACGTGGTAAGGCCTCGGGATGAGCCAGGCAGTTCCACCATGAGTGCGACGTGGTAGGTCCTCGGGATGAGCCAGGCAGTTCCACCATGAGTGCGACTTGGTAAGTCCTCGGGATGAGCCAGGCAGTTCCACCATGAGTGCGACGTGGTAAGGCCTCGGGATGAGCCAGGCAGTTCCACCATGAGTGCGACGTGGTAGGTCCTCGGGATGAGCCAGGCAGTTCCACCTTGAGTGCAACGTGGTAGGTCCTCGGGATGAGCCAGGCAGTTCCACCTTGAGTGCAACGTGGTAGGTCCTCGGGGTGAGCCAGGCAGTTCCACCATGAGTGCGACGTGGTAGGTCCTGGGGATGAGCCAGGCAGTTCCACCATGAGTGTGACGTGGTAGGTCCTCGGGATGAGCCAGGCAGTTCCACCTTGAGTGCGACGTGGTAGGTCCTCGGGATGAGCCAGGCAGTTCCACCATGAGTGCGACGTGGTAGGTCCTCGGGATGAGCCAGGCAGTTCCACCATGAGTGCGACGTGGTAGGTCCTCGGGATGAGCCAGGCAGTTCCACCTTGAGTGCAACGTGGTAGGTCCTCGGGATTAGCCAGGCAGTTCCACCATGAGCGCGACGTGGTAGGTCCTCGGGATGAGCCAGGCAGTCCCAAAATGCGCAGGTTCAAATATCACGACGGGCAATCTTGAGACACGCGGCTATGACGGCGTGGCGAGTCCAATCCGGAACGATTGATGTCGCCTTTGCTTGTCGCAATTTTTTTTATAGTTCGTATACCTACCTTTAGTATCTGTAATGAAAGTTTTTGCCAAGACTAGAGAAGATCTAGATAAATGATTGTAAAAATATTAAAGTAACGACTATCATACGAAATACGAAATTTAAACATGTGCCTTAACAAGCACATGTTCAAACTGGGTCTAAGCGACACACAATCCTGCAGATTCTGCGAAGAGGCGGAGGAAATGCCTCTTCATCTGCTAGGAGAGTGCGGAGCATTGATGCAAAATCGTAGCATCCATCTGGGCAAGCACCTGTGCACAGCCCAGATGAGCTACGAGCCATCTCCCCGAAGAAAATCCTACAGTTCCTAGCAGCTGCAAGGGTTAGTGGCGAACTATGAACGTTGCAGCTTCAGGGCTGAATAATCGAGTGGCGATCACAATAGGCCTATCATGGCCGTAGTGACACGAAAGCCAATAAAAAGCAAATAAAAAAAAACAAATAATAATTTAAAAAAAATCATACAAAATCCTGTCGCTGTTTTCATCATTTACTATTGTAGCCAAAAACTATTGTAACACAACTTAAGTAATGTGAAGTTATAGATTGTAGAGTGAATTTTCTATTGACTTTTATAAACACTCGCTCCAATATTTTAAAACGATTGTTTACTATTTTGATAAAACAAGAAATATTAACATCACGTCTCATCTGAGCGCGTTGGTCCCCGTCCGCAGCCGTCTGGGTCCATCCGGGATTCTGACCGTTTCTACCAATAAGCACTTAACTGAGATTCGGGAATCTTGTTGATAAAGAGCCATTGGGGTGACTTTGTTGGTAAATCGCCTGTCGCTTCCCATTCCCCGATCGGAACGAGATTTAAGCCGTACTTATCGCGGAGAAGAAATGTCAGATTTCGTGAACTTTGGGGGAGTCGTTGAGTGTAAATGGTTCTTGAATCTACTCTGCCTACTCAATAAAGGCGAACGTTTAGCTGTCAGAGCTTTATTGCGTAGAATTATAGCTGAGACCTTTACCTTATCTCCAACAATCCAGCTAATTCTATTACTTCGAACAAAGTCATCCCAAAAAGAGCGTACGTGTACAAGAAAACAGGCCCGTGCCTTACGCGGCGTGCTTGTAGGCACATTCGGAGTCGCGTCACGCCCGCGCGCCTTGTCTCCTGCTACGTGTTCTGTGCCGGTAGATTGAATATAAAGACGCCGGTCACGAACCATGTGCTTATAGAACACGCGACTAAACGAAGAGGTCATAGTTGTATTGTAGGCGGTCCGACCGGAGGCCGCTATGTTGCGGAGACACAGGCCGATTTCTACGTCAAGTTTCATAAGTTTAAATGAACCTACAGTACATAATACCAAAATATACAATGCATAAAACAGTTAATCATCTTATATATGTATTTGCTATAACTTTTGATCTCGGTAGAAAGAATGGCTAACGTAAGGCGAACGTAAGCTCTGAATAAAGATAAAAAAAAATCCTGCTCCTGAACTAGAAAAGAACCGAGTAAAGTAAAGAAAGAAGGTAACGGGAGTGTTTGGTAAATTGGATTGCATTGTGTCGATGATGATGGAGCTCCTTTGATTGCGCAGGAGGTGAGGGAGCGCGGGGTGAGGGGGTGTTTGAGTTTCGTTTGTTGCCGAGGTCGGGGGGACTTGCCTACGACGAGATTATCACGTCAACACTTTATAGCATATGTCCAAAAGTTATTGAGGTTACCTACATAAAAAGTCACAGTACACTTAACTTACATTTTGAAGTCGGTGGGTAGACAAGGGTAAAGCAAATTAAGGTAACGGCACAAAAGGTAAATTCTGAATAATTGTTGAAAGGTTCCGTCAATATTCCATGAACCTTTATCAAGAGGCAAACCCATAGAATATTTTACAACTGAATAATGTCTTACAAAATCGTGAAAGGATTTAATTTAACGGTCTCCGAACATCGGATCAGCAATGAACCATCAAACTCTTAACACATTAAAACCGAGGCCCAACAAACAATCTAGCACAATTCCACGGCGCACGACATTCAGGCCCCACTCGAATTCCACCCTTACATCAGAGAACAGAGCGACGAATTTCGCAGTTGCCTGCGTCCCTTGACCTACCTTATTGACATTCCAAAGCCGGGATCAATCTCGCCGGGAACGCAAATATTCTTTATTCAGTGTCTGAGGGTCTGGGGGACCGGGCCTCGGAGACTGCAATATCCTCACTTTGAGAAAAAGCCCTAATGGAATCAAACCGTGGATTCCGAACGTACCGAGACTGTTTCGCTATTTTACTACATTTATGAGCAGCGTGTGGGGAACTGATTGGCGATGTTTTATGATATTTTATGACTTTTCAAGTAAATTTAGTGGCTAGAAAGGATATTAACGTATATTTTGGCGTTAGGTAACTTTGTAGAAGAACTGTTGTTATTATGTTTGTTCTAAATAGTACGAGGTGGTACCTAAGCCTCATAAAAGCGCGCGACCTCAAGTTGCTCCGCGCAGTGCACTACTCTCCCGCCACTCACGATACTCGGCTAGTATCGTGAGTGGCAGGAGATTGGTGCGGCGCGCAATGGATCGCATGGCGATGGGTTCTGCTCAGCTTTAGTGCATGCAAGTATAACACACCAGTCTCACAAAGCAGAGCGTGGACGTATAGTTCTTGTTCCGAGGCTTGAACAGCTCTAACATGAGCTGAAAGGTTTTTGGAGTTGAAGTTGTTTGTTGAAGTTGTTGGATTTAAAAATTCACCAAAATATTTAACTTAGTTGGATGAACGCTGTCCCAACCAACCTTCAAAGAATCTGAAAATAATCATCGATGTGATGAATATAAACGCCGAATCGCATTCGGAACCAGTTCGCAGCTGTATCCACCACGTCACGTTGTGCACTTCGGTTTAAAGATGTTTATTCTCATAAAACAACAAAATGTTCACTTATAATGAGATACAAAAAGTTCTAAAAAATAATGTATAAGCTAAGTACGCTATACCTCCGGGGCGGTGGGCGGTAAGTTTAATACTATCTATGTAGGTATAACCTACCTGCTATAGTAAAATTACATTACAGCGATAAGCATTAGCCAATCCGCCACTCCTTCTAACATAGTTTGTATGCATTAGCCAATCCGCCACTCCTTCTAACATAGTTTGTATGCATTAGCCAATCGGCCACTCCTTCTAACATAGTTTGTATGCATTAGCCAATCCGCCACTCCTTCTAACATAGTTTGTATGCATTAGCCAATCGGCCACTCCTTCTAACATAGTTTGTATGCCTTAGCCAATCCGCCACTCCTTCTAACATAGTTTGATGCATTAGCCAATCGACCACTCCTTCTAACATAGTTTGTATGCAATTTTTAAAACTCGGAACACAGACAAAAGCGTGTTTACTTATTACATATAAACGGAAGTTAAATATTTGACAGGAATGGTGAGTTTAATACAAAAAGATAACCTTTAGGTTTATATAGATGCTTATGTTAGGCTACGAACATATTTTTTTAATTTTGTTTTGAACATGCATAATTATGCTAGCATATTCCTTGATCTCGGTAGGCAAGCTATTAAATAATTGCACCCCCTCGTAAACAATTGTTATGCATGGCAAAATTTCAGTCTGATCCGTTCATTAGTTTTGACGTGAAGAAGTAACAAACATTAAAACTTTCGCATTTATAACATATATATATATATATAATTATAAATGCGAAAGTGAATGCGGAAGTATATTATAATATATTATATTCTATTATAGTAATATGTTACGATGTTCAAAGTTGTTACCACGGTATTGAGTTGTCTGTCCGTGTGCGGCTGCATTATCCACATCCTCGACGAGGGGGTCTACTTCGTGTGTATGTGAACACGGCATCCTCACCTGAAGTTCCGGGCAGTGACTGCTCCTCGTCCTCAGCTGCGCGCACAGCATCTTTTAGTTGAGCGTAGTTCCGGGCTACTAATATGGTACTTAGTCTGCGATTTCTCAAGCTATCTTTAAATCTTTTGACCACTTACCTTTCGTTTATGGGGCTCAATATTACAGCTGCTGCTCGTAATACATTCCCGTCAGCTTGCGCTATGGTAAGGGAAGTCTTCTCTCCATATTCTCCTATACTCATATTAGTTTGACTGATATTATGTGCCATAATTGACGTTGCAGATTTTTTTTTGTGAATAAATGTGATTTTATATCTTGTTTTATACTAAAAATAGTTTTGTAGTTTTCTTTTAGTTTCAATCTGACTAATTTGGATAAGCGTGACACAAATAAAATCAGCAGTCTCTTACAATCTTGGTCTTTCAAACAACTCTCATACATCTCTATATCTTCGATTATTTTTCTTATAGTCGCTACTTTACCGTCCATAGCAGAAATCAAGGTGCAAG